>JAJPUD010003035.1:141084-164151 GCA_023553655.1 Myrmecobius fasciatus | reverse complement strand
CCAGATGGATTTACATGTGAATTTTACCAAACATTCAAAGAACAATTAATCCCAATACTATATAAACTATTTGAAAAAATAGGGAAAGAAGGTGTACTACCAAATTCCTTCTATGACACAGATATGGTGCTGATAGCTAAACCAGGTAAAGAGAAAACTGAGAAAGAAAACTATAGACCCATTTCCCTAATGAATATTGATGCAAAAATTTTAAATAAGATTTTAGCAACAAGATTACAGAAAGTCATCCCCAGGATAATACATCATGACCAAGTAGGATTTATACCAGGAATGCAGGGCTGGTTCAATATTAGGAAAACTATTAGCATAATCAATTATATTAATAACCAAATTAATAAAAACCATATGATTATCTCCATAGATGCAGAAAAAGCCTTTGATAAAATCCAACACCCATTCCTATTAAAAACACTAGAGAGTATAGGAATAAATGGGCTTTTCCTTAAAATGATTAGTAGTATCTACTTAAAACCTTCAGCAAGCATCATATGTAATGGAGTCAAATTAGAACCATTCCCAATAAGATCAGGAGTGAAACAAGGTTGCCCACTGTCACCATTATTATTTAATATTGTCTTAGAAACGTTAGCTTTGGCAGGAAGAGAAGAAAAAGAGATTAAAGGAATTAGAGTAGGTAATGAGGAAACCGAATTATCACTCTTTGCAGATGACATGATGATATACGTAGAGAACCCTAAAGACTCAACTAAAAAACTACTAGAAACAATACACAACTTTAGTAAAGTTGCAGGATACAAAATAAATCCACATAAATCATCAGCATTTTTATATATTACCAATAAAGTTCAGCGGCAAGAGATACAAAAAGAAATTCCATTCAAAATAACTGTTGATAGTATAAAATATTTGGGAATTTATCTACCAAGGGATAGTCAGGAACTATATGAACTAAACTACAAAACACTTTGCACACAAATAAAATCAGACCTAGTCAATTGGAAAAACTTAAAATGCTCATGGGTAGGCCGAGCGAATATAATAAAAATGACAATACTACCCAAACTAATTTACTTATTTAATGCCATACCAATCAAACTCCCAAGAAATTATCTTACAGATTTAGAAAAAATAGTAGCAAAGTTCATTTGGAAAAACAAAAGGTCAAGAATTTCAAGGGGATTAATGAAAAAAAAAAGGCTGACGATGGTGGACTTGCTGTACCAGATCTAAAACTATATTACAAAGCAGCGGTCATCAAAACCATTTGGTACTGGCTAAGAAATAGAGTAGTAGATCAGTGGAATAGGATAGAATCATAAGAAAAACTAGGCAATAACTATAGCAATTTAGTCTTTAATAAACCCAAAGATCCCAGCTTTTGGTATAAGTACTCACTATTTGACAAAAACTGCTGGGAAAATTGGAAATTAGTGTGGAAGAAATTAGGGCTTGACCCACATCTAACACCACATACCAAGATAAGATCTAAATGGGTTCATGATCTGGATATAAAGAATGATACTATAAGTAAATTAGAGGAATGTAATATAGTTTACCTCTCAGACGTATGGAGATGGAATAAATTTATGTCCAAAGAAGAACTGTAACTCTTAATTGAAAACCAGATAGATAACTTTGACTATATTAAGTTAAAAAGTTTTTGTACAAACAAAATCAATGCAGACAAGATTAGGAGGGAAGCAATAAATTGGGAAATCATCTTTATATTTAAGGGTTCTGATAAAGGTCTCATCTCTAAAATATATAGAGAATTGTCTCATATTTATAAAAATTCAAGCCATTCTCCAATCAATAAATGGTCAAAGGATATGAACAGACAATTTTCAGAGGATGAAATTAAAACTATTTATAGTCATATGAAAAGGTGCTCCAAATCACTATTGATCAGAGAAATGCAAATGAAGACAACCCTGAGGTACCACTTCACACCTGTCAGATTGGCTAAAATGACAGAAAAAGTTAATGATGAATGTTGGAGGGGATGTGGGAGGGCTGGGACACTGATGCATTGTTGGTGGAGCTGTGAACGGATACAGCCATTCTGGAGAAGAATTTGGAGCTATGCTCAAAAAGTTATCAAATTGTGCATACCCTTTGACCCAGCAGCATTTCTACTGGGCTTATACCCCAAAGAAATCATAAAGGAAGGAAAGGGCCCCACATGTGCAAGAATGTTTGTGGCAGCCCTTTTTGTAGTGGCTAGAAACTGGAAATTGAATAGATGCCCTTCAATTGGAGAATGGCTGAATAAATTATGGTATATGAATATTATGGAATATTATTGTTTTGTAAGAAATGACCAGCGAGATGATTTCAGAGAGGCTTGGAGAGACTTACATGAACTGATGCTGAGTGAAATGAGCAGAACCAGGAGATCATTATATACGGCAACAACAGTACTATATGATGATCAATTCTGATGGATATGGCTCTCTTCAACAATGAAATGTTTCACATCACCTCCAATTGTTCACTGAAGAAAGCCATATACACCCAGAGAGAGGGATGCGAAATATGGACCACAACATAACATTCTCATACTCCTTGATTAATGTTTGCTTACATTGTGTTTCCTTTATCTGATATATCTTTTGTGTAGATACGATTTTTCTTGCACAACAATGATAAGTTTGGAAATATGTATATATATATTCGATTTGCCAATATTTTAACATAATTAACATGTAGTGGATATTCTGCCATCTTGGGGAGGGGTGGGGAGTTGGGGGGAAAAATTTGTAACAGAAAGCTATGTAAGGGTTATTGTTGAAGAATTACCCACACATATGTTATGCAAATAAAATTTAAAAAAATAAATTAAAAAAATAAAAAATAAAAAATAAATTTTCAACTAGAGCTTTAATAACCTTATTTAATCTAAGTTGTTAGTTTCTTACTTCACTCATCACAGTTATTTTATCTGAGTTTTGTCACCTAAATATGTGTCATCTAATGTTACTAGAAATAAAAATTTTGCTTCCAAGAATGAACATATATTACTACTATGTTGAGTAGATGTGTCTTCCTGGGAGTGGACTGTGCATCTCAGTAATTTTATATGTTATCAGATAGAGAGCCTCATAAATTTTCAGGATTTTTTTGTGATTTTTGCTGATTATTTCATTTTTTATTATTTTTCAATGATGTTAGTATTTGTGTTTGATATTTGGTTGTTCTTATTGGTTGATCTGGTTCTTTAAATGTTTTTCTTATTCTGAATTGAAAATTCTGCTGCTTCGTATAAAAAGCAAGCAAATATGAATCATTTATTCCTGCCCATTTTCTTTTTAGGTATATCTTTATTCTCAAGTTTCCTCAGTCAATAAAGAATTGGTCTTTCCATTCCATAATTCTTCTCAATCTATTTTCCAAACATGTAAACTCCTGTACTAGACCCAGAAAATTGGAAAACAATTTTAAGTAACTTTTTTTTTTTGGTGATATGGCTTCCACTGGGGAATATTACAGGAAGCCAGATAAAGAAATTGACAAATGCAAAAATGATAGTCACTACCTCTAATATCCCAAAGTATGTGTCTAGTCTATACTGTTGGGAGTCGAATTATCCATATAATTACATCAACATCTCAAACAGCTGATGACATTGTCTATTTCTTCTTATCACCAACTCTTTTCCTGCATTAGAAATTCAAATATTAAGTTAATTAATATGTAAAATGTTACATTTTCCAAATTCATGTCTATGACATATGAACAAAAACCTTAGAAGATAAGTGATTTGTGTATTTTGCATCTGAACAATTGATAATGAGACTTGAAATCCAGACATTCTGTTTTAAAGATAGTCAAAATAAATACTGAAAATATTGTTTTGAATTTCCTGCTATTAATACACACAAATTATTGTTGTTCAGAAATCATGTGCTTATATATAACTTATCTGATTAGCATGTTTTGAATTAAAATCACATTCTTCAAGGTAATGCCAGAGCATTAAATAAATCTTTATAGATGAATATATAGATGAATAATTAATATTATTTGAATTTATTTTTAAATGTTGGATTCATTGAAATAATCTTTAACTTTTTATTTTAATTTCCATATTAAACATCAACCCTCTAGTGATATATGTATATGTTGAATAAAGATTATGTTTAAAAATTATTATAAATTTCTTAAATGAAATTTTGCTGTAAACTGTATTCATAGATAAATACCATGGACTACTTTCACTACTACCTTGGCCATTCTGATAGATAAGTAAAAATGTTATAATATTATTAGGTTAATAACTAATCACTCCAGTCAAAATGTCCAGTCTGGTTGTACATAGATACAGGCAAATACTTGTTAATGACTCATCTATGTATTTCTATTCTATGGCAAATTCTCTATCACTGAAATGTAGGAGGGGGAATAGACAGTGAGAAAGGAAGGAGAAAGGGCTCTATTTGGAGAAGCAACTTTGACTACAGACAAAAACTGTCAGTTTTCCAAACCTCTAGCCTTTTTGTTTCCTATATCTCTCCTCACTCAAATCCTTATTGTCCACATTTTACTTCCTTACTAAAACCCCTCAGGAAATTTATGAATCTCTTTAGTAATAAGATATAAATTACTGATAGGAGTTTAGTCTTGCCTTTTTTTGTTGTTTGTTTTCTGGGTGGATTTACTTTGCGTATTTAAAAGCTTAATCAAAATTATTGAAACTCTGATAACTAAATTTCAGGGCAACATTAGATAGTCCTGCTATTACCCTGATATTACTTTCCTTTTAGCAGATATACTAACAACTTTTCCCCATATTATAAATATGGTCAGAACTGGAAGTAGGAGCCTCATTCTGAACTAGTATCTGTGTTTTTCCTTATTTCAAATAGAAAATAAGATATTCTATATATAATTACTACTTATTAAAGGTGAGAATGTGGGAAAATATACTGATTTTGAATACAGAAAATTTGGATTCAAAGTGTTTTCCATTGTAAGGGCAATTTACTTAACCCCTTGGATCTCACTTTCTTCATATAAAAATATGAAGGTCTTGCAATGGGTGCCCTCTGAGGTCCCCCCAAATTCTAAAAATATGATTATTTCTTCTGTATATTCTAATGTCATAACTCTTGTTAATAGGCAATGTAGCAAATTATTGAATCATTTTTTAATTTTTGCAATTAATTTTCATCCTGAATTAACTTTATTCTTTACAGAAATGTGATATTGTAATTTTGAATGACTGCCATTGTTGTCCACATTATATATATAGTATTATATATGTCATATATGATGTTATATATGTATATGTAATAGTATATATGTATATATATATAGAGAGAGAGAGAAAGAGAGAGAGAGAGAGAGAAAGAGAGAGAGAGAGAGAGAGAGAGAGAGAAAGAGAGAGAGAGAGAGAATGACTGTACTTCTGAATTTCACCAGGAACATCAAACTCCAGAGTCTTATATAAAGTGATTCATAAAAAAATTAATGAACTACTATTTTTGACCTGGGTTCCTTGGAGAAAGCAGATCAAGAATTATGAAATTATAAATACTCTATTTCTTAGCAAAAGATTTGACAAAAATCTCCTCTTCCCCCAAACTTCTATGTCTAGAAGACTAAATTGGTTATTTTATTAATATTTATGATTTCTGGAATGTTATTGGAATGTTAAAAGACTGTTCTCCCAAACATTTTCCTAAAAAAAAAAAGCAGTGAGTTGCTCTGTAATTAAACTACATAAGAAATAAAAGAACCACTTTCAGGAAAAAATGTGGAAGAATCTCATACTGTTTAAAGATAAGGTTATTGTTTGGTTTCCCAATTTTTTTATTTGCCTCTTTCATTGCATTTATAGGAAGTTTTTGAAAAGCACCATAAAAATCTAGAATCTATATGAATACAATTACAAATTACTTCTCACAAAAAATCAGATATAAATAATTGGAAAAATGAAAATTGCTCATGAGTAGGCCAAGTTAATATAATAAAAATGACAATTCTGTCTGAATTTGTCTACTTGTTCAACACTATACCAATCAAACTGTAAAAAAAAGTATTTTATAGAGCCAGAAATAATAACAAAATTCATCTGGAAAAATAAAAGGGAAAGAATATCAAGGGAATTAATGGGAAAAAAATACAAAGGATGGCGGCCTGGAAACCAGAATTAAAAGTACATTATAAAATAGCAGTCATCAAAACCATTTGGTAGTGGTTAAGAAATAGAGTTGCAGATTAATAAAGTAGGTTAAATACACATGACACAATAATCAATACCTGTAGTAACCTAGTATTTGATAAACACTCAAACTCCAGCTTCTGGGATAAGAACTCACTATTTCACAAAAATTGCTGGGAAAACTGGACAAGAAGATGTCAGAAACTCAGCATAGACCCATATCTCACACCCCATATTAAAATAAGGGAATAATGGGTCCATGATTCAGGCATAAAGGGTGATACCATAAGCAAATTAGGAGAGCAAGGGATAATTTACTCATCAAATCTTTGGATAAGGGAGGAATTTATGACCAAAGAACTAGAGAGGATTATGAAACTTAAAATGGACAACTTTGATTACATTAAATTAAAAAGGTTTTACACAAACAAAACCAACAGAAACAAAATTTAAAAGGAAATACAAAGCTAGGGGAAAAATTTTACAGTTTTTTCTAATAAATATTTCATTTCTAAATTATTTTTTTAAATTTATGTATTTATTTTTATTAAAGCATTTTATTTGCCAAACATATGCATGGGTAATTTTTCAACATTGACCTTGCAAAGCTTTCTGTTTCAAATTTTTCTCTCCTTCCCCCCACCTCCTCTTCTAGATGGCAGGTAGTCTGATACACGTTAATTGTGTTAAAATATATGACAAATCGAATATATGTATACATATTTATACAGTTATCTTGCTGTACAAGAAAAATCGGATTTACAGGAAAAAAAATCCTTAGAAGGAAAACAAAATGCAAGCAAACATCAACAGAAAGGGTGAAAATGTTATGTTGTGGTTCACACTCAGATCCCACAGGCCTCTCTCCCTGGGTGTATATGGCTTTCTTCATCACTGTATAATTGGAGAAGCATCTCATTATTGAAGAGAGCCATGTCCATCAGAATTGATCGTCATATAGTATTGTTGTTTCCATGTATAATGATCTCCTGATTCTGCTCATTTCACTCAGCATCAGTTCCTGCAAGTCTCTCCAGGCCTCTCTGAAATCGTCCTGCTGGTCGTTTCTTTCAGAGCAATACATTGTTTTCTCACATCCCTTCCAACATTTGTCATTATCTTTTCCAGTCATCTTAGCCAATCTGATAGATGTAAAGTGTACAGAGTAGTTTTAATTTGTGTTTCTCTTATCAATAGTGATTTAGAGCACCTTTTCATATGGCTAGAAATATCTTTATATATATACATATATATATACATATATAAGCCTTCTGAGAGATGTCAAATATCATTAACCTAATTTTATGGATGAGGAAATTTAGCATAAGAGAACTGAAGTGATTAATCCAAGGTCCTATGGCTAGTATCTGAATTGAATTAAGACCCAGTACTCCTTAATTTCATGTGACATTCCTTTCTCAATATTTTGCTATTTATGTAAAGTATCTGATTATGCCCATATACATATTGCAGAAAACAGAACAAATTGTTTAGTTGTTTAAATTTGTTGCAAAATATTAAAATGACAATTGTTAGGAAAAGTAATTTGAAGCCTTTTTTCTTGAATCATGATGATTTAAATAGGCTACATCAAATGAAAATCATGAAATCTTTAAATTGTTCCTCATCCTTCCTATTTTTTGGATCTAAATGTCTTAATTGAAGGACAGCATCCATTTATTTTTATAAATATTCTCTTCATTTTCTTCTTGATTATTTTTCATAATGTGATGTTTTGTTTCAGGAAGAGCAATCTGCTGTGTAATTACCACTAGAGGCTAATGCTTATCTCCAGGTGCAGAAATGCAATGCTTTAGGTAATATGCATACAAATATATTATGACTATATGGTTTACAGGGAGGGAAAAATTATATGATATCGATTTACTTTTAAAATAATATTATTGTTATGCTATGATATGTAAAAATCATCCTAGAGGATTATAGAGTTAAATATCTTATTAAAAATCTCATCTTTTATAACTGTGTCAAATCAAGGTAAAAAAAAATAGGTACATTGAATGATATTGCTATAAAGAAAATTTTAAATGAAACAGCAAAAAGAATTAGAAATATATAAAATTATGTGAAATTTCAAAGACCTTTAAAATATTACTTTATAATATTTTTGCTCTTGAAAAGCATTTGGGAAATCAACTCCATTAAATGTTGTTTTTTCTACTGAGGACACAGATGGTGAGATTCATCAATATCAAGATGTTTTCTTTTTGCCAATACATGCAGAGGTATCAAGGAGGTAAACATAGATAGGAGACAAAAAGAGAGAGAGACAGAGAAACAGGAAGAGAAAGAGAAAGAGTGCAAAACAACCACCAAAAATTTGGTAACTATAAATACATCAGGGTCTTATTTTTTCTTCTTTCAGCTCCTATTTCTAAAAGGTCAATTGAATGACAAAGTCATGCTTTAATTTTCAATAGGTAATTTTGCATAAAATTTTTAAAGTCTTTAATTATAGCATTTCTTTAAATAACAGCCTAATTCTACTCAAGTGTAGTAATTGTTTACATTTATTTATGCATATTATCAAAGCAATAAGTTTGAATGTCAGAAATGTTATTTTCTTAGAATATAATATTTTAAGTATAAAGCATAATTTTATAGTTTTATAGAAGGAAATATCATTGACATCCTGTCTATAATATTAATGGAACTTTGCCCAGGAAAAAAAATACAAAGTTACACAAAAAGAAAAATAAGTTGTTCATCCATTTATCATCCTTTGAAATTTGTACCACCATCTTCAAATGTTTATTGGCTTTGTTTTGGTACCTCAACAATTATACAGTTGCTTAAAATCGACTTTTGGTAAAAAATCTACAAGTAATATATTTATAGATTCTAGCTGTATCACCCTAAGTATTTTAAAAATTAGTTCTACTTATTTATCTATTACTGAACATTAAGGGCAGTTAGCACATCAAAATGTAGATAAATGTGTTTTCCATTGTTGTTGTTTTCCCAAAGACTAATTATTCTAAGAGCATTTTGGTATGTAGTTACCCCTCAATGAAGAAAAATGGCCTTTAATGGTTATTGGCCCAATAAATGAACCATTAAATTAAGAAGTGAAGGAACCATACATTGAAATTAACCATTTGGACCACATTTTCAAACATTTGCAGATTGCTGAAGGTTAGACAACTGTTTACAATTTCATTAAGAACAAATAAAAAAAACTCAAACTTGTGTGGCAAGTACCATTTTCCTGCCCTTTATTTCCCTAATTACATTAAAAAATACTTTTTTAATGCAAGTCATTGTGCTCCTCCTCTGTGTTCTCTTAAATGCCTACAGTCCTTTAAAACAATATCATGCACCAGGAGTTGCTCAATAAATAATAATTGATGATAGTGGTGGTTATTGTTACTAGACTGTGTAATGAAAGAACAATAGCACATCAGATCTTGAATAGGCCTAATGCTCCTAGCTACTTCAAAATAAAGCTTTAGACTCATAAGGCAAGTATTTAAATGGGCTCATTTTGACAGTTTTTAGCTTTTATCTAAAAATAATAATAACTTTCAGGATTCCATTTCAAAATATAGCATAAATACAAGATTGAATCAGGTTAAATGAATTACTATTTGAATTCTGTAAATATATGAAAAAGAAAGATAAAGTTAGATTTAATAGTATGGAAATCAAAGTAGAGATTGAATTAAACCACATCTGCTTTCCTAAGAAGTAAACAGAAGTACTCTATTTATAAAGAAATATAATCTGGTCAATAGTGTTTTTGTTTGTTTTATTTTGTATGTGTGTTTTTTAAAAAAATTTCCCAGTGTTTATATTTTTTGAAAATTGTGACCATGGAGGTAATTTGATTTTTAAAGTAATGCCCACAATATTTGTACCTTTCTGAAAAAGGAAGGGGGGAAACTGTGATATATATTTCCCCTCCCTTATATTGGGTAAAAAGTTTATTGGGAGTATTTAACTTTATAGATAGTTTTGTTAAATCATTGCTGCTCTCAGTTTTATTCTCCTTACCAATGTAAGTAGAAGCAAAGTCTATAGACATTTGAAACCCAAGGTAAGAAGAGAAATAATAAATGAGTTGCTCATTGCTTTTGATCAGTTAAAATTGCTAGGCCTAAAAATGATAGCTTAGAAACATATAGGAGGGGAACGAGATTATATGTAGTTAATTACTCCTAATAAAGGTACAAATATTGTTGGCATTACTTACTTTAAAAATCAAATAACTGTTGACCAGTTCTGTTTCTCACTATCTGGGATGCCTCCTCCTTCCAGGGCTCTAATATTATATGGCTAGGTATCCAGACATTCAACAATAGCTATACCAAATACAGAATAATACCACTGGTTGAAATATGATACATAAGCTAAAATAAGGAAAACACTGTGTCAACAGGGTCATGAGTTAGATGAAACAAGAAATATCTCTACTGACTAGGTGCTCATAAGATGAATAGGCTTCTCCTTTGATTAGGCAAGAGAATATGGTACAAGCTATCACAGTCAGTAACTTAAATGATCATAAGATGGTCACCATTGGTCAAGAGATTCATCCTAAACTACAAAAATAAATTTGGGGGCTCTTAAAAATTGAATTATCTTGGCCACACCGGGCCATGACAAGGAAAAACAAGGATGGAGGACCTCTGGTTAACTTCTATAATTAAGCAAGTAAATTAAGAATCTGGAGCTGACAGTTTTGGGGTCTTTTGGGGAACTTTGATATGATTCCACCAAATTGATTCATACTAATAGGTCGAGTTCCAAATGAATTATTTTTCCCATCTATTTTCTTTCCCTTCTTTATTATACTTTTTCCTCTAACACACACACACACACACACACACACACACACACACCCTAGTTTTGTCATTCTTAGTTTTCCTCACCAGCCTCAAATTGCTCTGACTTTAGTGACCTTGACCCTATTCTTATATTACTTCTATTATTACACTTTTATTTCTATCTATCAGTAATACTAGGTTTCTAACTATTCCACAAATAAGAGACTCCAATTCTTAGCTCTGGTCAGCCAGAGGGCTGTTACAAATGTCTAAAATGTTCTCTGTTCTCCATTCTGAGTATTCAGCTCCTTGGCTTTTTAAAAAATCCAACTAAAATAAAGTTGTGCAAAGTAACTCCTAATTATTGCTCTAATTTCCTCTTCATTGGTGGAAAATTCTCCTTTTTCATTTTTGAGACTAACAATTTGATTTTCCTCTTTCCTTTTTCTAATCAAATTAACTAAAGGTTTGTCTATTTTGTTGGTTTTTTACAAAACTAATTCTTAGTTTCATTTATTAATTCAATAGTTTTCTTATTTTTAATTTTATTAATTTCTTCTTTTATTTTCAGAATTTCAAATTTGATATTTAATTGGGAGTTTTTAATTTGTTCTTTTTAGTTGCAATCCCCATTCATTTATCTTCTCTTTCTCTATTTTATGCAAGTAAGTATCTAGAGATATAAAATTTCCCCTAATAATCTATCGCTATAGCCCACAATTTTGATATATTGTCTCATTGTCATTCTCTTGGATGAAATTATTAATTGGGTCTATGATTTGCTGTTTCACCCATTCATTCTTTAGGATGAGACCAATTACTTTTTGGTCTATTTTCCCCTGGATTTTTATTGCATTTAATTTTTATTGCATCATAATCCGGAAAAAAATGCCTTTACTATTTCTGCCTTTCTGCAATTGATTTTGAGGTTTTCATTCCCTAATACATGGTCAATTTTTGTATAGATTCCATGTACTGATGACAAAAAGTATATTTCTTTCTGTTTCTATTCAATTTTCTCCAAAAATCTATCATCCCTAACTTTTCTAGGATTCTATTTATCTCCTTAACTTCTTTCTTATTTATTTTGTGGTTTGATTTATCTAGTTCTGAGAAAGCAAGGTTGATAACCACTACTAGTTTAGTTTTGTTGTCTTATTCTTCTTGCAGCTTTCTTAATTTCTCCCCTAGGAATTTGGATGCTATTTCACTCGGTGAATATATATTTAGAATATATATATTACTATCTATGGGAAAGGGAATTTTTGATGAAATTTTTAAGAAACATTAAATAATTTAAATCAATTTATCCACAGAAACTTATCAAATATCTCCTAGGAACTTATATTTATTCTACTAGTGACGATAAAAGATAAACTAGTCAATGAAAAGACAAAAGTCACATGCAGAAAACTCAAACAACAAAAATTAAACATTAATTAAATAAGCAATTAAACAATAAATTAAAAGCAAGATAATTGTGTATGTATGTATGCATATATTGGATTTAGCATATACTTTTACCACAAGATTTTGCAAGGGTTAATGTTGAAAAATTATCCATGCATATGTTTTTAAAATAAAGTTTTAATAAAAAATAATTAAAAAGAATTGCCTTTCTCCTGGTTTGATTTTCTCTATAAAGTATTAATAATGGGATTTTACCATTCTTTTCCTAAACCCCTTAAAATATGACCTCTTAAAATCTAAAGAGCATAACAGATTACACTTTATATTCTTCTCCTTCTGTATTACAAACATGGAGTGAACAGTCACTTCCTCAAGGAAAGTCATGACTTCATTTTTACTTCAACAACCATCCTTCCCCAATAACTAAGACTTGACTAATAATAATATCTCCCTTTTTCCAGTTCTTGAAAGTTGAAATTGTAATTAAAGCCAGATAACAAAATATGCTATGCTTTGAACATAGGGAAGTTTTTTTGTAAATATACAACAAAAATTCCCAACATTGCTATTTTATGAAAGACCTTTGTTCTGCTACTTCAAATAATCAGCTATTTCCTCTTGTGTTATATGGCTTATAGTAATATTCTAATAACAATATTATTTTTGTTTCTCTCTCCATTAGTTTTTTTAATATCTTCACATTCTTCCTTCTTCGAGTCTCTGAATTTCCTTATAAGTAAATATGTGAAATTGTTGCCTTTGAAGCACAAAGTGTGTGTGTGTGTGTATGAGAAATAAAGAGAGGGAGGGAGAAAGAGGAAGAGAGGAAGAGAGAAAGAGAGACAGAGAGAGAGAGAGAGAGACAGAGAGAGAAACCTTTACCAGGATAGAAATTAGTGGGGTAAAGATACACAGGCTTCCTCTCTCAGAGTTAAGGATTATCCCATCATATAGCCACAAATATAGTTCACTATGGCTTGAGGTAAAAATACATATTTTACTGGTAACTCAAATGATCCTAAAACCATAAATAAACAGAAGATTTAGCAGCAGGGTGTCATAGATTCCTGGATTTGTAATCAGGTATACTTGGGCTCTAATCTCTTTTAGATATGTATTAGCTATGTAACACTGGGTATGTTACAAATATTTTCTGACTTTTGTTTTCTCATGTTTAATATAGAATAATAATAACATATATTTCACACTATTGTGAAGATGAAATTGAATAATATATAAATATTTTGTAAATATTAAATACTATATAAATATGATTGTCATTATCATCATTATTATCATACCAGGAAGGGCAATTCTGTGGAGAGAAAATTGATCTGAAAATTACTTTTACTTTACACCAAGAGAAGTCAGAATTTCTAAAAGAGTACTTAATGGAAACAATAACAACAGAAGTGAAGTTTTTAAACCCCTATGGGGGGGGGGGGGAGGAAGCATATCCTTCCTTATGGATATGCTATTTAAAGGAAAAAAAAAGGTCTTGAACTCTATTCAGCAAGAGCTGGCCTATGTCTACATGGAAGACTGAAAGTTATTAAATACAATACCTAATCATTAGAGAAAGCTCATTGAAAGGTATCTATTTTTTTTTGTTTGTTTTGTTTTGTGTATGTGTGTGTGTTATTGTTGTGCTTGTTGTGGTTGTTTTTTTTATAATTATTATATCCATTCTGTGATATTTTGTTCATCTCACTATTTGCTTAGATAAATCAGTTAACAATCATTTAGTAAGCACCTAATATGAACCAAATACATAGTATGAACTTTATATGAGCCATCTTTCCAATATCATTAAGAGAAATCATATGTAGGGGTATTCACCAAAGATCTGAATGAAAAAGTCCCTCAGAGATCAAACTCGGGCTAGGTGAGTAAGAACAGAAATAATGAATAATTTTTAAAAATATATAAATTACTGTAACTCTCCCTTGTTTCCTATTCACTTCATTTAGGAAAAAAATATACTCTTCCAGTCATAAACTAAACATGAATTTTATTTCATCAAGTTTTAATTATAGTGATAAGTTCAACTTAAAGTTCTTTTTATTAGGTCCCCATTCCATTTTTTTGTTACCTATATTCTGCAGCTAATCATGGACACCTCCAACATTAGCTTGGTTATTATTTTCTTTCTTGAATTTCATTTCTGAAATTCTAGGTGTCTTTCTTGTTATCTCTTTTTCTAGATTTTATGTAATCTCTATAGTAGCATCCATTTTAAAAAATAATTCCTCAAAGGGAATCTAGGAGACAAAATAGAAAAAGTACTGATCCTGGAGTCTGGAGGAAACGAGTGTGACCCTGATCAAATTATTTAAGGCCAATTGCCTCAAAAAAGTGATAAAAGAAAATTATTTATCAATATTAATAATATTACAAATGTACCTTCAACAGAAGGAAATTCATTTATTGGTTACTATATTAAATATATCTATTAATAAGCATAAACAATAAAAATAAAATTATAAAATTGCTTTTTTTAACTTTGTTAGGCTTGTCTTCAGATGATAATCACTGTCCTATGACCATGGTTGTACCAACTTATTCTATCATTATAGAATCTGTTAGAGATTGTGATCAATTGGAACATACTTAAAAAATTCAAGGTCACTGTCATCCCATAGTGAGGAGTTGAAGTAAAACTCTGTTAAGACAATAGTCAAAAAAACTTAATTCTTTCATAGAATGTATGGAGCAAACATAACAAATAAGAATGAAATAGGCCTCAGTGTGGCCTTTGTTAGTTCCTATATGGGCAGTTGACCACTAGAAACCAAAAAAAAAAAAAAAAAAAAAACCAGGATGTGACTGCCCAACCATTCAGGTTCAGGAAGCTTGGGATATGATAAATGTTTTAAATTCTGGGGCCCCAGCCAAGTCTTGTTAGTTTTAAAATGTTGCTAAGTCCCTACCAATGGTTGAAGAGTAACCTCCCCTGGGAAGAGCTAATCATTGCATTATTCTGTATATATCCATCACAAGCTATCTTCTCTGACAAACCAGTTCCCTGATGCAGTTTGGTTCCATCTGCTTTTATGACAATAAAAGTCCATTCCTTTGAGAGATGAGTCCAGCTTCTTGGTAATTTATCCTAATCAAACTGGGAATCGAACTGCAAGACCACAAATCAGAGATGAAAAGATTAGAAAAAAGGTCATTGAGCTATAACATTTCTGAAACTTGGCATAAGTAAAACTAATGATATAATGTCTTATCCAATAATATAATGGCCAATTCCAGTCTTTTTTCTTTAATGTGGTACAACTTTAATATGTTATTGTGATCCATAAGTGCAAATATTGGTAAATTTTATTTTTGAAAAAATGATTTTATATAATTTAAATATGTGTAATTATATGATTAGCACAATACCCAATAATAGTCCTAGCATTCTAAATGATATGTGTCTATCTTTTAATAAATATTCAGTTTCAACTACCTCTCTCCTCCAAACTTCTCTTTTCCCAACATCGTTCTAGTCACCCTGTACAATTTCATAGTTATTCTTTAATTGCAATTCTCCCTAATCCCCTCATATACAATTAGCTAGTGAGTTTTTCAATTTTACCTCAAAATATTTTTCTGGTTTGCCCTTCTTTCCACTGATATAATTATTGAAAAAAATGTATAGGGCATTCCAAGGTGGGGGAAAGAAGGGAGTGCCAGAACATACAATGTCTCTAAAAAGCTTGGTATTTTATTTTTAATTTTTAAGCAGTATGTTTTTAACATATTTTGATTATTTACTTAAAAATAAGGTTAGCTAACTTTTGTTTTCTTGAGGTGTTAATGAATAAAACTGTCTATTATGACATTATTCAACAAAAATTAACTTTAAAAAAATTATTCCTTGGTGAACCTTTTAATGAAATGCATTATTTTGTGCTACTCCTCCTTTTCAATTATCTTCTACCCTAATTCAGATCCCTATGCCTTCCTACCTATTCTATTATGGAAAAAAGTTTTTTATGGCATCATTTAATAAAATTATTTTCAAAAAATATTCCTTGACAAACTCTTTGCTGAAATATTATAAGTATAACCATGGCCACTACTGTAGCTCAGATTAACTGACCTGAACTACTGAAGTGGCTTCTTAATTAGACTCCTAATTGTAAGTTTTACCCTTTTCCCAATTTATCCTTCATATAACTCCCAAAATACTCTTAAAAATACAGATATTACAAAATATTTAACTTTCTTGTTTAAGAAACTTCTATGGTTCTTTATTTTTACTAGAACAAAACATAAACCCATCAATATTTTAAAACCTTTCTAGACTACCTTTTTTAAAGCTAATTGTTCATCATTCTTCTGCACATTTATTTTCTAAATAAACTCACCCACTTGTGATTCCTCAAACTCAACACTCCATCTTTTTATTATTTTGTCTTTTTTTGTTTATTTTAAAGATTGTTTTTACTGAGACAATTGGGTTTAAGTGACTTGCCCAGGGTCACAGAGCTAGGAAGTGTTAAGTTGTCTGAACTCAAGTCCTCCTGACTTCAGGGCTGGTGCTCTATCCACTGTGCCACCTAGCTGCCCCTATTTTATAGATTTTTTTTACAACACAAACATTTTTAATTACTTCCAATTTATGGGAGGTCTTATAACAAGAAAAAAATTAAGTAAAAGTAATAATATAGCCATCAAATATGAAGTGCTCAATATTTGCACTTACGTATCACAACATATTAAAGTTGTACCCTTTAAAAAACAGAAATCTATATGCCCCCTCTTACCTTTTCCCATTTCATTGGAAGAAAAAGAAAATCATCTCTTGAATAAATATTAATAATTGAGAAAGAAAAATTCCTCCAGTGGGTATATATGAAAATATGCATATCTCATTCTGGAACCTGAATCCGTCAACTTTCCAATGGACAGAATGTGTCATCATCAGAATTCTGGAAGCATGAATAGCCATTATATTGAGAATAATTCTTAAAGCTTTGAAAAATATTGAAGGTCATAGTATAAATTGTCTTAATTCTGTCATCAGTTTATGAAAGTTCCTTTTTTTGATTTTTTATAATACTGATATTATATAAATAAAGTTTCTTCTGGTTTTGCTCATTTCACTTTGCCTCAGATATTATTCTTTCCATGTCTTTTTGAAATCATCAAATTCTTCATTTCTTACAGAGCAAAAGAACTATCACATTCATGTACAACTTATTAAATCATTCCTAAAAATGATGGACATTCTGCTTATTTTCATTTAAAAAAAGTTTTAATTTTTGCTACTGTGACTTTGCACTGGCCTTCCTTCATTTTCCTTTTAATTTTCCATTTTTACTTCTCTCTCCTCCAACTGTCATGTATTTACTCATCTGTTATATGTTGCATTCCTGTTAACTTTCCCCACATGCTAAAATGGGAGCTTTTTGAAAATGAGTAAATTTTTCCCATTTTTGTCTTTGTATCTCTAGCACATTGAACATAGTAGGTTCATAGTAAATATCTGTTAAATTCCCCATGGGTTTTCCCATGAGTGACTCCTAAATTTCTGTGGGAGAAAAACAAAAACTAAAAACTAAACAAAACTTTGTTTGACAGAGTACTTACTACCCCATGTTGAGTCCATTTCACATGCTGACAACCTCTTCCTTGGCTTGACCAAAATCTTTCTCCCACTAATTTGTAGTCTTGAAAAATTACACAGAATGAAACATGTTCCTTTTCTCCATGAGATCCCATCAAATTTTGACAATAATTTTTCTATCTCCTTTGCTTTTCTCTTACCCCAAATAAACAGCAAACATAAAGAAGTTATTTTAAAAATTCAAAGATCATGCATATAAAAGAATGTTATTCAGTAGTTCACACTATGCATATTTGGCTCAGATGATGCATGAGGTGTAGAGAATAAGTAAATATTGTTTCTCCCTATTCTTTCTTGTAATGTTACCCACTGAATATTTACTTTTACTGGTTTATAAAAAGGCTTTTTGGTGCAATTTCCATAACATTTGAGAAGAAGAGTATGGAATTTTGTTGTCTACATAACATCTCTGGAATACCTAATAAAAACATTATCATTAAGCTATCCTTTATGTGATTAGAGCAACTAGTTGGTTAGTGAACAGAGCTCCTAGCCTGAAATTGGGAAAACCTGCATTCAATCTAGCATCAGATACTAGCGAGGTGATCCTAGGCAAGTCACTCGACTCTATTTGTCTCATTTTCCTCATGTATAAAATGAGAGAGAATGAAATGGCAAACTACTCCAGTATCTTTGACAAGAAAAACTCAAATGGTATTACAAAGAATAAAATGATAGAAACAACTGAACACCAAAATGTTATTAGACTGAATTTTCTGGTTTTGGTTTTGGCTTTGATCATTTATGTGGAAGGTAATTTTTAGTAGTCTAAAATAATTTAAGTAAAGGGAAATCTAAGATAATATTAAAACCCTTAAATATTGGAAATTTGACTGAATCTATATTTTATCACAGACAACAGGAAAGATACTGAAGAGTTTTGAGCAGGGGAGTCTATGCTTAGTTGGATTGAAAAAGGAAGAGAATGAAAATATAGAAACTGATTAGCTTTCATAATATAATAGGTAAGAAGACTTGGGGATCTGAATTGGGATGGAAGATAAATAAGTGGAAAGAAAAAGTGGATGCAATAATTTTTTTTTAGTATTCTCAAACCTGCCTGAAACTACCAAATTGCAATATGGTTCTTTAAAAAGAATTGGAGAATTGAAGATTGAAGGAGCTAACTAGACAATGGACAGAGCTCTAGTTTTGGAATGTGGGTAATGAGTGCAAATCTAATCTCAAGCTATGTGAATAGCTTTACTTAATTTTAATTAATTACTTAATTACTTGCTTTATCTGCCTTATCTGCCAGTTTCCTCATCTATAAAGTGGGGATAAAAATAGGATCAACCTCCTGACATCATTGTGAATTTAAAATGAGATATTTGCAAAACACTTTGTCAATCTTAAAGTTCTATGTAAATGCAAGCTATTATAATTTTTATCAATTTTTATCCATTTGATGTTTAGCACAGTAATGTTACCAGAAGAAATTTTTAACAGATGTTTCTTGTCTTCACCCACTGATTAAACACTAGATCTGATGAACCTGTGCTTGTCCTTTTAATCTCTATCCAAATAAGTGGATTTTTACTTAACCCAATTATCCCACTTATTTTTAGATATTTTATTTTTTTTAATTCACTTGCATTTTGGTGTTTTAAATATTTATCTACCAAGTTCATTTTAACTATCATTTTGTACAAATGATTCCCAAATGTATAACCTAAATGAGATTCCTCTCTAGGATCTAATCTTATAATTCTTGCCATTTTTGTTTATCCAAATCATATCTAGGCTTGCCAAATATATTTACCTAGATACCCTGCTGCCATCTTTCCCTTTATATATTATAAACCAAATTCTGATTTTCCCTTAATGCTGCTGCTCATTATAACTCCTTATTTACATCAATAGCACTAATGCCCACCTTCCCACACCTGCCCAGGCCTACAAGTTTATCATCATCTTGGATTCCTTACTCACATTAGTATCTGAGACTTAATCATCGTTTAGAAGTCTTATTTATTCTACCTCAATGATAGCTTTCAGATTTATCCATTACTTTCCATTCCCATTCCCATAGCTTTGATCCTGCATTATACTGTTTTCTCCTTGAATTATTAAAATTGCTTTCTTCCCAGCCTGGTCTTTCTAAGCCATTCTATAAGATGCCCACAGAGTAATGTCCTTAAAGTATAAATAATCATATCTTTTCCATGTTCCCAAATGTTCAGCAGTCCTGTGTTGCTTATTAAATTAAGTCCATATTCTTTAGCCTAGTAGTTGAGGCCTTCTCTGATTGCCCCTCCCCCCAACCATACATATTTTTATTCACATATTTCCCCTGCCAATAATTCTTTGTTCTATCATCATTTTTGTTTATACAAATTATCCTTTCTTCCAGATCTAACACTAATATCACTGTCTTCATGAACTTTGACTTAGCAGTCAGAATTGATCTTTTTTATTGCTTGTAATTTTGAACCTCTCATGTAATTTCTCAAATTGTGCCTATTTACAAATATTTTGTGCATTTCCCTTTACCTTGACTAAACTCTAAGCTCTTTGATAGAAAGAATCTTGACTCACTTTGCTATCCTCCCTTAGAACTTAGTATAGTACATTATACATAATATGTATTCAGTAAATGTCTGGTGAATGAATGGTTTCATTTTCTGTAATAGTCATCATTTTTGATGCCTTCGGAGTGATAGTTGTCTCCTCCTTAGTATAACTGGACATTCAGTATTCTACAACTGGCAATCAATTTTGTGCTTTTAAATGTTATTTTAAATTGGTGGCAATCAATTTGGTGCTTCTATATGCTACTTTTTAATTAGTATGGAAAAGTGTTGGAACAAATGTTTTCTGGATGTCTGCATGGTTACTGACTTCTTATAAGTATGGTTTACTGCTCAGGGAGTATGTAAGGACAAAAAACATGTAATATTGAGGAGGAAATAGGAATTTTTTTATTTCATCCTAAGCTCCCATATAAATCCATAGAGTGATTCCTTTCATTATGTTGTGCATTTATGCAAGGCAGAAAATTAGACTCCACAGCTGCATCTGTATGGCACTTAAATTGAAAATTGACAAATTCACTGTTTTTTTTTCCTTCTAGTTTAACTGAATTTTTCACTGAATTTGCCTGATTTCTTCTGGGTCCTACCAGGACATGTCTTTTATGATGTCTATACTCTTCAGCAAAAGAAAATCATACATTTTGTGTATTGAATGATAATTTTACCTTCTTCATGACAGTTTTATTAGTTGTATATTCTTCTAACTTTATTCTACTTCCAGAATTTGCTTTTCATTATTAGTTCTGACCTATACATTCCTTATTTACCTCAATCCTTCTTTAACAAAATAAAAAAAAAAAAACATGCAAACAAAAAAGTGAGCTCCCAGGGTGTCAAGTGATGTGTCCAGTATCACAAAATATCAGAGAAAGGATCTGAATCTAGATCCTCTGATTCTAGATTTAAGGTTCCTTCAAGTTCAGGCCACTGATATTATTACCATTTTCTTGAATATTGCTTCTTGTGATACCTCATTTCCTCTATTTTTCTTTCACTGTCATTTATGTTATTTTTGCAATAGTTGAATTACTAGTAGTTTGTATTCAATTTTACTTCTCTTCCATTTTCAGTTTAAACTCATTTGATCAATTGCATGGGTTTCAAAGTTAACCTATCTTTCTCAGTTCTTGTTAGATATAATCTTCCTATTCATTCCTAAATCTTAAACCATATTTTACATACCCATATCCCATTCTTGGGCACTATATTAAAAAAGAAAATTGTTTCTCATATTCTCCATTCTCAGAAAGCAGTCAGTTCTTCTTGTGGTGAGAATAAGATAATACAAAATCCTCTGTGCATACTTCTCACAATTGTTTGGAACACAGAGGAAGCTGTTACCATCCCCAGAGAGTCTTCTTCCACCTTCTTATGCAGAAGTTTAAAACAATTATGGTCCAGATATGGTCTTTTTTTTTTCTTCTGTGTTGCCTCCTTTTTTTTTAAAACACTGAATCAACTTTATTGTACAAAAATGCAGAGTTGAAAACCTAGTTTAAATAACTATTGATTTTGACCAAGTCAATTGGAAGTGTACAATTCAGCAGGCTGAAGCATTTTCTTTTTGGCTTAGGCAATTGAGGTTAAGTGACTTGCCCAGGGTCACACAGCTAGGGAATGTTAAGTGTCTGAGACCAAATTTGAACTCAGGTCCTCCTGATTTCAGGGCTGGTGCTCTATCCACTGCACCACCTAGCTGCCCCTACTATTTCTAACTTTTAACATAGATTAGGATTCACTATATCTCCTTGAATTATTTTTTTTCTCCTTTGTCTTCCTCTTGAAGAAAGCATTATTTGATTTTTTGGGTGAAATCTTCCTTCTTAGCATAAAGACTTTGTAGAGAAATTCCTCCAATACTTTCTCCCTCAGCAGAAGAGACCAGAATTCATAATGATAATAAAAAAGGGGAGTAGGAAAAGAACCTGGGCACAGGAACTTGAAGGTGAGGAAACTCTCTTGATGTAGGTAAGCAAAACCTCTAATTTATACTCTTAGTGAGTTACCTGAATTACTGTGAGATTAAGTGACTAATCCAGGAACACATACCCAGTATACATCAGAAGTAATACTTGAATGCAAACCTTCTCGGCTTTTAAACATTTAAGCAGTACAGTGGATAAAATGCTATGACTTGAGTCTGAAAGAGTTCAGTTCAAATTCATTTTCAGCTACTTACTATGTGATCCTGAGAAAATTATTTAACATCTATTTGTCTCAATTCCCTCAACTATAAAATAAGATAATAACAATATCCACCTTACAAGGTCATTGTAAGGATCAAGTGAGATAATAATTGTAATATACTTAGAACAGTATCTGCCACATAGTTAATGTTATATAAAGGCTGTGTAGCTTCTACTTCCCTTTCAAAGGAAATTCTCTATCAGCTATGTCATTTTGTATAACGACAATGGCAATAGCAACAAACATCTATAGAACACATTAAGAATTCTGAATATTTTATACTGGTTCTCACTATTCAGCTTCATTCTGAGATAGGTATTCTTCTCTTTAGATTCTTCTTTTACTCCTTCTTCTTGTTCATCTTGCTTGTGTTCTTTGTTT
>JAJPUD010003035.1:92138-141074 GCA_023553655.1 Myrmecobius fasciatus | reverse complement strand
AGAAGGATAAAAGAAAGGAGGAAGAAAAAAAGGAGAAAGGAGAGGAGGAAAGAGAAAAGGAAGTTGAAAAGGAGGCAAAGGAAAAGGAAGAAAAAGAAGAGGAAAGAGAGGAGGAGGAGGAGGAAGAGGAAAAGGAGATGGAGAAAGTTCCTCTGTATTTTGTCAGATAATATGGCAGTATTTGCTCAAATGTATTTTGATATTTAATAGATTCCTGAAAATGTTTCAATGTAAATATAAATTATATTTAATATTTGTCTATATTAATGTTTTCCAAAGAATTATTACTTTCAACCACTTCTTAAGGCTTCTTTTCTCTAACTCTGATATTTGTTTTATGCTTCTTTGCTATTTCCATTTGATTATACGATAATCCTTTCTCATTTAGAAAGTCTGGGAAATATGACCATTTGAAGTACACTAATACATCTGCCTTCTTTATGAGGTTTCAAAGATCAGTAATAAGGTCCATAAATCATAAGTGAAAAGATCACAGGATACAAAGTGTGAAGACTAATCATGTGACCCAGGACAAGTAATTTAGCTTCTCTGGATTTCAGATAAGTTTCTTCATGTAAAAAGTGAGAAGGTTTTACTAGGTAACCTCTAAGGTCCCTTGTTGCTTTAAAATTTTATGAATGAACTATTTCAATACAGTAGCATATAATTTCTTGCGCTAAGTAACAGTCTCTTTGAGGATAGATAGATACCCCCTTATTACCTACCCACAAATCTAGATTGCAATTAATTTCTTTCTTCTCAGTTTGAAGATATTTCTTCGTGGTAGGAAAAAAAGTCTGAAAAATTCTGTGATCTATTCAATGTGTGTTTTAATTTTCCCAACTCCCATAAACTGTAGCCCTATCCCTTTTGTGTTCTTCATCTTACATTAGTATATATGCATGTGTGTTTAAATCCTTTTATTTGTCCCTAATTCTTTATTGTAAGCTTCAGTTCATAGTATTATTTTAATAGGGTCTTGTGTTGTCGTTTTCTATTTGTCCTTAGTTATGCACCCTATTAAAAGAGAGCATGAAAGACCTCTAATACATAAGATGGATCATCTTAGAGATTTAATGTTCAGATACCATAGTCGATGATAAGAACCTTGTGATTTCTCCAGATCAAGATTTATACACTGTAAGGATAACTTCAAACTGTCTAAGTATTTCCTTTTCCTCTCTCACTTTCATCTATTAGACATGCCCTTTTAAAATTTGAGCTTAACAAAGTGATTCCTTAAGAAGTCAAATCCTTAAGAAACTTTTTTTTTCATTTTCTGGGGCTCCCAATTCTTCCTGTCACTTCTTTTCATCATTTGCCACTGACCCAAATTTCTTTTTTTAAGTTATAATTATTTCCTTTATTCTTATATAAGTTATTTCTATATATAATGCTACCCATCAGCCTTCTCTTTGAACAAATAAATATAGCCAAGTAAAATCAGTCTACAGGAGTGACCCAATCTAAATCTAATAACATGTGAAATATGCCACCAATCTAAATCTAATAATATGTGAAATATGCCACACACACATAGTTTTCCATCTTTCTACAGAAAAGATTAAAGTTCCTTATCATTTCTTTAGGGACAAAATTAGGTATTGTAGTCATTCAGCTTCTTTTTAAGTTCATTTTACTTTAATAATTATAGACACTGTAGATATTGTTCTCCAATTTCTATTTACTTGACTCTAAATCAGTTCATAGAAGCGTTTGCTTTATTGTTGTTGTTTTTCCCTGGAACCCTCATATTCACTCTCTTGTAAAGGACAATAACATTACATCAAATTCATATATCACAATTTGTTCAGCTATTCTTCAGTAAGTGAATATGTACTTTGTTTCCTTTTTTTAAAATTTTGTTTTCCTGAACTCACTTTTGCATTTACCACCTGCCAAGAAAGTAGGAAGAAGAAAAGGGAGGTTATTTCATATTATATATATGCATATATACATGCATATACAGATATAAATGTACATATATACACATTTTAACTATATATATAACATGCACATATACTCATATTTTTGATGTTATTTGTTTATATTTACTAATTAACAGGCTATTTCAAAGATAGATAAAATTATGACTTTTAATCTTTATGATTGCATTAAGGTACCAAATGCTCCTTCTGGAGGCTCTCTAAAGTCAACTTCAAGACAACTCTAGTATCATATGTCTGTCATTATGTTCTCACATTATTGTAATTTCCTTAGTAAGTCTCTATTTCCCAAATCTTTTCATTAGATAGTGCTAGAAAATAATGAGAATTAGATTTGATGACACTATCTTAAAAGCTATACATCTACCATTATGCTACTATATGCATCATGCAACTATATTCTTCTAAAATTATCCTGGAGATGAAGTTAGAAAGCCTTCAGAAGATGTAATGCATTTATCCAATGACAAAAAAAATATTATTCATCTTTGCATTATTTGCTAAATATTAAATAGAAACAAAAAACAGCAGAATGATGGCTTGTATTCAGATTGTTTTTTTCCCTGAATTTCACCCCCTCAAAAAATGAGAATGGTACAATAACTATCACTGCTACTGCTGTTATTATTACTACTACTGCTGCTGCTACTATTACTACTACTACTACTACCACTACTACTCCAGTTACTATTATTACCAATCTATCTAAGAGATTGAAATTATTAAATAGAATTTAATATGTAATCAGTGATAATGCTTAAAAACCTGCAATGAGGATCAATGAGGAAAATATCTGAATTTAATGGTGTAAAATAGTATATCATCAAGATTATCCAGATATCTTTTAAAAATGGTTTTAGAAATAATTCTGAATCAGTGAAAATAATATTGAAAAACTAAGGAAAACAGATTCCAACAGGACAAAAATCTGGAGACATGTCTATTTCAAATAAAAGTGCAAAATGTTTGATGAAGCCTATAAAAATAGTAGTAATATAATTCAAAAATTCCCAGAGAATTTAAACTTATTTCTGTCATGTCATTTCCTCTTAAATATATAAAGCCATTCATTGAGAAAAACAAAATATAAATAAGGCATTGGGAAGCAATATAGTTTGATGAGGAAAACATGGAATTTGGACCCAGAACACTTTGGTTCTAAAATGACTCTATAGTATTTATTACTCCTGGAATTCTGGATAAATCAATTGACCCTTCTCCTTTGGAAATATATCTCTTCTGTAAAATGAAGGCATTGGACTACATTATCGTTTTGTAGGCTTAAATTTCTAACACCTATGTTCATAATGATGCTATGTTCAGAATAAAATTATGATCCTTTCTTTCATCCTATTAATTACACAAACAAGAGATCCTTTGAGAATGGTTATAATGAGAATGGGATCTGGAAGAGTTTGGTGTGTCTCTCTAGACGAGAAAATGTCCACAAGACAAATTCCTGCTTAAGCATTGTTACTTATTTATTTTTTTTATTTTTGCATGTAATCTCATTAGAGCTCTTTGAAAGCAAGACAGGACTTTTACTTTGCTTTGGATCTCCCGTGATTAAAACAGAGCTTGAAATGAAATGGGTGATTAATAAATGTTCATTGACTGATTATATGAATAACATCTGAACTTTAGGAAATCACTGAACCTTTACTTTGCTTTTCCCCCCAGGATGTAGACAAATGACAAGGAACAACTTGAGTACATTCTGCAAAGACTATATAGAGTAGTCCCTTAAGCTTAAAACTTCACTAAGACTTTTTGGCTAACATGTATGAAAACCTAATGGTTACTGCTATTGTCTTTGAGCCAATAAGCATTTATTGGCTTTATAGGAGCCAGAAACAAGTGCTAAGCCCTAGGGGGAAAGAAAAAATATATGTGTATGAATGTATGCAGGCCTATCTAATGCACTATCTCACTGTCCCTACTTTATTTTATAAATTGAAAAGTGAGCCATAGGGGCAGCTAGGTGGCGCAGTGGATAGAGCACCAGCCCTGAAGTCAGGAGGACCTGAGTTCAAATCTGGTCTCAGACACGTAACAGCTGTGTGACCCTGGGCAAGTCACTTCACCCCAATTGCCTCAGCAAAAAAGCAAAAAAAAAAAAAAAAGTGAGCCATAAAGAGGTGAAATGAATTACACAATGTCGCTCAGCTAGCATACATTCCTGGAAGTGGAACAGAAGTATTCTTACTCTTAAAATGATACCATCTACAAGTATTACAGGTGTTACTGGTATAGATATTAAATAGTTTGGTATACATTATTGAAAATAGCTTAGTAAACAATATTGTTTAAAAGAGGGCAAAATTGGAAGACTACGTAGAATAATAGAAATCCAAAGTTTAAATAACAAACATTTGTTTGGATCAATGTTGTGACAACTTGTATTTTGAAAATCCAGGCATCAGTTGAGTAGAAAAAAAAAGCTAAGTAATAGATGATAATTTCTTCAATATCATGGATTTATCACTGTAAATTTGGAAATATTAAACATTTAAAAAGTTTTATTTGCTTAATCTTCAAGGAATGTTTAATGAGAATTTTGATATCAGTAACATTACACCCCTTCTTCCTACCTGCTGGTCCCCCCCAAAAAAAAAGTAGAAATCATTCCATTGCTTCAACATAAATATTTAGATTTAGTGAGCTTTTTTTCTATCTTAACCTATTTTAAATTATGTTAACATAAAATTTCTTGTTCTGATCATTCCTGAGCCAGTCAAATTTAGTTTCCAGTTTAGTATCTCCACTTCTACTCCTCTGTTTTCTATCTAGCTTCTGGCTTCCAACACCATCATTTAACTGAAAAGGTTATCAAAGATTCTTTTCATGTCAGTCAATGGTCTTGTCTCAATCCCTCATTCTCCTCATATCAAACATTTGACAGAAAGCCTCCAACAGTTCCATGTAGCTACTCAGTAGGAATTTCCTATCTGGAGTTAGCTTCCATCTGCCTTATACACACTTATGTGTATTGAAAGAAGTCAGGGCAGAAGGGAGGAGGAGATCATATGAAAGATAGCAAGTGAAAAGACATCTAAATAGGAGATAAGAATATCAGAAGAAATTATGCTAGAATAACTAAATCACAGATTATCTGGATAGAAGTCAGGAGGAAACTTACTATAAAGATAGATAATGACCAGGGTATAAATATTTTCCAAAAAGGAAATTTAGATGTTGTTTTGAAGATAAGAGGACTATTAGGGTTTACTGAATCTATGAAGGATGAAATGGGTATGCCTGTATTTTAGGAAAATCTCTTAGGCAACTGAGAGGAAGATAGTTTAGACTGGGGAGAGACTTGAAAAAAAGTAACAATTAAAGACTACTTTCACAATTGGTAGAGTGTATGAGGGCTGAACTAAAATGATGGCTATGTAAGTGAAGGGAAGAAAATATGTTCAAAGAATATTGAGAAAGAAATGGCCAGATATTGCAATGGATTTGAGATATAGGGTTCATAATTGGAGGACTAAGAATGATAGATTGAGAAAATGCCATTGACTGGCAATGAAAATAATCTTTGATAACCTTTTCAGGTTAAATGATGATGTTGGAAACCAGATTTCAGGGTTTAGAAAACAGATGTGGAGATATTGAAAAAGGTAACTTTCTATAGAAGTTTAGCAGAAAAGGGAGAAGAAATATAAAACTACAGCAAATTATTTTCACACAAAACAGGGGAGAAGCCAGTAGATAAGGAGGACTGGAAATAAAAGGAAAACAAGAAATGTTATGTTAATATATTTAAAATAGGTTAAGATGACAAAGAAGCTCCCTAAATCTAAATATGTTGAAACAATGGAATGAGTTCTACTTTTTTTTGGGGGGGGCAGCAGGTAGGAGGGGTGTGATGTGGCTGAAATCAAAATTCTCACAAAATATTCCTTTGAAATTAAGAAATTCTAAAACTTTTAAAATGCTTAATATTTCCAAATTTGATAAATCAATGATATTGAAGAAATTATCATCTATTACTTAGCTTTTTTTCTACTCAACTGATGCCTTGATTCTCAAATATGAGTTATCACCACATTGATCCAAACAAATGTTTCTTTGTTATTTATACTTTGGATTTCTATAGGATTATACATAGTCCTACAATTTAACCCTTTCTTCTTTTTTAATATTGTATACCAAGCTATTTGATATGTATACCTATAACACCTCTAATACTTGTAGATGGTATCATTTTAAGAGCATCAGACTGAGAGTAAGAAGACTTCTGTACTACTTCCAGGTCTGCTTGCGAGCAGAGTGACATTGTGCAATTCATTTTACCTCTCTATGGCTCACTTTCCAATTTATAAAGCAATGTAGGGGCAGCTAGAAAGCCCAGTAGATAGGGCACTGTCCCTAGCCCTGGAGTTAGGAGGATCTGAGTTCAAATCTCATCTCAGACATTTAGCATTTACTTGCTTGTGATCCTGGACAAGTAACTTAACCTCAATTACCTTGCAAAAAAAATAATAATAATAAGGTATTTGGATTAGAATCATAGAATTTTAGAATTCCAAGGCATTTTTCAATATCTGGTCCATCTTTATTTATAGATGAAAAAAGAAGTGATTCATGCTAGGCAAAACTCATGTAATTTCTAAAGAGAATATAATCCAACCCTTATATAAAGCTTAAAATTCAGAGCATCTCTGAGTTGAGTAGGATCTCCAAGGTCATTTAGTCTAATCTGTACATGGATAGGAATCCTTTCTACAATATACCAAACAATTATCCTCATGAGGGCCTTTGGTGATGAGAAGTCTACCTCCTCCTGAGGTTCTCTAATTTGCTGCAGTTTGTCAATTTTCACACAAAATCTGGCACTCGAAACTGGATAGGATACAGTTAGATGATTAATTACAGCAAGAAGAGAGATGATAGCTTGATGCTTAGCTGGATTTTTATGAACATTGTGCATTCATTCTTTATTCTTGTCTCACTTAGCAAGATGGCCTTGTCTTTGATAAGGCAAAATCTTGTACATGCACAAGTGATCCCATTCCATCCCATCTTACCTGGCAGATTGGTTTCTCCATTATCCCTGCTTTATCACTCACCTTCAATTATTACCAGCTGCTTTGCTGCTATCTACAAATATGTCTAGGTTTATCCCCATTCTTAGAAAACAAACAAACAAAACTATTAAATATGTCCATTCCTCCTAGCAGGTATTGTCAGTAGTTCTCCTCCCTTTTGTAGCTGAACTCATTAAGATCTTTTATATTAGGTTCCTCCACTTTTTTTCAATATCTTCTTAACTCATTGAAATTTGACTTCAGACCATAAGACTGTCAAATTCAAACTATTTCCAAAATTGCCAATTATCTCTTAATTTCCAAGTCAAATAATCTTTCCTGAAATATTATCATTCTTGATCTTTTTGAAGCCTTTAATACTATCAATCATCTTCTCCTTTATGGTCTCTTTCTGGATTTTCTTAACAATGTGGTATCCTGGTTCTTCTATCTGACAGCTCTTTATCAATGTCCTTTGCTATATTTTCATCTAAATCATGCCTGCTAACATTTGAGTTGCTCTAAGCCTGTCTTGGGCCTTCTCTTCTCCCTCAAAAGTTTCAGGACTTCAATTATTATCTCTATGTAGGAAACTCTCAGATCTACTTGACCTCTTTGCTAACCTCTAACCAAACTTTCACTCTTACATTCACTTTTAAGACATCTAGATCAAAATTTTCTATAGAATTCTTAAAATCAGCATCTCCAAAGCTGAACTCATTATTTTTACTCCTAAATCCTGTCCCCCTTCACTTTTATAATTCTGTCACCCTGGCTTGCCACCTAGATATCTCCCTTGGTTTATCACTCCCTATAACCTCCTATTTATAATTTGTCAAGTTGTTTCAACCTTCAAAATAATTCTTGTATATGTACTCTTCTCTTCTCTGTCACTGCCATACTCTAATATATGTCTAGCTTTTCTCACACTTGTACTTTTCCAATAAATTGTTAATTGCTCTCCCTGACTCAGTTGTCTCCCCATTTCAGTCTATTTTCCACTCAACCATCAAATTGTTTTTATTAACTATCAGCATTACAATATTGCAATATTAAAATATTTGGCATTGTCAAATGATTCAATAGAAATGACATTAAAGAAGATAGCCTATCATTTACTTTGCCATTGCACCCTAAGGATTTTGACATTTGAGTTATAGATGATACCTCCTATGTTTTATATTCCCTATTATAAGGTAAGCTCCTTGAAAACAGAGACTACCCTGCCTTTATACTCTGTCTTCAATGCATTATTTTCATTCATTAGAAGAAATATGTTGAAGAAAGGGTCTACCAAGAAAGAATAATCTGTGAAAATTGGTTATGTTAGATATTTGTCATCTTGTATCACCTATTAACAATGGTAAAGAATGGTGGAAAGAATACTTACAGCTGTAAGTTCCTTGGTTCCTCTTCCTACACTGCCTTATACTATATATATGATTAGAAATAAATCATTTAGCTTTTCTGAGATTTGTTTGCTCATCTGAGAAACTGGAATAGTAATGATGGTCATACTTAACCTTTCAGATTTAGTTATAAAGTACTTTGTAAATGGGTAAGTGTTATGTAAATAGAGCTATTAGCTCTAAAATGCAGATAATAACACTTTTCCTATCACCACAGAGCCCTTATGAGCATCATATTGTATATGTGCAAGTACTTCATAAATTATACAATAAATTGCTATACAAATTTGTTAGCATTATCACAAATCATGTTAGGTAACAATGAAGTGATTATTTCTAAAATTCAGACAAAAGTACAATTATGGAAAACATATTTGCTTTATAGTAGTTAAGTCGGAAAACTAGGTAAACCATCATCCCAAATAATTTGTTTCATAGCAAAAATAAGTATCAGCTTGATATCACTGAATAATAAATCACACACATATGGAAAAAATACTAGTTTTTTATGTTCAAACCATGCTTTAAAGTTTGCAATGCACTTTTTACACAACAGCCTTTTGAGATTGTTTTACTGTTGAGTAAATTGAAAAGTTAAGTAACTGACACATGATCTCACAGGGACCATCCAAAAGAGGATTTGAAACCCAGTGTCCTGACCTACATGAATTATATTATATTATACTAATTTCTTTTGTGAAAGTTAGCAAGTTATTTTTTCTAATAAAGATAATTTTAAGAGCCTATTTTGAACAATGCAATGGGCTCTGTACTGGGATACGAACACAAACAAAGAATTTCTTTGTCCTCATGGAGATTGCAGTCTGCTGGGAGTACTCAGAAAAGAAATAAAATTCAGTTATCATCTCAGTGTTTCTTTCTTACAACTACAGGAAATGGTTTGGTCATTTTTGGTCTAGTGTGATGTTCACAAATCCAAGGTTCCAGGTTCAAATACTGATGAAATCATTCATTTATTATGTCAACTCTCCTGACATTATGAATCTAACCTCCTAGAAATTTAATGGATGATAAATCACGTTCACAGATAAATGTAATTGAGGCTTTAGAGGAGATCAGAGCATACTGAGAGATTCAAAGAGAGTGGGATCAGTTCTACAGGTGGGATTATAGGAAGTTTCATTGATGAACTGATCCTTAACTAATCCTTAAAGGGAAAGATTTTGAAGGGGTGATGTCTGTTTTAAACATGAAAAAATGGTATATACAAAGAGAGATGAATAATAGCAGAATGAAAACAAAAGACTTTGACTACTCTATTTTAATAAGTATTTTAAATGTAAGCAACCAACTAATGATTTTTTTGAAGTTCTAATAAGCTTTATGATGACTTTCATTAAAGAAATTAATTATAAAAGTGATATAGTATGTAGTGGTATATAGCAACCAATTAAAATAATTTCAATGTAACCAATTTTTTGATTATTCACACTAATGTTAGGGACAAATAGCACAGATTGCTCAAAAAATAGAAGAATTCAAACAAATATGTGTTGAACACTTATTTGCTCTATAAACATGATGTGCTATGAATGTGCTATAAACAAAGCATCATTATGATTACTATTATAAGATTGGGTCTCCAATCTTACCTAGACTATTCATGTGATGAATCACAGAATTAATCCACATGGAAACTCTAACCTGCTCCATTTTTTCCTGACCTAGGGTGGTACCTAAGTCAGATGTACCTAAAAGATATATTCCTAAGGAGGGATTTAGTGTGGACACCTGATTGGTTTTAGCCCTCCAGTTCTTGAACTCAAGTGATTCATCAGTCTCAGATTTCCCAGCAAGCACAACTACAGGTGTGCACCAACATGTCCAATCTATATCTATGGTTTTATAAACTCAAACACTTTCACTCTTAATTTTAAATTTATTTGAGAACTTAAAGAATTGTGCAACAAAATATATATATTTAACAGGACCAAGCCTTGAAGTAAAGAAATAATCTCCTATGTTAGAATTTCCGGATAGTGGGAAGAGGGTATGTTTGCATGTGTGTATAGCTCAAGGTCCCTCAAACACTATAGAATCACATGAACAGGTTCTAATCCCAACCACAAGGGTCAACTTTTCCACTTATTTTCATCTACCTGAATTTAGTCTAGAAGAATATATAAATTAAAACTTGTGAGTAGCATGTCTTAAAAACAAATAAGATAAATTGGGGACAATCTCAGAAAGAAAACAATACAAATCAGGAGGTTTGGAAAAGTCTCCTTGAAGAAGTTGAAACTTAAAGAAAGCCAGGGAATCCAAGAGGATGAGATGGGAAGGGAGAGGATTCTAGGCATGGGGGACATGTAGTGAAAATACATTGGGATTACTTGTGCATATACAGGCATTCGAGGAAAAAAATAATAATTAGGAATGAGACCATATTTATTTCACCTCACAGAAAATCCACAAAATTCATGGAAGCTCATGCCAAAACAGAGAAACAAAAAAGTTCTCAAATAGTTCATCAACTCTCCTACTGTTCTATGAAGAAAACTATATTCAAGGTTGCTGATAGTTCAATTATCTGTCATTCTAGTAAGTACCTTTTTTCCTACATAGAACTATTTTCTTAGAGACTCATAGTTATAGTTCCCCTGAAAATAAACAAGTTGTGGAACTTGCAAAACAAGCAAACTCTTTTTCGTCATATCTGCACTAATCAAGTAACTCACTGGCTTTGTTCTCCAAGTGGAATCTTTTGCAGGTATCTCATAGACTGTTTTCTTCTTCCTAAAAGGAGCAAAGTGCATCAGGAAATCCCTGAATTCTTGAATTTGGAATTTCATGAACTTGTGATGGCAGCTGCCCATCTGTAGCAATCCTATGTCTCTGTCTTTGCAAATATGATTTCTACTAATCATACTATTTTTTTCTTGCTGGTAAGTTACTTTTACTGTTCTTTGATAATAGGTAGGCATAAGTAAATTCCTTGTCCTCTTCTAATAGCACTTTGTAAAATCAAAGGGAATGATACTGAACAATTCTTCTGAGGATATAACCATTTTTACAGTTCTTTGATAGAGGAAGCTGATCCTCTGACAACCTATTATATGGAGTTTTTTTTGATTAAATGCTTTCACACAATGACTACTCATTTTATAATCCCAAAAAATTTGGTTGGCATTTTTTTTTATTTTGACCAAAGATTTACTGGGCACAGACTTTATAACCCCATTAAGCTCATTTGAGGGGAGTTGGAATGGATGAAATGAAATTTTATCAGTTTCATAAGGAAGTCTGTTGAGTCATACTGAGACCTGTTGAAGTCCTTAGTTTAAAAAGGCCAAGGTTTCCCATAAGATCCAAGGCCATCTCCAGTCATTCTGATCTATATCTTGCCACTGAACCAAAATAAGTCTGGATGGGAATGTAAGGCAAGTGACCTTGCACAGCCCACTCTTACTTAAATTCAATTCACTTTCATGTCATGGCATCATTTTGTTGAGGTTGGTAAGGGACCTCCAAAGTTTGGGATTGCAGACCAAGGTCATGAGGTGTCTTAAAAAATTTGAAGGCTTACCAGGAGAACATTATACACAGCAACAAGACTATACGATGATCAATTTTGATGGACATGGTTCTCTTCAGCAATGATGTGATTCAAACCAGTTGTGCTGCGATGAAGATAGTCATATACATCCAGAGAGAGGCCTGTGGGAACTGAGAGTGAACCACAACACAGCATTTTAACGCTTTCTGTGAATATTTCCATGCATTCTGTTTTCCTTCTTAGGTTGTTTTTTTTCTTCTTCTCTTTCTAGATCTGATGTTTCTTGTGCAGTAAGATAACTGTATAGATATGTATACATGTATTGTACTTGTCATATAATTTATCCTATCTAGCATGTATTAGATTACCTGTCATCTAGGGGTGGGGGGGCAGGGGGAGGGAAAGGAAAAGCTTGGGAAAAAAAGTTTTTTTGCAAAGGTCAATGTTGAAAGGTCACTCATATGTTTTGCAAATAAAAAGCTTTATTAAAAAAAATTTGAAGGCTTGAACCCATATCCAAATCAAGGGGCAAAGTTTATTGTAATTGTAATGCCAATTAAAGTGAGCTAAATTCCAAAAGAATTTAGCAAAGACCAGAATCTACGAGACACATTTATCCAGTTCTTTATATCATTGATATGCTAATTTTATGGCCTAGAGGTAGAATTGAGAAGTGATTTCAGGAATTTGGTTATCATTTACCAGAAGATCTAGGACTATGCTAAGGCCAGAAGATTTAGAATCATTGACAGATTCTTAGATTGTCAGAACAATAGCATTTTAAAACTCGAGAGTCTCAGGATCACTATATCACTTCCCTGAAGTCTAAGTGAAGAATTATTATTATATTCCTAGGCCAGAAGTATTTTACAATCATTGACAGACAGATTTTTAGAACAATAGCACTCTAAGCTTGGTGGTGGGGGGAACCTCAGGATTACAGATTCCAAAACCAGAAGACTTTAGTATTATTGGCAGATTGTTAGAACGGAAGCACCACAAAGTCAGGAGGACCTCCCTTCTACTATGTCCCCTAAAAGCTATATTCCATCAATTTCCCTGATGTCTTGGACTTGTACTAAAGAAAGGACAAACAACAACAAAATCAAATTAGACTCGGTTATTTCTATAATTCAAACCAGTTCTAAAACATTGATCTATATCAATGACACAAATTTCATTTGGCTTTTACTCACTATTGCTTATAACTGCTCTAGTTTCAATAAAATTTCTGAGCCTTATACAGAAGTTTGAAAACTGCTTCCAGCAGCTTGGTGGGCAGAAATGTGTAAAAATTAACCTTGAACTGAAGTATCCAGATAAGGAAGCCAGATAAGAAACAAATTAGGTAAAGAAAGAGGCTATGACAATAGCTTGAGAGATACACCTAAGAAACAGAAGGCTGAATCAAAACTTGAATACATTACTAGAAGCATTGTGATTTTTCTCAGCAGATCTCAAACTATAGGTAATAGGCTAAATACAATTATCCCTTCCACAGAACTACTTTCCATATCATGGTGTCAGTATATGGTGAGTTGACATATGAAATTAAAATTTTGGGAAAGTTTTGTGGAAGCTATATATTATAAGCAAAGACCAGCAGACAACACAGAAAAAGTTTTGAAATTCAGAAATGCATAAAATATATTTGTAGTATTATATAATATCAATATATTTTGTCTTTTAATTGCATCATAATTCTGAAATGAAAAGAGGGCCAAAAAACTTTTATATAGATTTTCCAAAGCGGGGGATAGGGGTAACCCTTAAAGCAATGTGAAAAGAAAGGCTGTAAACCTTAAGGATTTCCCTCAGACTGTGGAGGTTAAGTGATTTTCCACATGGTCACACATTTAATATGCATAGGAAGCAGGATTATTTGACTAGACCAAGTTAAACACACTGTAAAATCAAGAGGCAAAGAAAGGATTCTGAGAAGTCATTCATTTCTAATTGATATTGCTCCATGTTGCATTTTATTCAAGATTTCTTTTAAATTTTATTTAAAATGGTACAAATAAGGATTTATATTTACTATTAGAAAACATGTTATTTATCCATATTATAGGATACAGATCTTCCCTAGAATTTGTTGGTGGAATTGTTAGAATTCCCAAAGTTCTCTACCTGTTATACCTACTGTCCTACATCTGGATAAACAAACTAAGGAAATTCCATTAGCCAAATTTCATTAGCAGCTCTGCAGGCAATATTCTTGTCAGGATGAGAAGTGTTACATTCAAATAAATAGCAAGAAAAGAAATATTTCCAGAATTCACTCCTTGCTTTAAGTTCTCATCTGAATGATACTTGCATGTCATCAAACTGTGAAAAAATAAAATGCAGTTTAAGCTTTGCAACTTTTTTTTCTCTCAATTTCATAGCTGTTATATTGCTAAACTCTATTGCAAATATTTGTGACAGTGCTAGTGAATAGATCAATATAAAATTAATCTGTCCTTGGGAAGCAATTTAGCATATATAGATATGAATATCAAAACCTATTCCCAGATTTAATGACAGCTAGGTAGCACAAAGGATATAGTACCAAGTCTGAAGTCACGAAGATTCCTCTTCCTCAATTCAAATGATTTCAGACACTTACTAGCTGTGTCACCCTGGGCAAGTCATTTAAATATTTGTCATTTCTTTATTTGAAAAATGAACTAGAGAAAAACATGGCAAACCACTCCAATATCTTTGCCAAGAAAATCCCCAGTGGGATCACAAGTTAAGCATGATTAAAAACAATTTAACAACAAAAATTCACAGATTTAGAAGCAGGAAGAATGCTAGAATAGGTGCTTATCTCAGAAAGACTATTCATTGGTCCAGCATCTGTAATAATTGCTAAATTCAGTAAGAATCCACCATAATAATAGATCACAGGCAAATAAGATCTCAGTTTAGTGACTTTATGTAGTACCACAGTATGTTTTATTGTCTGTACTTTATCTTGGTGTAAAGTGCTATGGTATTTACCTTATGTTCCAAAGCTCAGAACTCAAATTTACTTAATTTAAGACACAAACTTGTTGCAGAAACTCCCTTAATTTTTTTTTTGGCAGGCATCCCAGCCCTGGATGTCAATGGGATTAACTTTTCACCTAGATATATCTCCACCTCTGGAATGGTAACATGTACTCTATGGTATGCTGAAAATAAAAGGATTTCTTTCAGTCTCTTCAGGGGAGTTGTAGTACTGTGTTCTTTAGCAAATTGCTTTACTTCTTCATAACTTGGTTTCTTCAGCAATAAAATGGGATAATATCTCTTTCTCCTCTATGTTAAAGGGTACTATGAACATAGATGAAAGAGCTTTTGGTAGAATGTTTTAAATTCAGAAAGAAAAGCACTATATAGATTTAATAAGTGTGTGTGCACATATGTGTACATATGTGTGTGTTTGTGTTTATCTTTTATATAAAAAGTGAGAACCTCAGTCATAAATTATATTGGGAGTACACCTTATATCAAAACTGCTTCCTGTCTCTATATTTCTATAGTTCCCAACTGCTGTTATGTGTCTCTTGCTACCTCTCATAAAGGTTTTCCATGCCCATTAATTTGGTATTGTAGATCATCACTTTTATAGTTGGATGCATAAATATAACTAAGTCTAGGTTTTTTTCTTAGTTAAGAGCAGGAATAATTGGGGCTGTTCATTTTGAGAAGAGCACATGAAAAAATCCCTTGCTCTTCTCCATATTTCAATATAATTTCTTTGCTTTCTATCAATGATTAACTTTCTAAGCTATAGTTTCATCTATAGACTGCTTACTCCTCAACCTTGCATAGAGTCTTGTTCAAAGTTCATTGTCTTGAAAACTAGTTGGAGAATAATAAGACTTTGGTGATATATTTTTATTTTCTCCATTGACTCACTATACCAATTTCTCCTTACCTTTCTTCTAGAAATTTAAGATGATATGATAACGTTGATATTTTTTTGTAAGACAAGGGTTATTCAGAGGCATTTGGACTAAAAAAAGTGAGCCTACTAATTTTCCTAGGCCCACTACAAATTTAGATTATCTAATCTCAACATGGCCTTCACTGTAGCAAGACAATAGTTTTACACCTCATATTCGATTCACAATCTATTCACTCCAGAAGCTTTTAAAACCTTTCAAAAATATCTGCTGCATAGTTTTGCAGCTCTCCTTTGCCAAATACCACCACTCTCTCTCAACTGAAAATTTTGTTTTATATTTTCCTGAAAAGAAAAAAAACTTTGGCTATTCCCTGAGACTCCCTTTTCCCCTCACTATCATTTCACATCACTCATATAACTTCTGCTATTATATTCTTCTTTACTTTTTTCCTCACATGAGAAGCTGGCCCCAGCCTTGCTAAAGCAAATCTGTCAACATGTGCAAATTATCCTATTTCATTTTATTCACTTTGTTATCCTCATTCTCTCACTTATATGCAATCTCTTCCTGTTTATTGCCTGTTTCCATTCTGCCTATAAATACATGCTCATATCTCTTACATCTTCAAAAATATTTATTTGATCCATTTATCACTGCTTGCATATATTATGCTACATTTCTTGTCTCATTTTTAATTTTTTTTTTTGCTAAATTCCTGGAGAAAGTCATTTACAATAGGTTCTTTCACTTCTCTGTCTTCTTTTAATTCTCTACAGTTTGGCTTCTGACCTCATCATTCACCTAAAGTTATTCTTTGCAAAGTTGTTAATAATATTTAAAATTCAAAATTGGCTTATGCTCCATTTTCATTCTTCTTGATCTCTCTTCAGTCTTGAACACATTTAATAGTCTTATTCTTTCTGATATTCTCTTCTCTCTGTTTTTGTCTTTTGACACTGTTGTCCTTGTCCTACCTTGATGGCCACTAATTTCTCAATCTCCTTTTTCTGAATCTTTATTCAGGAGGTCATATCTTCTAACTGTTGTTTTTACCTTCATAACATCTCTCGTCATTCCCCTTTCACTGCCACCCTCCTAGTACATGCCCTCAGTACCCCATGTATGGATTACTTTAATAGCATGGTGATCAGTTTTAATAAATCCAGTCTTTTCTCCACTCAGAGGTCAAACTGGTTTTCTTACAGTATGTCAATTTCATTTCTCAACAGTGGCTCCCTCTGGCCTCTAGGATCAAACATAAAATCTTCTCTCTGGCTTTTAAAGATCATCATAACCTAGCCCTTTTCTTCCTTTTTTTTTTTTTTTTTTTTTTTGCTTTTTTGCTGAGGCAATTGAGGTTAAGTGACTTGCCCAAGGTCACACAGCTAGGGCATGTTAAGTGTCTGAGGCCAGATTTGAACTCAGGTCTTCCTGAGTCCAGGGCTGGTGCTCTATCCACTGCACTACCTGGCTGCCCCTTTTCTTCCTTTCTGATCTTAAACATTAGCCACCTTAATTTGGACTCCTCAATCCAGTGACAATGGTCTTACACAAGTCACTCCTTCCCTAACTCCAGATATTTTCACCGGCTGTCCCCTATTCCTGGAACTCTTTCTCTCCTTTTTGCTTTCTTATTTTTAATGGCTTCTCAAGCCCCAACTAGCTTCCCTCAGAGACTATCCCCAAGATACCCTATGTGTATCTAGCTTATATATGATTGTATGTTGTCTTCCTTATTACACTGCGAGTTCCTTGAAAGCAAGGATTGCTTTTTTAAAATGTTTTCTCTTTCATGTTATTTCAGTGCTATAGTGCCTGGCATATAGTAGGTGTTTAATAATTTTTTGACTTTACCTAACTTGAAGTCAGAATAAATATAATCCATTTCTCATATAACAGCCCTTGAAATATTTCAACAGTTAGTATCTTACATAATTACCCTTCCCCCCCCATCTGCTCTTATCTAATTAAACATCCCAATTTATTCACACTAATTCTCATATGAGAAGGTTTTAAGTCTCTTTTCTCTACTGGGTAGCCCTAGACACATTCCAACTATATCCTTCTGAAATTGTGTTGCCCAAAACTGAACACAAAATTCCAGATTAGGTTTGAAAGAAGACCCTGGGACTTGTCATCCCCTTGTTTCCGAAAGCTATGTCTTGCTTAGTGTAGCCCAATATCACATTAGCTTTTTGGGCTGCCACAAAGCAGATTACTGCCTAAACATATTTCACCTGCAAAATTATAATATATCTTTAAGATACCTTCCAGTCTTGAATCCTGTACTTCAAGCAGAAGAAAATGCACAGGCAGGCAAAGAGATAGAAAAGCTTAAAGTGTGCTCAGGGAGATAATAAATAGATTAGATTAAATCTGAATGGAAAATTTGTACAGGGAATTAATAAGCAATAAGGATAGAAGGTCATGTAATGTAGAAGAATTAGAATGATAGACTATGTTACCTGAACTTTATTTTATAAGCACAAGGGAGCTATTGGAGACTTTAACTTGATCAAAATAGTACATTGCACTTAAGAGTTCTTAATGAATGTTTGCCCAATAATTGAATGGCATATTTTAGAATGATCATCTTGGCTCACACATGGAAAGTAGATTGTACTAAGGAAAATGATTAGGAAGCTATTACAAGCAATTCCTACATTAATTAATAGCAGTATTTATTTCTACTTGAATAATATAAGACATTTACCTTTAGATGAGGTGAAACCACAAAATACTTATCCTTTAAGGGATGTGTCTTAGTGAAGGCATATGCTTTAGTGTCACTGTTCTCAGTGACACTAAATTACTCAATAAATTAAGACAGTGACCTTTAATCCACTTAATAAGCAGTTCATCCTGAACAATTTCTGTGGAGAATGATATAATATTCCTAAAGACTTAGGGGATGAGGGATATACTAGGTCCCTCAGTTGCCCCAGAGATTTTTTTTGGTTTTACTTGTCCCATACACCTTTAATAGCAGTGTCATACCGTTTGCCTCCCCCCACCTCCAATCCTGCCATTGTCTTCATCTTGATGTATAAACCTCAATATCTGAAGCAAATTATTTTTTTCTTTCAATTTTGGAATAGTTTTAAATTTTATTTTCAAAAGGAATTTTTGCAGGGGAGGCATTAGGGGGTTGTATTCATTCCATATTTTCATATTTTGTCCGAACTCGGAAAATAATTTTCATCAGCTTATCTGACGAAATCCTTCTCCCTCACTCCTCTCCACCTTGGCTTTAACATCACAGATTCTTGAGGGAAGAAATTTTAAAAAGAAAAAAAAAATCTCCTGAACATCTTGATTTTGCTGCACTAAGCAGTCAGTTCTGGAAGTAACTACCTCTTACTACAAACCAGAGCAGCTCAGACACTATTTCCTGCAAAAATAATAATAATTAAATTAAATTAAAACAGGTCCCTAAGTCTAACCTCGCTAAGGAATTTCCACCTCCTTTTAGTCATCACCCTACAATCCTTCTTTCCCCAAATGTACAAAGCTCTTGTCTTTCCCTCCCAAAGCGTCAATTTTTTTTTTTTCCTCCCCTTTCATGTTTTATAACTGCCCGGATTCCCCACCCCTACTCCGCTACACACTCTTCCCCCTCCCCCCTTAATAAATGATGCTCTTTCTCCATTCCGTCAGGTCGAACTTAGGAATGCAGGAGATTTTTGGTAGCAGTAACCCCTGGTCGGCTTCTCTGCACTGCTTTTCAGATGACACTCCCCAAACATTCTCTCCCAGCCAAACTTCCCTCCTCCTTTTCCACTCCGCCCAGAAGAGCTGCTGCTGTGGTGGCAGTCCGTGATTCCCCGCGGGAAAACGTCCAGTAAGAAGAGCAGCAGCTGGGAAACAGATGGACCCGAGAGAAGCCTTGGAGCATTAGGATCCTGGGGAGCTGCCTCGCCAGCCCCGCCCCTAGGTCCGCCTTGGCAATGCTGCTGCTTTCCCTTCGGTCTCCCTCGCCCCTTCTCTCATCCCTCAAGCCTTCTCTCTTGCTTTCTCAACTCTGAGCTTGGCCGAGTGAGCTTCAAACTGACGTGGAGGAGGTGGTGGCGGAGGCAAGAAGCTTGGAGGGCAGCGCTTGCCTTTGGGGAAAACCCGACTCCCTGAGCTAGAAACCGTGATCTGGAGACAGGAGTCAGAAGAAGCTGCCAAGGGAAGGAGGCGGCGGCAGCCAGAGGGCATTTCCTAGGATCTGCCTCCTCCAAATACCGGAGCAGAATACTAGAGATTTGCTGGATTTCTCCAAAGTGGGGTAGGAATCTTATAAGGGTCTCTATCTGAGGAGAGTCCCTTTTGCTGTTGTGGCTGCTTCTTTATGCCTTCTCACCCTCTCTGGAAGCAGTTTTAACGGAGTGGGGTGTCTGGATCCGTATGGGCTTAAGGGGGAAGGGATAGCATGACGTATGGGACAGAAACGAAGCCCAGCCGTTTGGGGAAAAGCCTAGTGAAGCGTCCTGGTCCCGCTCTCCTAAACCTTCTTCACATTTGTGGCGCCGAAAGCTGGACCGTCTCTCCTGAGCCTGGGACCATCTGGGATGCTCAAGATGTCCAGGAAAGGAAATTGATGCTGTCCTTCAGTTCTTCTGGAATGAGTTTGCTTTGACTTCCCTTCCCCCAAATCCCAGAAACTCAGTGCTTCCTGGGACACTCCCATCCTGACCTGCCTAAGGTAAGAAAAATTTGAGGAAGTATTACCCTTCTTCTCCCCACTCCCATCCCGGGAAAATATAACAAAGAGGCTTCCCTTCTCCCCTTCCCTTCCCACCCACCCCCCCCACGTCCCGGGAAGAATTTTAAATGCTAGAGGCGGGATGGTTCTGGAAACTCCTCCTGTAAATGACTTTTGCAGGGTAGAGACTTGTTGGCGACAGAAACTTGGTTAAGTTCTCCAGCCCCTAAGAAAGGCAAAGGGAGATGTTTCTCTTTCACACTGGTTTATAGTACCCTCTCGCGGTAGTCCAGAAGAATACATGGTAAGCTTACAGGTATGAGGGGACTGAAATATTCCTCTGTCTCTGACTGCAGCATTGTTTCTTTTGAGAGAATCAGTTGTAGGGTAGTGTTTATTAAGTATAAGGCAGCTTTGGGTTTGTATGGGTCCAAAGAACAGCACAATTGTAAAATATTAACTAATATTTAGTTACCTGAACTTTTATTTTAATTTTCACTCAATGTGATAGATTTAGCAAACACGTAGTACTGAGGCCGTAATGAATTTAGATTTTGTGCTAGTTTTTTGCCTCTGAGGGGGTAAGGAAGAGCAATTATATAGGGGAGATAGCACACTAATTATTCCATTTCAATAATTTCATAAACTTTGATACAGGGACTTTGTAAATTATATTGTCAAACAGAGCAAGCCATCTACAATATTAATCTGAACCAAATAATTTATAGCTTGTGGTTTGATATCACCTAACATTTATTGCACACTTATTGCATATGTGTATATGTTTGGGTGGAGAAGATAATGTAAGTGGATAAATTACAATGTTAAAAGGGAGGAGGGGACATTTCAAAGCAAACATTGAAATTATTCTTAAATTTCGCTGAAGCTATTACCTGCAGTGAATTCACTGAAAAGGAAAATTGTAATTTTTTAAACATAGAATTAAATACATTTTCAATGTATGTGTAGCTTCAGAAAACATTTTTTTTGTTTCTTCCCCCAGAAAGGATTGCCATGCACAAGGAAGAGAAAAGAAAGAAAAGAAAAATAACTAACTTGTTGAAAGAGATTCTTTCTCTCTCATTTGGCTGGTTGGCTTCATGATGGGCAGAGGAGAGATACCCAGGTGACTAAAAAGGAAAAAATGTCAGGTTTCACAGGTTGTACACACTATACAGATGACTTTAATAAAAGAAGACATGAAAAATGCATGATTTTTGTCATAATATATTGACGAAACAAGTCTTCAGACAGCAGGCAACAGAGGCTAGAAAATCTGCAGTTATGTCATCTAAGAAGGACTTATGAAAATTGTTCAATGCTTTTTGTTTCTCTAAACGTAAAAGAAGATAGATTTCAAAGCATGAAAGCTATGAAATCAGAAAAGAAAGGAGCAGTAATTCCAACTACCAAGTTCACTGTAGGGAATTCAGTACTTTACTTGAATCTGTGAAAAAGGGGAAAGAAATCAAATTAGCATGTGTAGTGACCTCATCACTAGTATAATAATGACTTCAAATTCATATTTTGGAACATTTATCATTTTCTTTTTTCAAAAGTATGTACTTTCAGCTAGGGATATAAACTCAAGTTTTATGGTATAGAAGAACTAATTCTTTACATATCTTGTGGCAAGGTTATTTGGCTTTCAGATTCCTGGAGTTTAAATGGTAGTATAACTGTGTTGGACACACAGATAGAGAATATAAGTTCCCACTTCTCTTGACTTCACTTATTTTGAATGAGTTGTGCATCAACTGAATCTTACAGTAGAAGATCACTTTTTTTTTTAATCAAGGCCTTAAATGTACATTTTTGTAGTCAATAGATGAGTCATTGTAATGAGCAATATGCTTGACATGTATGCCTGAAGGAAAGGAACTGCCTAATGGATCATGGCGCTAATGTTTACAAGACATTTCTTATTTCTGTTAGTGTTAGTGATGTTTGTTCACTCCAGTTTCGAAGAATCTATAAGCAATTATTCTGAATGGGCTGGTTTTGCAGATGATATCGATCAATATAAGACACAGCAAGTTCAAGATTTCAATCACAACCAAAAACTGAAAAAAGGGAATTTCCATCCAAGTTTATATTTTGATGCTAGAGACATCCAAGCACTGAGACAAAAGTCTCGTACAAGCCATTTACATCTTTTTAGAGTTATCAGAAGTGCAGTTACAGTGATGCTGTCCAACCCAACATACTACCTACCTCCACCCAAGCATGCTGATTTTGCTGCCAAGTGGAATGAAATTTATGGTAATAATCTCCCTCCCCTAGCATTTTATTGTTTGTTGTGCCCAGATGATAAAGCTGCCTTTGAATTTGTCTTAGAATACATGGATAGAATGGCTGGCTACAAAGACTGGCTAGTTGAGAATGCTCCAGGGGACGAGGTGCCACTTGGTCACTCCTTAACAGGTTTTGCCACTGCCTTTGACTTCTTATACAACTTAATCGATAATCACAGGAGACAAAAGTACCTGAACAAAATATGGGCTGTCACCGAGGAAATGTATGAGTATTCTAAAGTCCGTGCATGGGGAAAACAACTTCTCCACAACCATCAAGCCACAAATATGTTGGCACTACTCACTGGTGCCCTGGTGACTGGAGGGGATAAAGGATCTCAAGCAAATATATGGAAACAGGTGGTAGTGGATGTGATGGAAAAGACCATGTTTCTGCTCAATCATATTGTGGATGGCTCTTTAGATGAAGGTGTAGCCTATGGAAGTTACACTGCCAAGTCTGTCACACAGTATGTTTTCCTGGCCCAGCGTCACTTTAATATCAATAACCTTGAGAACAATTGGTTAAAAATGCATTTTTGGTTTTATTTTGCTACACTCTTACCAGGTTTTCAGAGAACAGTGGGTATAGCAGATTCCAACTACAACTGGTTTTATGGGCCAGAGAGCCAGTTAGTATTCTTGGACAAGTTTGTATTAAAGAATGGAGCTGGCAATTGGCTAGCTCAGCAAATTAGAAAGCATCGACCTAAGGATGGCCCAATGGTTCCTTCTACTGCCCAACGGTGGAGTACTCTTCACACTGAATATATTTGGTATGATGCAGAACTCACTCCACAACCGCCTGCTCACTATGATACTGCTAAATTACATGTATTCCCCAATTGGGGGGTCATTACTTATGGGGCTGGCCTGCCAAACACCCAAACCAATACTTTTGTGTCTTTCAAATCTGGGAAATTAGGTGGCCGAGCAGTCTATGACATAGTTCACTTTCAGCCATATTCCTGGATTGATGGCTGGCGAAGTTTCAACCCAGGTCATGAACACCCTGACCAAAACTCTTTTACTTTTGCACCAAATGGGCAAGTTTTTGTTTCTGAGGCCCTCTATGGGCCCAAGTTAAGCCACCTGAACAATGTTCTTGTGTTTGCCCCATCACCCTCAAGCCAGTGCAATCAACCTTGGGAGGGCCAACTTGGGGAATGTGCCCAGTGGCTCAGATGGGGAGGTGAAGAAGTTGGTGATGCTGCTGGAGAAATTATAACAGCCTCCCAGCAAGGGGAAATGATATTTGTGAGTGGAGAAGCTGTGACTGCTTATTCTTCTTCAATGAAACTGAAAAGTGTATATCGTGCTTTGCTTCTCTTAAATTCCCAAACTTTGCTCGTCGTGGATCACATTGAGAAGGAAGAGGACTCTCCAATTAATTCCGTCAGTGCCTTTTTTCATAATCTGGATATTGATTTTAAATATGTCCCTTACAAGTTTATGAACCAGTATAATGGAGCCATGATGGATGTTTGGGATGCCCATTATAAAATGTTTTGGTTTGATGATCATGGCAATAGCCCCATAGCGACAATACAGGAAGCTGAACAAGCTGCCGAGTTCAAGAAACGGTGGACTCAGTATGTGAATGTGACATTTCAAATGGAAACCACTATAAGCAGAATTGCTTATATATTTCACGGACCCTATGTCAATGTTTCCAACTGCAGATTTATTGATAATTCTAAATCTGGACTTCAAATTTCACTAAATGTCAACAATAGTGACCATATTGTTTCCATTGTAACAGATTACCAAAATCTCAGGACTCGGTTCAATTATCTGGGATTTGGTGGCTTTGCTAATGTAGCAAATCAAGACCGTATTACCCATTTTGGTTTAGGCACTGAAACTAGAGAAAAATCAGTAAGGAATAATAGTATTGCTTTCCCCTTTGGTTTTAAAATCAATATGATAGTGGGGTTGATTTTGGGCGTGAGTTTAATGATTTTAGCTTTTCAGTGGAGATTTTATCTTTCATTTAGTAAACTAATGCGTTGGATCCTAATCATGGTTATCATATTGTGGTTCATTGAATTGTTGGATGTGTGGAGTACTTGTACACAGCCTATCTGTGCCAAATGGAGCAGTGACATGATAAGCACAGAGGCCAAGACAAGCAAAAGAGCCAAGCACTCTGAAGGACACCCCGTTGCTCTGCCAGATGTTGTCATTACCTCACTCCCCAGTTCAGGAGCTGAAATCCTAAAACAGCTCTTTTTCAACAGCACTGACTTTCTGTACATTAGAGTCCCTACAACCTACCTTGATATCCCTGAAACCGAATTTGAAATAGACTCATTTGTAGATGCCTGTGAATGGAGGGTATCAGATATCCAGAGTGGTCATTTCCGTTTGCTCAGAGGCTGGCTGCAATCTTTAGTCCAGGACACAAAACTTCATTTGCAAAACATTCATCTTCATGAACCCAGTAGGAGTAGACTCACTCAATATTCCACAGTTAACAAAGAAAAAAAGAGAAAATTAAAAAGGAGAGAGTCTTTGCTGGAACAAAGAAGTAGAATCAAAGGCACTTTAGACAGAGAGGCTGAATATATTAGAGACCTAAGGAGACACCTTGTCTTTTACCCAAGTGCACGTCCTATACTCAGTTTAAGCAGTGGAAGCTGGACATTAAAGCTTCATTTCTTTCAAGAAGTTATAGGGCCTTCCATGAGGGCATTGTATATTGTAAGGGACCCTCGAGCATGGATCCACTCAATGCTGTACAATAGCAAACCAAGCCTTTATTCCCTAAAGAATGTACCTGAACACTTAGCTATGCTGTTTAAGGTACAAAGATATAAAGACAAATGCAACCTAAATTCAGGCTATGCTTTTGAATATGAGTCATTGAGAAAAGAGCTATCAGATCCCAAATCAAGTCCAGTGTCCTTACTGGCTCATTTGTGGCTAGCAAACACAGCAGCAGCACTGAGAATCAATAAGGATTTGCTGCCAACCAACTATCAGCTGGTCAGGTTTGAAGATATTGTGAATTTCCCACAGAAGACAGCTGAAAGGATTTTTGGCTTTCTTGGTATTCCTTTATCTCCTGCTAGTTTAAACCAAATATTGTTTGCCACTTCCACAAACCTTTTCTATCTTCCTTACGAAGGGGAAATATCACCAACTAATATTAATGTTTGGAAACAAAACATGCCTACTGGAGAAATTAAACTGATTGAGGACATCTGCTGGACAGTAATGGATCTTCTAGGATATCCAAAGTTTACGGACTGAATGCTGCAGGTCGGCAGTCATTTGCACTAATGATTTCCAACCCAATTTGTGGATAAGAATTAGAAGAGTTTGTTTATTCTTGTAAAATGTGTGTGTATAGTCTGTTACTTGCACAGAGAGATTATTTTAAAAACAGACACCATATTTGGCCTCACAGGATTTATTTTTACTTTAAAACAATTTTTGCTGCCTTTCTGTCAGAAACTTGACCAGCTAAATGTTTTTATTTTGTTTGTTTTTGTTTTTTAAATTTGTTTTAATTTGAATGGGTGATTGGGTTGGGAGTGGGGGGAGAATACAAGGGAAGAGGAAAATGGGAGGATTCAAATGTATTGCTTCAATTCTAATATAGTTCCTCTATCCCTAGGCCTCAGAAACTCCTAGAATCCTTGGTGATGCTGCTTTACCCAAACTTTACTTACTTTTAAGATGGGCTAGAAAAAAAATATCCTCACTTCTTTCAAAAGGCCCTCCAATGTGTTTATTATACACAATAGAGCTTACTTTCTTCTTACTCCCTCTAACATTTAATGAGTGGAGAGGTAGTGAAAGCTTCTATCAGATATAACTGGATGCTATTCCCAAGAGGTATAGAGATATAAACTGTATTTTGGAAAGATGGGAAAGTAGTCACCAGAAATGTCCCCTTAAACTTCTTTATCTCAGAAGTAATAAGGAATCATTTGCTTTTAAAGAATAGATATGATGGCTATGACCTTCTGATTGTTGTTTTTTAGAATTGCTATTAAATCAAAATTCACTTGTTATTTTCTTTGCCTCCTGAAAGACACAATCATTTTTTGTTATATCCTTCTACCTCTGCTTTTTCTGATGCCATGGGTCCAAATGATTAGCACTATTTAGTTGAAATATTTTGTCTCTTTCAATGGTCACTTTTATACGAGTTCAATTTAGATTTAGAACCATTTTTTGTGGGTTAACATAACACTTGAATAATTTCTTTCATCCATAATGTTTTATTTTTCCTTTTAACTATACAGTGATATTTTTGCCAGAATGTCTTTCTGATGGAAACACCATTTAAAAACTGCCTAACTTATCTTGCTCAGCATTCTTTTGAACATGTGTACATACTGTAAATGTCTGCAGATGTGAGAATCAAATTGGAGATGATGTCAGAGACATCTGTTTCCTCTGCCATCTGCATTTTATTACAAATGTAGTCGTCATGAAATATGGTTCATTTTATTTTTGTAGGAGTTGAAATCAGAATGTTGTGCTATTATAATATGCTGGTGGAGTAATTACAGTGTACTGGATGAAAACCATTAGGTAATGTCAAGACTTGATGAGAATCTCTGTACAGATTGCATCCCCTTTCCTGATGTTTAAATCTGCAATACTTGTGACCTAGATAAAAGTGGCTTTTTTTTCAGTCATTTGTTATTATGTCAAAATGTGCCTCCAGCGTGATAAAGCTGTTGATATGTTGCATTCCAGCCCAACTTAACTTGAGTGTTGTTTTTCTTTGATTATGGAAAGGGCAAACAGGAGGTGATTGTTCACTTCCTTTCTGAAAATTTGCCCAACAAAATGTCAAACTAAGTAAAAATTACAATTTTTAAACAAGGTTGAGCATTCAATTGGCCTTGAAACAATTTACCCCAAAGAAAAATGTTATCTAACTCAGTGTTATAATTAGGAAATTGTTAAGTTGTTGCCAAAAATATTTCTGCTGTTTGACAGAATTTGAAATTTATTTTCATTGGTCAGGATTTGTGATATTAAATCTGAAAGAGAAAAAAAAAAGGCTCTCAGTTGGCATCAACTTCTCTTGAAGATAAGAATGACAAGTAAAGTATACAGAGGAAAGAGGAAATTATTTCTTACTATTAATATTGTAATGTAAATGAACAACCACAGTGAATGAGTGAATGAGATTTTATATCACTGTAAGAGGAGAAAAAGAGCAAAGTAATGATGCTGATAAATGTGTAAGTATGGGGGGGCAGGGGGTGAGTATGTGTGTGTATGGACAGGTTTAGGAGTCTTATTTTAAGAAAAAAAATACTTCCTATTTTATCACAGAAAAATAAGACTCTATGTATCCAAAATAAGAAATTTATTGTTCTCTTACTTTTGCTAAATTCTTCAACATACATTTCCATCCCTAAGCATGAATTGTTGAAAGGGTTTCTTCTTTATTTTTTTTGTTCAACTGAGATAACATTTAAAACACTTAAGATACCTGAAAGTTCTATATAAATACTATTTGTTATTACTTATAAATTATAAAATAAAATTCTTAGAATAATAAAACCAAAAGAGAATTTTGAGATAATCCCACTTAAACTATATTTTAGAGATAAGGAAACAGTTCTAGAGTGGTAATATGACTTGTACAACATTGCACATCTATTGAGGTTGGATTTATTGTAGAACTTGCTTCAGAAGCTGAGCTCTGACTCCTAGATAATACAGCGCTCCATGCACTGTACCACACTCTCCTAATATAAGAAACTTATTTCTCTGACATGTTCCTATCCAGATTAGAGGATTCTGGGGAGCATTTACAGAAATCTTCAGCTGAATATGAATTTTTAGATGACTAGGAAAAAAATCAAGGATGATAGTTATCACATCCTTTTTTAGGAGTCTTCCCCACTGTCTTTTAAGGGGTCTGTTCCTCCTTTCCATATAATTTTGTTTCTAGTAAGTTTCCACAGATTAAAAAGGCTACCCCTGAAAATAATTCAAGTCAGGAAGATAAGACTGATATCAGTTTGCCCAGTTTGTCACTTTAACAGTATTTAATAGTTAACTTGACTTTTCACTTACTCTTCTTCACTGGTTCAAGTGCAAAGGACATGAATGTGCACTTCTATTACAATTGGGACTAGTACTATCTGAATCAGTATTTCAGGGGATTATGTTTCCAATGGTATGGAAACTACAGCTGTGAATAGTAACTCCTCTGTTTTAATATATAAACTATATGAGTTGCTAGAGCCAATAATAACAACAGCAATACAATAATACAATACAATAATCACAATAATGGGTGTTATTATTAAAAGTAGCAGGACAATCTGATGATGACTTGAAGGAATACCAGATTGACAGATAGACATGTAATATATATTAGCAGGCATATACTCAAAAGTCCTCCAAGTGGGTTGTAATAATCATAAAATGTCTCATTTGTTAAGCACTTTAAGATTAATAAAGCATTTTATATCTATTTTCCTTTCATCCCCACAATATCCTTTGGAGGTAGACAGTTTTAGAGATGAAGAAATAGGTGCAGTGATTTTTCTTAGGTCAAAAGGTAGTAGACATTAAAACTAAAATTTCAGAAAGAGCATCCTGATGATTTAATCTTCGGAGTCTGGAGTTATCTCTTTGTTATAGTATGACATTGTAATAAATAAAAGGGGTAGAATGAGAGTTTAAACAGGAATTCTTGGATATTTGTTTCATAACCATTTAAGTTTCAAAGACAAACAATATTTTTGGAGAGGATCACAGCTTATATATCGATTCAAATTATGTAATTTTTAACAGGGTTATTTGTGCTACATAAAGTAATTTGCTTATGTAAAGAAAGTCAAGCTCTGAATTTTCACAACTGTAACTGAGAAAAATGAACAATGAAAAGGAATATATTCAGAAGAACAAAGTCTATGAAAGTTTAATACATAGGGTTTTAAGTAAGATTTTAAAAACACTAAAAAGAAAATCAAAATAAAAGCATCCAAGAACTAGGGCAAATATGTTTGTGGTGGTAAGGTACCTAGGTTCTAAAAATCTTAAGAGCATGTATTTTTACTCTTAGAAGGTGAGTCTTCCATGGTGATAATAAGTTACTTAACATTTTTTTATGGAACTTTAAGATTTATAGATAATTTCCTTCATGATAGCCTCCATGATAGCCTTTTGAGACAGTTAGTAAAGGGAATTCTCATTACCATAAAACATTTTCAATTCTGTGGATAGGTAAATTGAGATTTTGAAATTTTAAGTAACTTACTGGTGGCCACATACTTTACATGTAACAACACCAGCATTTGGATTTGCATCCAGGATGCTTTCCATTTTTTCATTTTGAGTCACCAAACAATGCAAAAATAATTACATTGTTAGGAAATTAATGAGTTGGCATCATGTTTTTGTTCCTCTGGAATAGCATAGAAAATTTTGTCCATTTTTAATGCCTTTATTTGCTCTCATTTTATTTAGCATTGTAGGAAATATTTTTTTTTAATTCATAGCTAAGGATTTTAGAATCCATTTCTTTTTTCTGTTAGAGAAGACTTTTGATTAAATTTTCATCCAAGCAAAACAAATGACCAAAATGATAGTTTTAGCTATCTCATCCTGCCCAGAAGTATTCAGCAACATAGAAATGGAAAGGTAAAGGTAAATAAAGGGTAACATTCCACAATAATCTATTAAAAGATCAAGACAATTTACAATTGATGCTTACTAAGGAGTGTAATTATTTAAATTGCCAACCCTAACCCAGATAAGTATCTGTGGGTGTATACACACACACACACATGCACACACACACACACACACAAACACACACACACTCTCTCTCTAAACCAAGCAAAAGATGAAGGCTTTTTCATTTTCTTTATGGGTAGGGAAAATATCAGCGTTAAATAAACGAAATATGTGGGGGAAAAAACCTTTCTGGAGATCAGAACTCTTAACTAGCTGCTTGATATTAACCAAGTAACTTAGTCTTTCTGTGCCTATTTTCTCATCTATGAAAGGTGAGTTTTGCATTAAATGATCTTTAAAGTCTCTTCCAGGTATAATATACAGTGATTCAAGAAGCATAGGTTTTTCTGCCACCTGAAAACAATTGATTTTTTTTTCTTGCCTTCCTGTATGCTCAGATAAATGTGGAATCTAGTCCCATGCTAGATACTGTTGTTTTTATATTTAGCTAGCATATTTTCTTCAAATGGGAAGAAAACAAACTATGATTCAGCACTGTGCTAAATATCTTGCAAACATTAGTTCTTTTAATTCTCATTACAACTATGAGTTAGGTGCTATTATCATTCCCATTTTACAGTTCAGGAAACTGAGGCAAAAATAAATTAAGTGACTTGCCTAAGGTCACATACTGGTGAGTTTCTAAGATCAAATTGTAATTCCTCTTTCCTGATTTCAGACTCAGCTTTCTATACACTGAGCAAACACCAACATCAGTTCTGTTTACAATGGCTTTCAAGTATGTTTTAAATATTATTTTCTTTTTGATTCTTATCTCTGACACTTGTCAGTCACTTCTTTCCCACAGCCAATCATAAATGATCATAGATCTGGAACTGACAGGAACCTTATAGATCACTGAGCCAGACTGCAAGTGCAAAGAAGGATACTCAATCTCAGAGAGATTTAAATAATTTCCCCAGTTTATATAGGTCAGAGGTAGGATCTGAACCCAGAACCTCTGACTATAAATCCAAAGTCCTCTACTGTACCACTCAAAGAAAAACACTTCCATACTGAAGAGATCATCAGTCCTTAGGGTAGTGAAGTATGAGTTTATTGGATAATAGGCTGAGAATAAGCAGATTAGGCAAAAACATGGAAGCTTGCATATTTAGCACTTCAGTCCTTAAACCAAATGTATCTCTCTTAATATTGAGTTATTTTCCTAGCTCTTGTAATAGACTAGACCTTGTCTCAGATTCAAGCTGACATCAGTCTTTTCCTTTCTTTCTACACCAGATGGCTGTGGTCCTAACTGCCATGAGATGAAAAATCACACTGACCATCTAAGAAGGTGCAGCTAAGTTTCTAAGTGTCTCTAAGTCTCTAACTCTAAGTGCAGCTAAGGGGCAGCTAGGTGGCGCAGTGGACAGAGCACCAGCCCTGAAGACAGGAGGATCTGAGTTCAAATCTGATCTCAGACACTTAACATTTCCTAGCTCGGTGACCCTGGGCAAGTCACTTAAACCCAATTGCCTCAGCAAAAAGAAAAAAAAAAAAAAGAATCTAAGAATCTGATTCCAGAATCATCTCTATATTACCACATACCTCTTAATTGAAGTTGCCATATGAGAACAGAGAATCCTCTGAGAAGCCTAAGGATATTTATTTAGCCTATGGAAAATAAGACTCAGGAAAATATGATAGTTGATTTCAAGCATTTAATGGGCCATCCTGGAAAGTGGAAATTATGCTTTTTTTTTTTTTCTGTTTGTCCTTATATGACAGAACCAGGAGTAATGGATAAAAGCTATAAAGGGATTAGGCTAATTATAGGCTTAATATGTCAGGGGAGAAAAAGTGTCTGAAAGATTAGATCTAAAAGAGAAACCAGCTACTGCCTCAAGAAATAGTGGGTTTGTCATTTACAGTTTTTCAAACAGGAACTGGATGACCAATTTTTGGATATGTTGTTCTAGTGAGGTTTCCTCTAGGTTATATGTTACATCAGATGGCTCCTAAGGTCCCTTCTGACTCATATTCTGTGATTCTTTTGAACACAGCATCTTTTCATTTTCTACTATTATATAGGGTTTTATACTTTGTAATTTGTTATTTTCACAGTAATCCTCTAAGTGCGAAATATATTATCAGGCTATATAGTTATTAAAACTGAGGGTTTAAGGGGCAGCTAAGTGGAACAGTGGATAAAGCACCAGCCCTGAAGTCAGGAGGACCTGAGTTCAAATCTGACCTCAGACACTTAACACTTCCTAGCTGTGTAACCCTGGGCAAGTCACTTAACCCTAATTGCCTCAGCTACAAAAAACAAACTACAACAAAAAATAAACAAATAAAAAACTGAGGGTTTGGGAGATTTAAATTATTTGTCTAGTCACTCAGTTAAATGATTAAAATAAATGACTCATAACCAGATCCTCTGATTCAAATACTGTGCCCTTTCTACTATATACCACAATAACCAAAAAACCCTAATAAAACTAAAAAAGATTAAAAATTCACAGAGGAAAACTACCAATCCAAAAAGGATATAGAAAGGGAACTATGCTTATATGCATATGCATGTATGTACATACCCACACATAGAAGCTATGATTTCTGTGTCTGGGTGTATAAAATGTCTCTGGTTCCTAGTTTTATATTCTACTTTTCCCTCCCACTAATTTTCAGTATAGGGACATTTGCAATTCTTAGCCCTAGGCTCATTTGATTTTGCCAAAATAATTGATACCTTCTAATCTTGTTTTAGAATGTGAAGCAGAATGAGAAGGAATATGGGAAGGGGAAGGAGAAAGTATCACAAAACATAAAAGCAGCAGGAGAGGATAAAATGCCCCATTTAAATGAATTTCTAAAGTGTCAGATTCCCTTTTGTACACACAATTTCTGAATCCTCTTAAGTATTCCCTAAGCAGGGAGTAGTAGAAAATGATGGAGAAAAGAGACAGATTTTTTTCTACTCTCAGAGAGATAGAGAGAATGAGGGAGGGGGAGAGAGAGAGAGCAAGTTAGCACTAAATGACCTTTAGTTTTCTTCTAGGTATAATATTCAATGACGTCCACATATATACATACATGTATAATTAATATAATATGCACATGCATATGTGTGTACATATATTGTGCATGTGTATATCTTAATATCTATGCAATCTATATCTACATGTCTATGCCTATGTCTACATATTTATCTATATCAAAGTAGTAGAAGAACTATAAGAAATCTCAGAAAAACACAGAATAGTGTCTAGGTAGAAGGCTTGTAAAGAGGAAAAAAAATAAAAATAGCAAAAATAATTTAAAGAATCTATACACACACAAGTATGCTAATATGTGTACATAGGAGTTTGTGCACACATACTAAGTATGCATGTACACGTGTACATTGCACACACACAAATGCATATATAAATTCACATGCATGTGTTCTCTGTATGTATTTTGCATTGTGCATATAAATCCTTTCCCCAACACCCATACATGTACACACACACACACACACACACACACACACACAAGTTGCCTCTGAGTGAATGCTAATAGCAATTGTTTGGGCCAGAAACCCTGAGGATCTTTCCTTCCCAGATTAATTTTTATTTTGACTAGGTAAAAAAGTTATTATTTGCCTCATTTCTTTCTTGGTTGACCTTAATCACTGAATGGGTGATTGTCTTAGTCAAACTGAGACCTTATTTTAAAAAGTTCTCACTACATCCAGGGCCATGTTCAATCATCCTGATCCATATTTAGCCACTGAACTCAGTTAGGTTCTGGTTGAGAAAGTGAGGCTGGTGACTTTGCATAGTCCTCCCTCACTGAAATCCAATTCACTTGCATGTCATGGTATCATCTCCCTGATGTCATGGTAATCTTCAATGATTATATATATATTTACAAAATTTATTCATGTCACATATGTATATATATATATATATATATATATATAAATTACACCTGCCATGTATTTGTATATATGTACATATGTATATGTTTTATGATTTATAATATATGCATTGGAATTAGGACTAGAACAAAAGATCATCATATAGAACACATGCAAAAGAAATTCAAATAAATTTAGAGAAAGAACTTGGGTAATAAAAATCCAGAAATATCTCACAATCTAGTCTAGTAGGGGAAAAGATGCAAATATACAAAACCATGGACAATAGCACAAGACAAATGCATTATTGTTGTTCATTTCAGTCCTGTTTGCTTCTTTTTTACCTCTTTTGGGGTATTCTTAGAAAAGAGAATGGAATGGTTTGCTATTTCCTTCTCCAGCTCATATTACAGTTGAGAAACTGAGCAAAAAAAAAAAATGGTTAAGTGACTTGCCCAGGTCATATAGTTAATAAGAGTCTGAGGCTGGATTTGAACTCATGAAGATGAGTTTTTCTGATTCCAAATATAATGTTCTAGCCACTGCACCAGAAGTGTCTTAAATAGTCAAAAATCAAAGTGTCCAGTGAGGCCTAAGGGGATAAATCAGTGTTAACCAGATAACAAACAAAGCCAATACAAATAAGAGTTAGAATTAAAATCAGAAACTTCTCAAATCTTGGTTGGCTGCTTACCATCTGATGATTCTGCAAACAACTATTTCTCAGAGACTCAGTTTTCTTATCTATAACATGAAGGAGGGTGGAATAGATGGTTTATATGATCCCCTTGAACTCTAAACTTATGATCTTATGATCATTAAACATTTAAAGAATAATAATATTGAAGATAGTTTTTAACAGATCTCTCACTCACATATGTAGATTATATAACTGCACAAGAAAAGACACAGCATATTGAGTAGCTGCAATTAGAAGGGCCATCAACATTAATCAACAAAGAAGCATTTACCTAAGCAAAAGTTATGTTCCAGGTATTGTGCTAAATGCTAACATTAAATTCAACCTTTCTTCAGGGAACACTCTGTCCTGGCCCATGTGTAAGCTAGCAACTCAACCCAGAGCAATGTTACCATCATCTTCCAGTTGGAATTTTAAGGGTAATTTTGAAAGATAGGATCATTCTTTTTATTGTTGTTGGCAAAATCTCCATTCCAGTATGTTCTCAATATCATTCACTAGTCAGTAGTGCTCAGAATCACTAACAAATTAACAATGATTAGCTTTTGAAATGATATTTACTAAAAAGACAAAACAGGAACAAAAAGTAGAAACATTTATCTTGGGAACATACTCTTCCCCATACTATTTAAGTTTCTTGACAGTGGAGTCTTCCCCATTCCTTTTTATTCTTAGTCCTTTTCCTCTGACTTTAATTTCCATTTTATCTTGTCTACACCTGGTTTTTGAATATCAGTTTGCATGTTGGTTCCTCTTTTTGACACTGAACTCTTGAAAGCAAGGTACTGCGTTTTTTTTTTCTTTGTGTTACTAATATCACAATGACCAATATATAGTAAACACTTTAAAAAATGCTCGTTAATAATTTGGCTTTACTGTGTCAGGGGTACTGAGAGATTTGAGAGAGAACAATTAGAAGGTTATTGTAATAGTTTAGGTGAAATGTGATCTCACAATTCTAAAAGGCAGATTTTATAGCTATTGTTAATGTTATTTTTAAAGGAGACGAACCTAGGGCTCATTGTTTCAATGATTTGCACCATGGTCACACAATAAGTTAAGTGTTAGAGATGAGATTCAAATCTGGGCCTTCTTGATTCCAAGTCTAAAACTGCATTCAACTTATTTTCCAAAAAGATCTTGAAAACATGATAAAATATGTGCTTAAGAATACAATGCAGCTTTTAAGCATATTTTATGTCACAGCTATTCATTGTATTGACAAATGATAAATCAAGAATCTATCTAATTGCAAAAGAAGATACTCAATACTTTAAATATGTAAAACTTTATTTTCAAACAAGAGCAAAACTGAATTTCATGGCTGTAGATGTCTTTTTTCCTCCCACAAACTAGGAAGAAAAAAATGTAATGCTGTGCCCAAGAGCTTTCTGAGGCTGAGAGATTTGATACATACAGATTTTCTAGTCTCTTTCCTCTGCACCTCACCAGCACTTTTGTTGACCATATGGCTGTTATTTGATTAGTTAATCCTTATAATCACCTGGGTCATCTGCCTTATTGCTCAGACCTTTTTAGTATCAATAAATATTAAATATTATATTCATCAAAGACAATTTTTTCTTGATTCTGGTAAGTATATTATACATATATATATATATGAATGAATATGTGGTGAGTATAAGTGTATGAATATTTTAGTGTATTAGTTCATTTATAAGAAGCCTGCTTTTAAGAGTGAAGTGCAAAGGACATAAAATAATTCTTACTTTTGTTATAATTACTACCTTTTATAAGGAATGAGAGGTTTTAACTTTAAAACATATATAATTTGGTGTAAAAACCTACTGTTCTATGATTAGAATTAATTTTTTTTCCTATCAGAAACATACATTAAATGATATAAAAAGTAGAAGGGTTAATTTGAAAGCAGAGGACTTAGATTTTAATTCTGACTTCATAGTAGAACTGTGGGACTCAGTGTCTTCATCTTAAAATATATGTATCTATATATATGAAATATATATATGTATATATATTTATGAGGTACTCAAACCATATTAGGGAGCTTTGTATTTTTGTGAATTGGATTGGACATAGATTTTATCTAAATATCAGTTGTGAATTATATCAATAATGATTTTCTACACTATCAATAATGAAGTCTACACAATGTGTACACTTCTACACATTTGAATTCATATTCAAAACAACTCTACATATATACATAAAAATACATACACATACACATATTCATTTATATGCATGTGGATTTTTTTTAGTAAATTTGAGTGTATTTATAAAGATGTATTTGTACACACATTACTTTTTTAGATATTTATAAAGTTGAAAAACAGATAGCCCAAGCAAACAAGTGCCCTCCAGCAGTCGTTTATTTTATTTTATTCTTAATTGTTCTTCAATGTGAATGAGGAGGTCAACAAAGATCTAGTACAAACACTAAAAGAATGGGGGGAAATGCAGCAGCAGCTGTGAAGTTTATTGCAATGTTAAGTACAAATATGAGACATAACAGGGGTAACTCACATTCCCTGAGAGTATATAGTCTTCAGAATGTACAGACAACTTTTATGTTATTTTGAAATTGGCTGAAAATTATAGTGGCTGACATCAGAATGAAACATTCCAGCTGCTATGTGAGCCACAAAATGTAACACCCACATTGTAGGATTATGGCAAAAGCATATTTATGTTTTCTTTTTTCTATCTTCTATTTAAATAAACATGCGGTCATCAATGGATTATCTATGGATTAAATACAGAAAGTCTCAGATGCCCATTTCCCACATAAAATGGAAATGAATAACATGTCACAATCTAGAACTCCAAAGCCACTGAGTCATTTCAGTAGGAACAACAAAAATAACAAATCAGTTAAAATTGTAATTTTGCATCAAGAAAAAATTTTTTAAATATTATTAGTTGGATTTTAGTTTTTATTTTCTAATGAGGAATCTTGGCATCATGGACCTCAAAGTAAAGAAGAATAATAGCTCTCTACATAATCCTATATTTCAGCTGGTTATACAGAACATTTTTCCTAAAAATTGTGTGAGATCCATTTTTGCATAGAGGAAAGCTACAATTCAGTAAGTTAAGTAATTTGCCCAGAGTCACACAGTAATTATTAGAACTGATATTGAAGCCTAAGCTTTCTGGCTCAAAGATCAAGGAACTTTCCATTTGCCATCTTTTCCTTTGTTTACCTTGATTAATCATGGCACAAAAAATAGAGTTCCTCAACATTGACAATAATTTGGTAACATACATCAGTAAAATTTGGAATGTCTAAAGGGAGAATCAATATGCCATCGTTGTGAATAAAATAAATAAAAACATAATTCATATACATTCATTTCATTATTTGTCTTATTGCTTTTTTATCATCTTGTGTGATACTTTGCACTAATTAAATGATGTTTGCTAAATTAACAAATTAATAAAAATAGCTAGCATTAAATAGTTAAGTTTTACCAAGTGCTTTATATATATTACCTCTTTTTATACTCTCAACAATCCTGAAGAATAGGTGCTAGCATTATTCCTATTTTACAGATGAGGGAATGAAGGTAGAAAGTAATTACATGCCCTGTCCAGGGTCATATAGCTTATAAAAGTAAGTGAATGCACTTTTGTCTTCATTGTAGTACTCATTGAAGTCAGTTTTTCTATATTGCAGATTCTTAAGGTAATAGTTTCCTCTTGTTTGTTTGTAAAGTGGACATGTTTATATGTATATATACATACACACAGGTATAATATAAATATATGTGTATGCATTCATAAATCAATACATATATATGTATATACATATATATATATATGGATGTGTGTGAGAGAGAGAAAGAGAGAGACAAAGACAGAGATAAAGAGGCAGAGAAAGACAGAGAAAGAATGATATTGTATAGATTGTATTGTGCATATGTACCTCACAGGATTTAAAGTTTCCCAAAAGTTTTAGTGCAGTTCTAAGCCTGCTTATAATTGTACTAAGAATTTTGGAACACACTGCATAAATATATGAACACAAAAAATATAAATGATTGTGAAGTAAATGTGTATATGAATTTATGCACATATGTTTAATATGTGATTTATACAGACATATATATATACATTGTATATGGTATATAACATATATGTGATAGATCTATTTATTCATCTATATTTATGCAAAGATAGATAGATAAATGATAAATATGTAGAAAGAAGATTGCGAATCATCTATAATTTAAAGTCTTCAAGCATTTCCTAAGAAGAATTTCCTGAGAGTTTGGGTCTTGCCTAGGAATATAGAGGAAGCATGTGTCAAATGTGGTATTGAATACACGTCTTCCTGACCCAAGGCTCATATTCTCTGTACTATGTCTCTCTGATCATATTCAGAGATAAAATATTTCTGGAAGGAATTTTAAAGAGAATATATTCTTTTTAGCAGGTGTAGAATATGAAGTATCTAGAAGTTGTTAATTATTGATTATATCCTTTGATATTCTGGGTTCTTACTAGTATAGCATGTGATTATCACTAGGAAAGAGGCAAGTTCCTTTAATATTAATTATGTTAATGATTCTCATTTCTGGAATAGCAGTATCTGATGACTTCTCTGTATCTTGAATTCTGAGCATTGAAATCTGTCTCCATTATATTAACTTCTCATGAAGTGGAGGTAACAAATATAAATGACTTTCTCAAGGAGTTTCAGCCAGCATGATATTTGAAAATCCAGTGATACTTCCAGGGCACAGTGAGGCATTATTCAATAAAATTTCAAAGCCAAAAGACTTCTGAGAGTAAAAATGTCATTGATGAGTTTTTCTATGGAAACAGTATGAATAGAACAGTATAATAACTGCAGTGGATAAAAATTCCAATAGGTTAAAAAAATAATTTATCAGTTAAATCAATACAGAAGAATAATCAAACAAACTTTGACTTTTATGTTATGTTTACAGTATAATCTGTCTAATAGTCGTAGGTGTGTATAGCACAATATGTTAGGATGTGAGCCTCTTAGGGGAAAGGTGAGGAAGATTGAGGGAAAGGAAAGGTGTGCGTGTGTGTGTGTGTGTGTGTGTGTGTGTGTGTGTGTGTGTGTTTATGTTTGGGTATGTGGAGAGAGAGAGACTATATAGAAAGAGATATAGACTCCCCAATCATAAAGGATATTATTTTATTTCTCAAATGAAATAAACTAGAAAGGGGAGCAAATTTTGGGAAAAAAGTGTCTATTGCTTGAGAGTTTGAATATTTTTGAACATGACTGCATGACAGCCATCATCATGTTAAAAGTGCTTTAGAAAACCAGTACCAAATCCCTCCTTCCTCCCCTCCCCACACCAATCTATTTGAAGTCTTTCTCCAAATTCATAAAGGCAATTTAGGATGTACTTTTATAGGAGTGTAAAAACTTTCTAATTGGCTTCCATCTTTTTTGATACAAGCAGAAAATCTCTTCCTCTTTTGAGTTTGACCTCCCTTTACTCAGTCCCAAATCATATACTCAGAGATTTAGACACATAGTTAATGTTTACATACTTTAACAGCATTCTCAAATGACTTTAAAAATTAACAGCTAAACACAACAAATGTTCTAATTACATTCTTTCTTCACCACTTTTATTGCCCTACTTATAGGAAGGAAGAGGAAAAATAATTTGGATATATTGTTCCTTCAGGGAAACAAGTATTGAGAGGTAGGAGCAGGGGAGAAAATGCTAAGTCCCTGACTTACATGCCTCCTGGTCTCTCTGTGGTCAGGTCAGCACCTTGTTTCCTCTCCCACTCTGGCTTCCACTGTTTTCCTGTTTTTTGGCTGCAGCAAGCACAGTGTACCCATTTCCAACTTTTTATGAGAAGCAGAAGTGCAGACCACAGAGTGGTGACACTTTTTCTTTTTTTCCAATATCCCTAACATATTTTCCATGGAAGATGGAATGAATTCTTCCAAGTGAAAAGCCCCTGGAAATTGGAAGAATATTAAACTTTTATATCCTTGTGTATATTATAACCAAAGTAAATCCTCTAACATCTCAGGAGCTAAGTAACTTGGAAAATAAATAAATAAATAAGATTTACTTCCAAAAACAAACTAAAACATGAGACACAAATTATCAAAACAGTGGATAGAGCAACAGCCCTGAAGTTAGGAGAACTTGAGTTCAAATTTGACTTCAGACACTTAATGCTTCACACTTCTCAGTTGTGTGACCCTGGGCACATCACTTAACCCCAATTGCCTCAGGAAAAAAAACTGCCAAAACAAAGTTTACTGCATTAAAATTTACCTGTGCACTCTTGGCATATTGAACTCGCATGCCTATGGGACTGAATTGTATTTTTTATTTTTCACCTAAGTTTTTTGTTTGTTTGAGAATGTTGATGGATATTATTCATTCTCTTATTTTGAAGTGAAAACAACAAAAACATTCTCTTATCCTTCCATCTGTTTTCTCCTTATCTTTGGTATTAATGTGTTTACTCAATTTGAATTTTGAAAAGTCATAAAATCCTAAGAGATAATGGTAAATTCTTTTTAAATTTCCTACATTCTAAAGAAGCATGTGATTTTTGACCTTTCTGCTTCAGGCAGATGTGAGTTTTCATTTTGGGGGGCCACCCTGAAAGCAACAAAGATGACAGCTCATTTCTATCCATAAAATGGGATTTAATTTCTGAATTCCTAAATATGTACCACACTGATTTTTTTTCATAGACATACAACTTCAGATTAGCCAATATTTTACCACATCTTTTCTTTAACTTAAAAATCCTATTTTCTGTGTGAAAATATAATAAACAAGTTGATTATATAATTTGGTGATGAGGCCTATTATCTGTGAAACTTACAACAAATATTTCCCCCTACTAACTCCTTTCAAATCTTAACTTTATTAGATTCATTTATGCAAAATCTTTCTAATTTTATGTAAGCAAAATTATCTCTCTTATCATCTATGATATTTTCCATTCTGTGTTTGATCATAAACATTTCTCCTATTCATAGATCTGTTTATTTAATTAGTTTAAGATGTGATCTTTTGTATATAGGTCATGTAATAATATGGAATTTGTTTTGTATTAGATGTAAAGTGTTGGTCTAAACATAATTTCTTCTTTACTGCTATCTAATTTTCTTAGCATTTTTTGTCAAATGTTGCATTTGTATTCGTATTCAAGTAAACAGGATTCTTTGTTTTTATAAAATCTTACAATATTAGATACTTTTACTATTATGTGTCATATTCTGATATGTATGTGTTATATACTAATACTCTCTTCTGTTTGATATCTATTTTTAACCAGTATCAAATTGTTTTAGTAATTACCATTTTTTCTCTAAATTGAGATCTGCCAGTTCTAGATCATCTTACTTCTAATTTCTTTTCATGATCTCTCTTGAGATTCTACCTTTTTTCCTTCTTCATATGAATTTTGTTAATTGTCTAGATCCAAAAAAGTAATCAGTTCAATTGTTTTGATATGGTAATTTAGATAATAGTACATTTTTATTATATTGGTTCATTCTTTCTACCAGGAACATTTTTTCCCAAAAAATTTTTATGTCTTTATTTCTTTAAACAGTTGTTACAACTGTATTTATGTAATTTTCTGGTTTACTGTGAAAAGTAGATTTTCAAGTATTTTATATATTTATTTGTTTATATATATTTATATATAATAACAGTTATTATATATAAATATATATATATAAAACTTTTTAGATGACATTTCTTTCTTTCAGAGAACAAATCAGTATTATATAGAAATATTGATGATTTTTTGGATTTATTTTATAACCTACAAGTACAATAACTGCCAATAATTTACACTGTGGACAAACTCATGAATATATACAACCATTCCGGAAAGCAAATTGGAACTGTATGCAAATAATACCTGAATAATGCTATAGTGTACCTCATTTCACCCAGCTATACCACTTCTAGATCTATACCCAAAAGAGATTTTAAAAAATAGAGGAAGTCTCCTTTATTCACTTCATGTGTTTGTGTACATGTTCATGTATATGCACATATATAGGTACAGCAGGGTTTTTTTTAATGACAAAAAAGTTAGAAATTAAGAGAATGTCCAAAAACTGAGGATTGATTCATTGATTAATGTGATAACAGCGCTATTGTACTGCAAGAAATGGTGAAACAGACTGATTCAAAGAGACATTTAAATATTTATACTTAATATCAATATTACATAAGGGAACAAATATAATAATTTTTAATATGGATAAAGGATGAAATCAATAGAACTAGGAGGATGATCTACACTATGATAACAGTATTGTAAAATCAAACAAATTTGAAAGTTCAATACGATAAGCATTCCTGATGCCAGAGGACAAATGACAAAGCTTGAGGTCCACTGCAGAGTGATAATGGATTTATCATGCAGAATTACACACATACACATACATACATACACACACACACACACAGAAACAATTTTGTTTTTTTTTAAAGAGACTTTTCACAAGTACAGCAATCTGTAACAGTATATGGATATAAATATAAAAACAAAATTAATAAAACTGAAAGTGATGAAGAAACAAAGAAAAAGCAATCTAATACAGTAATCACAACAAATACTTCTTGACTGACTACCACTTTATCCAATAGATTTATACTGACTACATATAACAATGTGTATCTTAATATGTCTGTGTGTATAAATAAATAAGCAAATATAGACACATAAGTATAGATGAATACATTATGTATGTGTGCATATGTATACCATACATTTATGTGTATGCATATGTTTATATTTATGTATATGGGAATATTGTATATACACATTTGTATATTCATATAGAGTTATGTAACCAAATGTGTGGCTAGAAAAAATTATGTTTTATTATCAGTAGTTGATTTGTATACCTATTTTACACACCTATATACCCAGAGTCACATAAAATTTCTATGGCAAAAAAAGAATTTCAAGTGAAAATGTTAAGAAGCCCTGTCCTACACATCCAAGACACTGCAAAGGTCCAGGTGATTCAGCCATAAAAATAGATTTCAGAGCTGTTCAAATGAGAACCTAACCTCATTTTTTCCAGACCTAGAACCATTCCCTTCTTGTCTGAATTGCTTATACTTGACTCTACCTCACCACTCCATTACCTAGTAGTTGGATGTGGTTAACATCCTTTCTTGTTCACTCCAATTTCATTTTTAAATAAACAAGGGAATGATCATGTAAATGTTTCTCTTCCCTCCTCTCACTCTAACGATAACTACTATTAGACAAAATAGTTATATAGTGTAGAGTTATTCTATATACACTTCTGTTTATCAGTTCTTTCTCTGAATGCAGATAGCATCTTTGTATGTCTTTTACATTTAATTTGGGTATTTATTGTAATAAAAAATAACTAATCCACTCAAAGTCATTCTTAAAACAATATTTCTAATAATATCATATACAGTGTTCTCATTTATGCCCATTTTGTTCTTCATGACTTCATGTCAGTCTTTCCATGTTTTTCTAAAATCATTGTGCTCATCATTTCTTACAGGACAATAATATTCCATCACAATCATATACTAAAATTTGTTCAGCCATTCCCTGGTTGATAGCTATTCCTAAAAGGAAAACTGAAGACTAGAGAAACTAAACAGCTTTCTCGAGATCACATAGCTATTTAGTAATTGAGTTGGGTTTCAAACTAGAGAGTTCTGTTTACAAATTTAGGGTTTTTTTTTTCAACTATACTGCATTCCTTTCTACTCCATGTTTATTCTTTAGGTCTTCTTATTCAGCTTTGTACCCTAAGTAGCAACATTCTGAACAAATGATCATTTAACCTTAGTTTAAATAATTCCAGGATTACAAAATTATATCTTACATGATAGCCCATTACTGTTTATAGTTATAAATTGTATAGTTATTTAAAAGATCCTTTCTCATAGTGAGTCCAAACCTACCTCCTTACAACTTATACCTATATTAGTGATGCTCCTTAAAACAATTCAGAATATATTTATTTCCTCTTCCTTAAGAACTTCCCTTAAATACCTATTCATGGTTATTATCTGTCTTTTGTTTAAACTTCCTCAATTACTTAAACCCATACTGTTTTACATGGTTAAAGAGCCCCTTTATTGACTTAAAGATTCATTTCAGGACTTGCTCTAATTTTTATGTATATTCCTCATAAAAGGGGTCACCGAGATTTTCACTATTTTCCCCCTCTAGGTCTAGTCTGGACAGCAGAAATTATTGCATTTGGGAAATCTTAGAAAGCAAACATTTTTACTTTAATTAACAGAATACTGCTAATCTAGAAGCTTATACATAATTGGGGGTTTTTGTTTTTGTTTTTAACTGAGGTTGAAATATCTTGGATTTACACAACTCAGGCCAAGGTGATAAGTTGTCTAAGATGGTTGTTGATAAAAGTAACAATATTGGACGTTCTTGTTAAATTACATTTTTAAATTAAGCAAATGTGTCATGATAATTGTCAATGAAGGAATGATATTTGTTCATGTCAATGAATGTTAATGAAAATCTTCCAATTTAAAAAGTCAAATCCACAATTACTTGTGAAGTGCCTACACTGTGCCAGGCATTAAGATAGGTGCTATGTAGAGAAAGAAAGGCAAAATCATAGTCCCTATAATAAAGGAACTCACATTATGATGTGAAAAATATTAGTTCTATGGATTTGAGAATTAGGGAAAACCATGTTCTTTTTATTTACTGATGATTCATTTCACCCTAATAGAATCAGTAATTATCATCAATTCAGTCTGACTCTGCTTGTCTCTAATCTTTTCATTTATAATTGTTGACCTCTTTCCTCCAGTGGCTCAATGAGTATATAGGGATAAACTTAAAAATGACAACCTTACATTTAACAATGGTTATACCTGGTGACACTCTTAATTTCAAACAAGAGAAACAGAGCCTAGTCCATTCCTATTTCCTTCATTCTGCTCTGGAATAAAGGAAGTATTTGTGAAGGGTTCCATATAATCTCTAGTGAATATGATTGTAATATGAATGTCTCATAATATTTCTATAGATTGATTTCCCAGTTAATAACAAATAATTAATAATAAAATAATATTCTGAGAACACAATTATTAATTAAAAATCAAAAAGTCTATAGGAAAAGGATGGAAGGAAGGAAAGAGAAAGAAAGAAGGAAAGAAAGAAAGAAGGAAAGAGAGAAAGAAAAAAAAGAAAGGAATGAAGGAACGAAGGAAGGAAGAGAAAGATATGACATGATGTCAGGAAACATATAGGAATGATGACCAGAGAAAGAATGATGAATTGTGTCATCATGTCAGGGGATTTTCACTTCTTTTTCAAAAGCAGTGATTCTAATAATTAATTTACCTTTCTCAAAGCAAAGGCAGATACTAATGATAGGATGTAGTGAGGGAGTAATATCTAGGTATCTCACGATTCCCTAGGTGAATGGATATGACATGTAGTCTGGAGCCAGGTTGATATAGTCCAGTAAGATAATATTTACTTACCACTAAAACTTAGTTCCAGGCCTATATTCCAAAGCTGTCCAGGAAAACTCATCGTAAAGAAGATGACACTCATATGTAAATTTAGTCAATAAGGCCTACATGAGGAAAAAAAAAAAGTTTAAATGGTGCACACTTGTTCATTTTGTCTGTTACCAACTCCATATACCCTTCTAATAGGTCTAACCATTCCAAATCTAAAATCTTGAAATTTTCATATTTTATCAAATGGATTGGATACTCAATTGATAAAGAAATAACTATCAACCTTCACCTCTAATTCTCCCCCCATGTTTGTACACGCAAACATATATATATATGCTATATATACACATATACACATGACATGTTTGCACACATATTTTGTGAGTATATACACATATATAATATGCTTATATCTGTATAAGTAGGTAACACCTGTGTGTATATGAATATGTATTTTACATGTATGAATATTTTATACATATATTAGTTACATATACATTCTTTAAAAATAATCTTGGTTGGGAGATTAACAGGAAAATATTGATAAATACTAAAGACAATACTTATTTTCATCAGGAAAACTCATGATTTCCTGGGTGAATGGATAAGAAATATAATCTGAAATATAGGCATGTCTAGGGACCTACAATATTAAAAGAAAAATAATTAATTTAAAATGTTAAATTCACCAGAATTATCTAGTTGTATTTGTCCATTCATGTTCTTTTTGATATTTACTATGTGGACCCTGAATGATTATCAACAAATGCTTGAATTTTTTAAATCCAAATATATAATTGTATTCTCTTGACCTGGTGGGCTATAGGTATCTTTGTAAGAATTGTAGACAAAAGGAGCTGAAACAGCATTAAAAAATCATTAAACACATTATAGAATTTTGCTGCCTGGAAAATATTTTAATGGGCCTATGGATTTTCTGAGCCTACCATCAAAGCTGAAATACTGAGTCACATTTTTTTTTCTGTAAGACAAGAATCAAATTATCCTATAAATTTGTTTCCTAAAATACCATACTTTTACTTTTAGAAAGAAGTAATATGATAACCTCCAGGGAAGAAAACTGGTTTAGTTGTGATGGTTTTAAAGCCCTTTCTCATTTCTAACATTTCCAAGTTATGGTTATAAAATCATAAAAACAAAAACTATTTCAGATTCTTCCAAACTGTTAACACATTAAGAAGTGTTACAATTATCTTAGCAGTTCTTTTAAAAGTAATAAATTTGACCCTATCTGTTGAAAATGCAGCTTACATTACTTTAACTTTCTTCTTTGCTGTCAAAGATTGCATCACCTTTCCTTTTTCTATGTGGTAAACTGTATGGCAGATTATGACTGCCTCTTGGCACTGGTGCAGGCAGAGGAAAACCTTCACAAAATGGAGAAGTAGGTTAAGCTTATCTTTATTCAGCTAGCCTCTCTTTTCTCCAGCCCTTTTTTTTTTTTTTGCCAGCAATTTAAGTTATGCCAAGTTCTCTTCTCTTCTCCCTTATTAAAATCAACCCTTAGGAAAAAAATTTGAAAAATGAAGACTCAGCAACTTCACTTCCTGATTCCTACCCACTTTAAAAGAATCTCTGAAGGAACAGGAGTGAGAGTGAAGAGAAGGTGAGCTTGATCCCATTAATGATTCCCTTAGACCAGGGATGAGGAATGTCTGGCCAGTAAGTCACATAAAGCCTGTGCTATCATTTGCTTAGACAACCTCAGGCAATGATGAGCTGAAAGCTAGATACAAAAACTTCCCACTGCTTAAGTTCTACAAATTTATAATTTTGTATGGCCTGCAAATGCTGTTATAGAAAAATGTCCAAGTGTCCCTTGGCAGAAAAAAAAAAAAAAGCTTCCTCTCTCCTGCCCCAGACCCTGTCCCCACCTATTGACTTTCTAGGATGACATATCCAAATTTGGGGATGAGATATGGATAGTTTGGAAGTTCTCTTTATCACTTCTGGAGTGGGATATATCCAGGAAAGCTGAAACACATAAAGACTTTCACAGAAAGAGACTAGGCAACACTTCATCATGTCCTACAGAGGCTCAGGATAGTTTTGTACTGGACACTGAAACTTCTCTCCAATGACCTAAAAAACCCCAAGGAGTGACCAAGAGTGGAGTTTCTTGACATCACAATTTGTATTATTACTGTAAGGATAGCATAGCCTATCTCTTGTCCCTCCTCATCTCTCTAACAAATAATTTCTTCTGGAGATCAGGCATCAGTTAACCTAAAAGCTTTAATAAAGAAAACAATGAACCAAGAAAGAGAGGGAGGGAGGGAAAAGAGAGAGAGAAGAAGGAAGGAAAGAAGGAAGAAAGGAAAGAAGGAAGGGAGAGAAAAAGAAAGAAAAGAAAGAGAGAGAAAGAAAGAAAGAAAGAAAGAAAGAAAGAAAGAAAGAAAGAAAGA
>JAJPUD010003035.1:14646-92128 GCA_023553655.1 Myrmecobius fasciatus | reverse complement strand
AGAAAGAAAGAAAGAAAGAAAGAAAGAAAGAAAGAAAGAAAGAAAGAGAAAAAAGAAAGAAAGAAAAAAGAAAGAAGGAAAGAAAAATTAACATAGCCAATCTGCACTATTATAAAAATATTTAAATATCATTTTCAGGGATATTTGTACTTTAGCAATACCTAATATAGTGTTTGGCATATAGTAAGCATTAATAAATGCTTGCTGACAAATTATTAGTATGCATAATATCACAAATTATGTAAAAGAGGTAGGGAAAGCATTTCTCTTGGTGAACAGAGCTTTGAAATAATACTATATTACCAACTGCTTCTACCAAATAGGCTTAACACATCTTTAATACTTGAGTGAATTTGTTTGCACGTTTATTGTAAGATATTATATGAATAAATATAAAAATAATAGTTGGGGCAGCTAGTTGGTATAGTAGATAGAACAGCAGCCCTGAAGTCAGGAGGACCTGGGTTCAAATCTGTCTTCAGACAGTTAACACTTCCTGGTTGTGTGACCCTGGGCAAGTCACTTAATCCCAATGTATATTAAGTACATATTACATATATATACATATATAGTATACTTAATATTATATTTAACACATTGTATATTAAATATGTATCTATAATATTTATATGCTTAATGGGCTTTCCAGTCCTGCCCAATATACTTCACATCATTAGCATTTCATTTTGTCCAAGAATCACTTTGGGAGGTTATTTGTCAATTTGCTTGATAGAAAGACATAATATCCTGTAAGAAATGACCAACAGGAGGATTTCAGAGAGGATTGGAGAGACTTGCATGAACTGATGCTGAGTGAAATCAGCAGAACCAGGAGAACATTATACACAGCAACAAGACTATACAATGATCAATTTTGATGGACATGGTTCTCTTCAACAATGATGTGATTCAAACCAGTTGTTCTGCGATGAAGATAGTCGTATACATCCAGAGAGAGGCCTGTGGGAACTGAGAGTGAACCACAGCACAGCATTTTAATTCTTTCTGTGAATATTTCCATGCATTTTGTTTTCCTTCTTAGGTTGTTTTCTTCTTCTTCTCTTTCTAGATCTGATGTTTCTTGTGCAGTAAGATAACTGTATAGATATGTATATATGTATTGTATTTGTCATATAATTTATCCTATTTAGCATGTATTAGATTACCTGTCATCTAGGGGTGAGGGGTGGGGGGAAGGAGGGGAAAAGCTTGGAAAAAAAAAAGTTTTTGCAAAGGTCAATGTTGAAAGGTCACGCATATGTTTTGTAAATAAAAAGCTTTATATAAAAAAAAGGAATAAAAATTGCAAGAGTAAAAAAAAAATTAAAAAAAAGAAAGACATAATATCAGAAGGCAATAGTTAATAGATAACTCAAACTCAAATTAATTTATTACTATTCACTGTATTATTCCTTTATATTTGAAGTTATAATCATTGATACATATTTCATGTAGAATATTCTTCATATATCTTGTATAAAAAAGTTTAGGTTGAATCAGTCAAAAATCCATCAGTACTTAGAATTACAAATAGTTTGTAAATTTTCAAACTATATTCCATGGCAAAGTCACAAGGATGTTATGGGATGTATAACATTTTTGACATAACTACTTGGAACTACTAAGTTCTTGAGACTATGGGAGTATACATTTTAGAAATAAGGTCAAGGATGTTTGGACATTCATTGTCCATGAATTTTCATTTCATAGAAGCAGGTACTGCATAAATTCTAGTCTTAATTTTAATTTTTAATTGGACACTTGGATTTATTTTCTGATGCTGCTGACTCCTGATATGAAACATAGCTTCTGATTGTCCTTCTTAGTTTCCTTTGAATGATCTTCATTTAGGTCACACTTACTGTCCCTAAATGTCCTCCAAGGCTGTGTCCTTTATGCTCTTCTTTTCTTTTATACTACCTCATTTAATAATCTTATCAGCCCATATGGGTTCTCTATGCAGAATATTATCTGTAAAGTCCAGACTAGCTCTTTGAAGGATCTTGGTACCAGCCCGAGTCTTTGGTCTTAGAAGAGGAGTGAAGAGGTGGGACTCACATGGATGGTCAAACATGGAGTCCATTTTTTCCAAATTATCTCAGCCTTATCTACCCTAATTTCCTTATATAACCATAGCACACTGAGCATGCAGGACCGTATAAACAACTTGCTATTGTATGTAGAAGACTCTTTGTCACTTGGTATCACTCTGCTTTAATTACAACACAGGTTGTCACCAATCCCTGACTTCTCAGGAAGGCTGAGAGCCTTTAAGGGAGATGGGGAGCCAAACCAGACATTGTTATCAGGTTCCCTCTGGGCTAAAGGATTTTATATCTCACTCACAGTTCCCCCAATATCTGTGACCCTCTATAATTATCAAATCTATATTTTTAGTTTTAATTTCATCACTGAATTCTTGAATCATACTTGAGTCACCAACTGCCTTTTAAGACATTTTGAACCAGATGTCTTATGATCTTCTCAAAATTAAACATATCCAAAGTTGGACTCATTATCTTTTCTCCTAAATTCTCTCTTCTTACATTTACCATTTCTGTAAAGGGCATTATCATTTTCTTAGTCAATCAACTTCCTGTCTCCTAGTTCCTTTCCAAGCTTCCTTTACTCCCTACCTGTCAGAATTGAATTGATAGTTTTTCCTGGAATCCCCCTTCCATCCTCCCCCCAGTGCTCAACCCCTCCTTCTGCTCCTTCTGCCCCTTGCGCTCTTTGTTCCTGGGATCCTATAAGAATCCTATGACCAAACTTATTAATTGCTGGACCTGCTTGAGATCCAGTCAGCTGGCCTGTCTGTCAGTCTAAACTCACAATGGACTGTGTGCTTTGAGACAAGAGTCCCAGAAATCCCGATCCATAGCTATGGATTCTGAACTCTCAATTAACATCAATAAAGTATTAACTAATCTCCAATGTGTGATACTGCCTCAGTTTCTCCCTGATCATTACAGCAATACCATTAGTAGTTATTGCTAATATACTTACTATTGGTCAGAAACTTTGATCGTATGTCTCTCCATTGGCCTTTGAGACTATAATGATTTTAATTCTTTGAAGATTATAGTGTTTTATTATTCTCAACAGTATAACATCACCAAAAAATCATTAAAAAGGTATTTAATATTTTATCTATTTATTTATTTATTTATCTCTCTAGCTCAGGACAAGGCTGGATCATTAAAAATGCTAATAGAGTCTTCAAATTTAAAGCAGCCTGCCCTTAATCTGTTGCTCACATATGGATCCAGGCTATTTTCTGCCTATGTATGTGCTCAAAATGTGATGTATTTATGTCTGGACTAAATCACTAGGCTGCTCATCTATCTCTGTTAGTCTATTCAGCATGGAATCCTTCCTGTCTTTGATATTATCTATTGTATTTGTGGAATAGATTTGTTTTAAAGGTTACACAGCCTATTGGAAAAGTTCATTATGTTGGGCTTTGAATAATACATACAATACCACGTATGAAAAAGAGAATTGGTAGAATCATATTATCTAAGACAGACCTCAAGTTTGTTTGAACAGAGAGTGTCAAAAATTGTTGGATTAACATTTTTGGCATTTAGGTGGCACAAGGATAGAGCACTGGGATCTGAGTTCAAATACAGCCTCAAGACACTATCATTTGGGCAAGCCACTTAACTCTTATTTGCCTCAGTTCCTCATCTGTAAAATGGGGACATACTGTAGAAGAATGTGGGAAACCACTCCAATGTCTTTTATATATAAATATAAATATATATGCACATACATATCTATCTAATTAATGAAAACTATACAATAATCTCAAATTATTGATTTTTTAAAAATATCTTTTAGAATTTAAAAATATCCAGGTGTCAAATCCCAGCACAAATTTCTGTAAAATATATGAGCATGGGATAACTGGGCAAACTGCTATTTCATTGAAATACATTAGTTTAGCTTAGACATTTCATTTTTCATCTGTCTCTAATATTTTAGGACTTCTCTGATTGAATTCTCTACCATGTCCCTGTGTTGGGTATTTAACCCTTAACCTTTTCGACTTATTTTTTTTTATATTGTCTTCTATTAGATTGAGTGTAGGGACTGTCTTTTCTTTTCTTTTTTTTTTTTAACATCTGTATCTATATGACAGTACAGTGTCTAATACATAATAGGCACTTAATAAATGTTTATTGATAATTGACTATACCTGGAACAGTGCCTTGCCTACAGTCAATACTTATTAAAATGCAAAAAAATAGAGAAAATTGTCCCAATTTTATTATATTTTAATAACTTTTTCCCATATGGTTTTCAGGCACATACTGAAGGAAAAAATGGGTTGAAAATATAAAGAGGAAGACAGTAGAGAACTGTTTGCAGTAATTGGATTTAAGCAAACTAAGGAAACTGCTTTGATGAATAGATATGATTTAGCATTAGCATATTAAGGCATTCACTTAAACAAGTGTTGGTCCTTACTTAACATTCCATTTCAATTCAAGAAACATTTATTAAGCATGTAGTATAAGACATATAAATGCATACTTCTAAAGTGTTTCAGAAGAATTTATTCCATTGGAATCTTCTTTACAATATTCATTCACTTAATAGATTTCTTTTGCCCATTGGTGGTGCAAAGATAAACTTAAGCCCAGTGCTCTGCCTGAATGATCACAAAATTTAAATTGGTGAAGTCTGAACTAATGAGGTTTGAGATACCTGACATGACTTATTATTCACTAACATTCTGAAATACCTTATCACATTCTAGCCATGTCTTCCTTTAATAGTATTCTGATACTTTAAAAAAGGAATTAAATGTAAATCTACTTACAAAAAGAAGTCTCATCCTTTTAAATCTGGTTCTGAAAAAAAATGTCATGTTGCCTAATGAAAAAAATATGTTTATTAAAGGCTTTAGTTGAGCTGTTTTCTTAGCTTTCTTTCTTAGTGTTCTGCACCTAAATGTGGCAGAGACTTTCAAAGTTGAAATTTTTAGGTTACAGAGCAAACCTTTTTTCTACTTATCTAGCCAGTACCCACAAACTCGTCACTATTTCCTGTCACAGACCTTGGGTCTTTTTTTTCAAAGACCTCACTATAAGTTTAAGGTAAATATTATTTATGCATCCATATTTAATTGCAGTTCATAATGACTGTTCTCCCAATAAAAAAAAACTAAGAACTTTGTGGTTTTGGGTATGCAAATTAACATGATTAAAAAATCTACTTGGATGTCCTCTGTAGACAAATGAATGGAAGTAGAATAAAAAAGCTAAAATGAACCTTCCCTTTGCATAGCCATATTCCTGGACTTCCAAATAACCAATTTTCCTCTGCTTTACTTTATTATAGTTCAGGATCAAGAGCTTGTCTCAGATGTCTAGACCTCTCCTTATCTCTTTATCATAGATTAGGAGTATGCATAATTTGGGAACTTCTACACACTTGTACTGACAAATTGGAAAAATTTGTAGATAAAGACAGAATGCTTATTTTTTACTATATAAATATTATTATTATTGACAATATTTTTACCCAAAGAGAGCTATCCAAAATAAAGATTGTGGGCACAAGTGCTGCTCTATTGAGTTGTTTTTTTTTTTTTTTTTTCATTCTAATACCTAGCTGAGTACAAACCTTTCTAATGATGCTGCAGGCTTGAATGCATGAATTTGGTAATGGCAATCTAGACATTTTTAGATTGTATCTCATAAAAGCGTTTTAATATTTTTTTGAAGTTTGAATTCCCTTGAAAATCTGGCGAAGTCTGCCTAAAAAAAACCTCTACGCTTTGGATAATAATATTTTTAAAATCCAAAAGAAACCAAATATGTTGCAATAGTGTATTAAAAAGCATATTAAAAAAAAGTTTTGAATCCCTTGTTAAGAATCTCTTCTAGTAGTTAGTGGTGATATTGCACTCTTAAGGAGGGTATCTCCTATATGCACCAGAGAAAAACTTAGGATGTTTAGAATTAATCCAGTACAACTGTTGTATTTTGCAGATGAGAGAAAGTGGGTGCAAATGAGTAAAAGAATATGCCTAAGGTGACAATTGTAGAATTTGAACCGAATTCCTCAGTCTTCCAATCCATTTCTCTGTCTACTGTAGCATGCGGCCTCTGGACTGGATGCTGAAGAAGAACAATATATCTTAGGATATATAAATTTTGCCCTCCCTCACCAGATAATTAAGTGATACACTGTCATTCTGTAGGCTTGCAGATGGCAGCAAATGAGACAATTTGGGCTGCTTTCTCTAGAAAGTGTGGCAATTGCAGTCATGTATGTGTCATAGAAATAAAAACTTTTTTTTAAAGGAAAGAAACAAAGAATGAAAAAAAAGCAAAGAAAAAAGAAGCAAAAAAGCAGTTGGTAGATTTCATTGTCAGTAACAGCATTAGTGGTGGCACTTAGAAGGAATTCTAGGGCTTTACAAAGACAAATTGGCAAGAATAAATACCACAACAAAGGACAAAGACTGAAATGACTTTGTGGTCTTCAGAAAAGACTAATAGAAAGGGCAAATCATCATTCATGTTACAATTCTATGGCTTTTGAAGGTATATAATGGGATGGTATTATATCACTACCGATCTGATTAGGTGTTCAATGACATGACTGTAGGCAAAGGCAAGATGGTTTGTATGAAGTTGATACCCAATTAAAAAAAAAAAAAACCCAGCTTTGTCAGACTACTTCTATTATAATGGATTTCTAAAGGACAATCTTGCAAATCTATTAGTGGGACAATGACTCTAAAAAGGATTTCCCATGGGCCTTTGAATGAAATATTTGTCCTCTTCTGGGTATGTGGATAAAAGGTGCTGGGGAAGTACAGGGAAACTATAGCTAGCAACACTGGGCAGATGGCCAGATACTGACCTAGAATTGCTTGTTTCATGTATTGATTAAGCTAAATGACTATAAAGACCCTCTTCCAACTATGGCATTCTATTTGTAAGATTCTACAATTCAAAATACCTAGAAGTCTCTTGGCCAAGAAGAATAGTAGGATTGTGAGCACAGCATGAGCATCAGTAATTACATCTGAAGTTATACTGATACGATGAGCAAGATCATGAGTGGAAACCAAGTGGCTGGCAATATGAAGCATGGGGGGGAGGTGAAATCCAATAAACTGTACCTTGAAGAATCATATAAAATAGTAAATTATGGAATGATATCCTTGAGATCTGAGAATCAGAATATAAATTCTGCAAATTACCTAAAATATACTTAGGGAATTATTTAATAATCCATATATTATACTGGAATTAAACAATGGAAAATTAATCAGAAATGATTTTCATTGTAGTGGATTGCAAACATCACTATTAATCTTATTTATAGATAGAAACATGAGGCCCAGAGGAGTTCAGGGACTTGCCCAAACTAGACAAACATATGGAACTGAAACTTAGGTCTAGTAATTCCTCTTTCAGGGAGTTTTTGACCCAACACATTGGAATACATTTATTCCATTTAATAAAAAAGTTTTTTGAAAAGTTTAGGATCCATATTGTGATAGCAGTGTGATAGTGTGGTAGATTAAATAAAATTCTAAACTTGGAATCAGGAACAGATGAATTTAAATATTGCTTCTAACATTTACAAAATTTGTGTTCATGGAAAAGACATATGACCAGAGAAAAAGACATGTGAGGGAATTTAGAGGCTATCTTACCCTTATTTAACAGAGGAGAAAACTGAACTTAGAGAGGTTACATGACTCATAAATCTTCCAGGTAGTAAGGAGACAGAGAGTCATTTGTTCTCTCTGGCTTCAATTTCCTCATTGATAAACTGGGGACAAAAAAGACTACTTATCTCAGAGGGTTGTTGTAAGGCTCAAATAAAATAATACATATAAGTCATTTTATAAAATTTGAAGCTATATATAAATGAACTATTGTTACCCTAATTAATGAAAATAACAATAATAAATAACAATATCCTTAATAATTAATAATTACTACTATTAATAATAATCATATATCAAATAGTCTGCTGTTCCTTCTGTTTTTTGGGTCAATTCATGCCCTTGGCATTTATAATTGTGATTATTAATTGTGTATTTCTTTCCATTCTTTTCTCTCTAGAATCTTAACTCCTTTGCCCATACAAAGAAAATGGTAGGAGAGAAGGAATCAACTGAAACTTGTGGTCTAATAAGTGAAACAGATTCCTTTCCCTTCATTGAATGTCTTTTTTCTTTACCCTGCTATTGTTCCCAGGGTGAACTTCATTTCCTTTCAATGCTCCCTTCACATTTCTCTTTATTATATTCAATTTTAATTTTCTAATGACTATTCCCTCACCTATCCTGTTTTATTTTTGATACTCTTTAACTTCTTTTGTTTATGTGCCCTCCTATTTTCTCTTTTGAGCTTAATTGATTTAAACACTTTAGAACACTTTTTCAGGGCTTGAAATGCATCTGTTTACTTAAAGATAGAAACAATCATCTTTAAATTTTCAATTCAACCAAGTAATTCACAAAGGGAACTCCTGGAGTGCAAAAGAGTTCATGGAACAAACTAGCAGTACAAGTCAAGAGTGAAACACAAAGAGCAGAAGGGTAGAGTATTATGATGATTCAGTAAAAAACTAAATAAAATATGATAGTTGCCACTCTAACAGAGAAGAGCATTTGGAATATGATGTTCCAAAGGCAAAAAATAAAAGTTTACAGCTAAAAATAACTTACCTGACAAAATTAAAACTCTATAAAGTGGTGGGTTGGGTGGTGGGGAGAGAATAGATTTTCAGTGGAATGGAGGGTTTCCAAACATTCCTTATGCACAGGCCAAAACTGAAGACATTTGGAAATGGAAATGGAAATTCCAAGAGAAATCTAAAATGGTTCACATATCTCTTTAATTGAAAAAAAAAAAGTGTGAATCAGTTGTATGCATGTTGTTAGGAAGATAAGGAACATATCATCTTTTTAGAATCCTAATATATTTAAGGGTCATAGAAACAGGTTAAAATAATTGAGAATATATGCAAAATTTTTAATTTAATGGTTTAAATGATTTGGAAGGGATCAAAACTGTTTGGTCCGAGATGTATGTCAGCCTCTTTCTTATAGATCTAGTATTATGTCCCAAATATACTGGTACTCTGTTCCTATTCTTTCTGTTCTTTAGTTCTGTAGATGAATGTTGCTATAGCAGCAGCTGCAGAATTTGTCAGAGAATTTTTTTTTCTGTATATACATATTGTCTGAACAAAGGGAGTGACAGGGTGGGACAGAGTTCTATTCTACTGTTTGTTGTCACATAATGGTGAGGTGAAAGCAGAGATAAGGTATGCTGGAATGACTAAAGTGCAAAGGTAATTATTAAGTGAATCCCAGAGCAGATCCAGGTGGTTCAGGATATATTTCCCTGACAAAGCATGGGGAGTAATGGGAGAAGGGATGCTGAGTGGATATGTTAGAGATTAAAGATCAGTCTTCTTTAGCACTAATTCATTATTTTATTACCTCTGTCTTTTTTGGTGTTTTGGTCTTTGGAGATAGCAACAACTAATTTTACTTCATGTACAATTTTTATTTTGGAGAGTTTGGAGAGTTTAAGAGGATGGTAGGAGAATACTGCCTAGTCTTGTATCTTGTTGGTTGGTCATGATACCTAAGAGTTTTTCAACCACCTTATTTCAAAACATTCTTTGTAGCAACAAGTTTATAATGAAATTTTAAAGATAGCCAAATTAAAACAAAGGAATGTTAGTTATTAAGAAAAATAAGATCACAAAGGCAGCTTTCATGTTAACAAAAATAAATCAATTGAAGAGTGAAAAAATTAATGTTAATAATTTCTTAAGAAAATTTGAGTATTTGTTCAAATTAATTTTCTTTCCTAAAAATTTCTTTATTAATGTAGTCTCCTTTGTGAATGGATAAATGCAATATTAAAATGGTATATGCTAACTATTCTCCTGAATCTGACATGGCTTTTTTTTTTCTCTTGTTTATTGGAAATTATGACAGGAAGTATGGAACTAACCATTTCAACTAAAATTTAAAGACAAATTGTAATCAAATGATTTATATTTTTTTGTTTCTTTTATTAAATTGAACTGCCATTTGTCAAAATGGAGTCATGGTTTTTAACTTAAACACTATATTTGCCTTCTCTTTGTTCTCTTCTCCAAAGAAAATGTCATGTACATAAATTTTCACAAGTAATGTTCATATGTTCCTGATATAGACAAAGGCAAAGTAAATACTTATTAGAAATTGATATCTTCCTCTTATGTACTTATTTAAATTTATTGGAGTAAAATCTCCTTAAAATAAAGCTGAAATAAATATCTTCATCAAAGTTTAAGAAAGAAGATTTTTCATCTAAATGAGGAAAGTACTTTTGTTTTAATGTTCATTTTTTTTTTCTTAATTGTAGTTGTGAGGAGTATAGTCTATTGTTATCACAGGACAACAGTTTTTTCACAGGTCATTTCTTCTTCATAAGCCACTCTCCCCTCTTTTCCTCTTCTTAATCATTTAATGAAGTCTTTTTTTTAAAATCTTGATTATTTATCCCCTTTTTCATATCATTGATTTTATCTCCTTCCAAGCCTCAGCCATGGATAACTCCCACTATCTGCTTGTTTAGCTCCTAGAACTATGTGGTTGAAAGAAGTTAGAGAAAACCACATAACCATTCTGACTAAAATGTTATATTACATAGTCTCAACTGGGCTCTCAGTACTGCAGAAAATCTATCATACCTCTCTTATCAAATCACTATCCCACTATCTAAACCTCTTCAGCTCTACTCAAAGCTCACATGAGTTCTCCTTTCCTCCATCTCATCTTAGAACTTTGCTTTATATTTAACAGGAAAAACCTCATTGCTCTTCTCTCCTATGTACCTCATATTACTCATATGTCTCTTGTCACTAACTCCTTCATTCCTGTCATACATGAAAAGTGCTTTTACTCTTTATGAAGGTTAATTCTTCTCCCTACACAAGCTATTCTATTCCATCTCTTCTCCTTTAGCAGACTACCCCTTTGCCAACCCCACTTTATCATTTATTGCCTCCCTGTTTAGTATGACTTTTCTTATTGCTTACAATCATGTAAATGTCTCCCTTATTCTCAAAAAAAAAAAATCCTACTTTATCCTTCCATACCTGCTAACTATCATCATAGTTCTCTTCTACCCTTTGTGGGTATACTTCTTGGAGAAACTATCTCTACTTTCCTTTCAGACTCTCTTTTACACTTTCCAATATAGCTTCTGATCTCATCATTCCACTGAAGTGGCTCTATTAATTGCCAAATCCAATGGCTTTTACTCAGACCTCCTTCTTCTCAATATCTCTGCAGCTTTCAACATTGTTTATTCCTCCTTTATCTTTATATTTTCTTCTCTTTAGGTTTTTTATTTAATTTTTTTTGACATCACTCCCTTTGGTTTCTCCTCCTACCTATCATATCTCTTCTCTTAGGATGACATAAAAATAAAAAAGAAGAATAAAAAAAGGAGTGTATTGAGAGAAGATGAAAAAGAGAAAGAATGGGGGAAATATTTTCTCATAAAAGAGATACAAAAACAAAAGTCTGTAATAGAGGAGAAAATGGAGTTGTGGCAACACTTTAACATTATTATCTGAACTGGTTCAAAAAGTGAAGAAAGGATAAATAGAAAGAATAGAATGGAAAAAAATATTCAGATTAGCATTCATAACTATGAATGCAATAGCTCAGTCATAAAATGAAAGGAACAGATAAAAAACATATTCCAACAATATGTTATTTACAAGAAACACAAGTGAAAGAGAAAGACACATGGAAAGTTAAAATAGATATTGGGAGAGATATTATCCTTTAGCTGAAGTCACAAAGACTGTGGTAACCATCATGATCTCACACAAAACAAAAGCAAAAATAGACTAACTGGAAGAGAAAATAAGGCAAACTACATTTTGCTAAAAGAAAATTCAGATATTGAATTAACATCATTACTGAATACATATATACCATATGGCATATTATCTAGATTTTTAAAAGAAAAGTTGAAGGAATCACAGTATAATATAACAATAAAACTCTACTAATGGGGGAACCATGTTTACTCCTTTCAAATCTAGATTGATCTAAAAAATAAATAAATAAAGAAAGATGAATAAAAATTTTTGTAAAGTACTTTACCAAAATCTAGTTAAACTATACTTACATCATTTCCCTGATTAAATAGTTTAGGTTTTTTTTTTTTCTTTTATTTGTGCACACATGAGAAGAAGAACAAGAAGGGAAAGGAGATAGGGAATAGTGAGGAAGTCTAAAGGATTGAAGTATGGGGGGGAAAGGAAGACAAGGCCTAAGGCTAATTATAACACTTGGTGGTGACTCACTCTTATTAAGGCCAGTTAGGTACTCCTTTACTAATATTTATATAAATTAGCTATCAATCTTTTCACCATTTGTTATTCTATTCTTTCCAATTCATATCCCATTCACATTGGTAGAAAAAGCAGAGATAAATACTATTTGACTTTTTGCCAATTACTATAGTCTCATCAATACTAGAAAATATTCTTAACATTTTTTAATATCTTTTAATAATATTGTTATTATACTAAAACAATAATGATAATAATCATCACCATCTCCACTACTTTTTTTGTTATTTTTAGTTTCCCCTTCCCCCTACTCCCCACCCCAGAATTAATTCATAATAAATTTTAGTACCCAGAATATTGTTCTTGATAGGCCCATGTCACAGTTTTGTATCATCATTTTATTGTTTCCCTTGCTTCTATTTTCTACAGAAATTATTTTAAAGCATAAGGTTGTAAGTTTTTTATTTTCTTGAACCACCAAAGTATATGCAACATTCTCTTTACTTTCACTGAAATTGTTTCTCTTTGCATTTGTGGAATTTTATGCTTTAGAATTTCCCATCATTTGTGAACTACCTTATCCCAAAACATTTTAGGACATAAACGGTAGATTGGTAGATTGAACATTGGATCTAAAGTCAGGAAAATCTGAATTTAAGTGAAACCTCAGTCACTTATTAAATGTGTGGCCCTGTGCAAGTCAAATAATTTTTGTCTCCTAACTTTATTGGTTTCTAGATTTCTTCACAGGCATGTCTTTTCATCTACTAAGTAATAAAGAGAGAGGGAGGAAGGAAGTAAAGGAAACAAACAGACAGAAAGGCAGAAAAATAAGGTTTTTACTTCTTGCTAAGGGCCTACTCACAAATCCAATTCCACTACTGATCAACCCATAGCTTTTGACTATATCTAAATATTGAATATCCTTCAGAGCTATAATCTAGTCAGGGATCTCATTCCACTAATTCTCAATGATGCATTATGTTAAGATCTTTCTTGTGAAGATTTTCAAGAAAGTCAGAATCTAATTTTTATAGCTAATCATTCAGTTAAAAATTATGTAATTTCTGATTTACAGATAAAATGTAATGTACCATAATCAAGTTAAAAGAGCATGGAATAGTTTATCTGTCATATTTATGAAGAAGGGAAGGATTTAGGACAAAGAAGATGTAGAGAGTATTACAAATGTAAAATAGTTAATGCTGTTTAGATACAATTTAAATGGTTTTGCACAAACAAAACCTATGCAACAAAAATTACAAGGAAAGTAGAAAATGGGAGTTAAATTTATAACAACACATCATTCCCCAGTTGATAAATGGTCAAAGGATATGAAGAGACAGTTTTCAGACAAAGAATTCAAAACTATCTGTAGTTATATGAAAAGATGTTGTAAATCACTGTTGTCAAAGAAATGCAAATTAAAACAACTGAGGTACTATCTTATACCAATCTGAGTGGCTGATATGACAAAAAATAAAAATAAAAAAAATCCAGGACAAATTCTTTATTTTTCACATGGAAATGCATACGATATTTTGAAGATTTGCATCAGAAATTGGTTAGCTCAAAAGAAAAATTTATGCAAATGAGGTGCAGAGGAAAAATAGACAGAGGCAGAGCTCTTAGTTATGAAAAATTACATTGAAAATAGGTTAAATATACAATACTACATATATACCATGAAGAGTGTAGAATATTTCAAAATCTATAAAAAAACATGGGCAAGGGTGGGGGGAGAATAGGAAACAAAATGTGGGAAAAAAGACAAGGGAAGGATCCATGGTTGAGGGGAGATTAATAATAGCAAGGCAAGTTAAATAGCAGAATTTACCTTCTGTAAAGGTAGCAGAGATAGGAAAGAAGAGATACACACAAGTACCACAACAAGAATGAGGAGTCAAAATTATTAGAAAATGAAAAAAAGTACTGCTAGTAAACTTTGATCTTAGAAAAAGTAAAATTTAAAGATTCAAGCAAGAGAAAAATCTACATTACGTCAGCATTACTAATACTGTTTTAGATGAATGCTTACATATTGTGAAATTTGTGTATGTGTGTATATGTATATGTATGTGTATGTGTGCATGTGTAGATATGTATACATGTCATTCTATGTATATGTTTATATAAATATATGTATATGGTTATGCATCTGTGGATGTGTGAATGTATGTTTATATATATATATATATATATATGTGGGTGTGTGTGGGTGTGTGTGTGTATTTATATACACACACCCACATATATGTATATATATGTGGGTGTGTGTATGGATGTGTGCATGTGTATGTGTTTGTGTATACATAAAAATATCTGTGTTTAACTATAGCCTGCTTGGGAGAGATGGGAGGAGGGATTGAAAGGGGACAAAAGAATAAAGTAAAAAGTGCTTAGCAGAGAAAAAAAGAAGCTCTAAGAAAGTAAAGATTAGATGAATACTCATAATTTCTTCTACTGTTATATATCCTTTCTTGAACTGGAAATTGATTATTATATATTTAGAATCTTCTCTGTTGTTCTGAAAATGGTAGCAAATGAAGAAAAGAATGCATTCTTTCACCTAGAATAAAGAAGTATAAATAAATAAGTGAACTTTTGAGGAAAAGAACTGGGGTTCTGGCCAATACAGAAATGACTGCTATTTACATTCAATCTGAGTCAGGACTTTCTTTAATTGGAATAGGGTCACTAGATTGAGTACATCAGTCACACTATCATATCATATGGATGATTAATACACAAAGCATGCCCCAAAAGTAATAGGACAATTTTAAGCATTATTAACTTCTGAAATACAAATGCTGCAACCCTACAAAATAATTTGAAATATGAAATATGTAAATTTCTTTCACACTTTTTAAAAAAAACTTTTTGTAAATTTTAAATAATTAATTTGAATTTTAACAATATAGGACACTTTGTAATTATGCATTGTGAATGAGATAGTTTCTAGATAAAACTTTTTTAGGCTGGTACATCAGTAAAGGAAGAATTTTTTTTTCTCCATCACCTCAGTTACCTATTGTATATCTGCTCAACTTTTTTCTGATTGGACCATTTAAAAAAAAAAACTATTAAGTATCCACCTAAACTTAATATTTTTAGATGTTCTTATATATTGATGAAAGTTTGTATGAAATGTGAAAGTGAATTAGAGTGATGTATATAACAAGACTGGTTATTTTGAATTTGAATAAAAAGAAAAAAAAATTACTAGATAGATTTGATTTTCATTAAATTGATTAATTTTTGCTAATGTGTTTATTTTTATTGTGGTAGTTGTGTAGATACACACAGTTCATGAATTTTCTCTCTCTAGAGGTAGTTAGTATTTTTTATCATGGGTCCTTTGGAGTTGCCTTGGTTCATTGTATTAAGCAGTATATTTAATTTTTTCAGAGTTGATCATCATACAATATTGTTGTTGCAGTGTACACTCTTCTAGTTTTATTCAATTCATTTTGCTTCAGTTCATATAAGCGTCTCAAGTTTTTTTCTGAAACCATCCCATTTGTCATTTTTTAGACCACAATAGTATTCCATCACAATAATATATATTATGACTTGTTCATCCATTCCCCAGTTGATGGCTAGCCATTCAATTTCCAATTCTTTGACAACACAAATGAGCTGTTAAAATTATTTATATATATATAGTTCTTTTTCCCTTTTCTTTAATCTCTTTGGAATATAAACCCAATATTGTTGGATCAAGTACTATGCAAATACAGAGTCATTTAGGTAGAATTACAATTTATTTCCCAGGATGGTGTCCTAAGAATTCCATCAACATTAGTGTTTTACTTTTCCCACATCCCCTCCAACATTTATCATTTTTTTTTCTATTATGTTAGCCAATCTGAAGTGAAAGGTTATATAAGAACTATTTTAATATGCATTTCTTTAATCAATAGTGATTTAAAGCATTTTATCATGGGATTATTGAGAACTTTAATTTCTTCTTCTGAAAAATGTCTTTCATATACTTTGGCCTGTTATCAATTGGAATATAACTCTTCTTTTCATGAGTTTTGCTCAGTACCATATATATTTGAGAAATGAGGTCTTTACGAGAGAAACTTGCTATAAATATTTCTCCTACTTTTCAACTTTCTTACTTATTTTGACTGCATTGGTTTTGTTTATACTATAACTTGTTTATTTAATATAATCAAAATAATCCACTTTGCATTCCATGATCCTTTATACCACTTGTTTGGTCATAAACTTTTCCCTTATCTATTGATCTGAAAGGTAATTTTCCCCATATTTATTAATTTTCTTATGATATCACTTTTTATGTTTAAATCAATTGCTCATTTTGATTTCATTTTATATATGGTGTAAGATGTTGACCTATGAATTTTTTCCTTTTTTTCCAAATTACTTTACAATTTTCCCAGGAATTTGTTGTGACCCACCAAGTGCTTGGCCAAAAGCTTGGACCTTTTGGTTTATGAAACACTAGATTACCATGACCATTTGCTGCTATGCATGGTGTATATAATTTGTTCCTCTGATCTCTTACTCTATTTCTTAGATAGTACCAGAGTGTTTTGATGATTACCTCTTTCTAATATATTTTGAAATCTACTTTGGCTTGGCTCCCTCCTTTGTTTTTTTTATTTTTTTTTAAATTGACTCTTTTGTTATTTAGGACCCTTTTTTTAACCTTCTATAAGAATATTATTTTTTTCTACTTCTGTAAAACACTTCTTTGGTAGTTTGATATCACACTGAACAAATAAATTAACTTAGGTAAGACTTGTCATTTTTACCATAATAGTTCAACCTACTCATGAGAAATGAATACTTCTCCAATTGTTCAGATCAGTCTTTATGTATGTGAATAAATGTTATGTAATTGTGTTCAGATAGTCTCTGGGTTTGTGAATAGAACAATGATTTATGTGGGTTTATTTTGCATCCTTCAACTTTGATAAATTGTTAATTATTTCAAATAGATTTTTACTTGATGCTCTAGGATTCTCTATAGGGAGCTAATTTATGACCTATTCAATTTCTTTTTCTCAACTTTCTAAACAGTAACATTTAAAAAGTTCAAGAGACATATTTTTGGATTATTTGATCATTTTATTAATAATGTTAGCATTTTAATAAAAGGATCAGTGGCACTCTCAGATGCCAAAGGCAATCATGGCAGTAGGCTCATGATTTATATGCCCAGGTCTGCATAACCCCTAATCTGAATATTACAGTGAAAGGCTAAAGGAGATATGTCAAAGAGAGATTATCTCAATACCCAGACCATTCCCAGCCTTGGGAAATCTATTTTAAAGAATTTATTCCCCACCCAGACCTCCCACAGGTAGGATCTGAACAAGATTATTAAATTAATCCAATCTCATTATCAGTGATGTCCTTTAAGAGACTGAACTTTGAAATCAGAACTTTACTAAAGGAAAATTCTGGATCTCTCCAAATCACTGGCTCTTAATAATAATTTCTATTAATAACATACTTCAAATGTTATATCTCCTATTCTGTTAATCTAGGGATCTCATATATTTGTAAATATTTATTCATTTTACTTAGATTGTCTGGTTTCCTGCCATGTAATTGGGCAAAATAAATGCTCTTAATTGATTTAATTTCATGTGCCTTAATGGTACATTTATTCTTTTTATCTTTTATATTATTGATTTGTTTTTTTCTTTCTTTTTTTTTAGATCAAATTAACCAGTGGTTTATTTTTTTTTTCCTTCATATAACTAACTCCTAGTTTTTGTATTTTTTTTCTTTTAGTGTTATTAATCTCTCTTTTTATTTTCAGTATTTTCATTTTGTTGTTTCATTGGGGCTTTTTAATTTGTTCTTTGGGGACTTGTTTTAGTTCCATGATTAATAGCTTATACTGATCTTCTCTTTCTTGTTTATATTGATGTATGCATTAGAGATATAAATTTTGCTCATAATACTTCTTTAGAAGCAACCCACAATTTTTTGTATGCTGTCTCATTACAGTCATTCTCTTTAATGAAAATGTAAATTTCTTCTTTGACCAACTCATTCTTTATAATTAAATTATTTAATTTTTATTTAGTGTTCAAGCTATACTTCTAGGGCCCTTTATTGAATGTGCTTTTATTGCATCATGGTCTGAAAAGGATGACTTAATATTTTTGTTTTTCTGTATTCACTGGTGAAGATTTTATGTTCTAATGAATCATACATTTTTATGAAGATGTTATGTATATCTTAGCAAAATTTGTATTCATTTCTATTCTCAATTTTCTACAGAAGTCTAGGATATCTAAGTTTCCAAAACTGATTGTGCATATAGAGTCTTCCCTCTTTGAAACAATTCATATGAAATGGAGGTTCAAGCATTATCTTTTATCACTTAATCCATCCATTGTAAAAGCTCTTCCTTACATACTTCTTTTATATGAGACAATTTTCCCCCTTCTTTCTCTCCCTTTCCCCTTCTCCCTGTGCATCCCTCTTTCTTACCTAATCTTTTAATTTCTGAGATCATCATATCACTCCTGTGCCTTTTGTTAATGTAAAGTCCTTCTAACTGCCCTATGATAAAGTTTTTGTTGTTGTTTGTTTTTTAGGAGTTACATGTATTATGTTCCTATATAAAAAAAAATAAACAATTTAAACCTATTAAGTCCTTTATGGTTTTCATTGTCATGTTTATACAAGTCTTGTGTTTCGAAATCATTTTTTTTTTAATTCAGCTCTGATGTTCTCTTCAGGAATACTAAAAAGTCTTCTATTTCATTAAATATCCATTTCATCCTGAATGATTATACTGGATTTTGCTGTATATGTTACTCTTAGCTGTAATCCTAGATCATTTATTTTCTGGAGTATAATATGCCAAGCCTCTGCTCTTTAATGTAGATACTGCTGAATTTTATGTGATCCTGACTATGACTCAATGGTATTTAAATGATTTCTTTTGGGCTTCTTGACATATTTTATTTTTAACCCAGAAAATTTTATTATTATATCCATGGGAGATTTTTGATTTGTTTTTTGTTTTTGGATCTCTTTCAGGGGGTGATTGGTGGATTCTTTCAATTTCTATTTTATTCTCTGTTTCTAGGATATTGAATCAGATTTCCTTGATAATTTCTAGAAATATGTTGTCTAGAACTTTCTTTGATCATGACTTAAAATTCCAAAAATTTTAAAATTATATTTCCTCAATCGATTTTCCAGGCTAGTATTTTTCCAATGAGATATTTTACAATTTCTTCTATTTTTTCAAGGTTTTGACTTGTTTTATTTTTTTTAAATATCTCATGAGTCATTAGCTTCTACTTGTACAATGCTAACATACATATATATATATATATATATATATATATATATATATATATATATTTGTCCCTTTGGGGAGCTTTTGCACTCCTTTCCCCAGTTTGGATAGTTCTGCTTTACAAAGAATGAGTTTCATCAATGAAGTTTTGTATCTCTTTTTTCCATTTGAAAATTTCTGTTTTATAAATATTATTTTCTTTTGTTATTTTTTTAAACTTTTACTATCCTTTTAATTGTTCTTTGATGCTTTTCTTCCATTGTTGTCATTTTCCCTCATTTTTTCCCTCTACCACACTAATTTTGAAAATCATTTTAGCTCTTTTATGAATTCATATTGGATTTGTTTCAAATTCATTTTTCCCCCTTTGAGGCTTTTTCCTTTTTTTTTTTTTTTTTTTGTTAACATCATTGTTTTTTTCCTAGGTCATGTCTTGATTTTCCCTGTCATCTTAGTACCTTTTTATGAGTATGTTCCTTTTTTGTTGTTATTTACTCATTTTTCCAGATTATTTTTTTTTTTCTTTTTGCTGAGGCAATTGAGGTTAAGTGACTTGCCCAGGGTCCCACAGCTAGGGAATGTTAAGTGTCTGAGACCAGATTTGAACTCAGGTCCTCCTGACTTCAGGGTTGGTGCTCTATCCACTGAGCCACCTAGCTGCCCCCAGACTATTTTTTTACTTTAAATTTTATGTTAAAAACAGGTTCTGTTTCCAGGTTGTAGGTGTGTGTGAAGGAATTATCTCAGGCTTCATGATCTTCACACTGTTGTTTTTAAAGATACTTTTGGGGCTTGAGAAGTTTTCATTACATCCAGGGCAGTATAATCCAGTGAGAGAAATGGTCATTTAGTTCCTGCCCTGTGCTCAGCTCTTATCCTTACCCAGGAAAGGCCCCTGATCTCTTATGATGGACCAAAAGTGTTTTTCTTTGCCCTGGAAATAACCTGGAAGGAGGTATAAACAATAAAGCTGTCAAACAGCACCCAGTACTACCTTTGTAAAAATTGATGATGCATTAGAACATGAAATCTTCACAAGTGAATACAGAAAAGCAAAAATATTAAATCATCCTTTTCAGATCCTGGTAATCTCTTTCTGATGGCTTTATCATCTCTGACTTACAGATTTTTTTTCAATTAAATCATGAGAAATTTATGAGGTACAAGGAAGTAAAGATTTCCATCCCTTGTATTTTTGAACAAGTATTAGGTAAGTCATGAATTTACTAGTGTCAAATGCTAAATCAAATACTAAAGCCATGAAAATAATAGTGTTTACTTTGCATTTTTCAAACTTACGCCAATTCTCTGTATACAGAATTTCTGTTAGAATGCCCAAATCAGTTGTAAACATCTACATTCCCCATATAATGTGCAATGTACATCTTCAGGTAAGTACAGATTCATGAATTTGCACAAATAAACAATATAGTGTAATTAACAAATTTTTTGACCAGTAACACATTGAAAGAATCATATGTACCTACAGCTTAAATGAAAAAAAAAATGTTTTTTTGGAATTCTAAGGGCAAAAACCATAAAGATTTATTTGTACTTACAAAATTGTACACAAAAGGTATATGCATTTATAAGCCTGTACCATATTTTATTAATAATAAAATAACAAACATAATCTAAATCAGATGTGTGCCTTGATCAGTTCTTTGCTGAACAGCCATCTTAAACTCAACTTCATAAACTTAAAAACACAATTTATTCACTGATAATTTATACACAAGCAGTTTTTTTCAAAGAAAAGTAATTATATTTTACATATTTATGAACTTCAAAATGGTTCCCATGTGGTTTGTGTTCTATTTCCATTTTCCAAAACAAGAAACATAATGAAAAATAATATCTAGTAATACTGTTAGAACCTTATCTTACCTATTAACCACATTCTTAGCTTAGCCTATGACAGTGTTCTGATGGGGATTTGGCAAAGGCAGAAAAACTGTCAAATAGATATGTGTGTGTCCTGGCAAGATGAGCCTGCAAAGTTTGAAATCACTTTTTCTAGGATTTTTTGGTCCCTTGATAAAAATCCTGATCTTAAAATTAATGGCCTGACATCATAGTGATGATCAGACGGTGGTGGAGTTAACTTTCCCTTCTTTTTTGTCTCTTTTCTTAGGAATCACCTTCTTGCTTGCTCTCTTCTCCAACATGCCATCCTGCTTTCTGAAGCAGAATTCTGAGTCATTAGGCCAGACCTCTGCACAGAAGAAAATGAACTCCATCTTTCTGAATGGAATTAGCTATAAAATCTTCATTAGAAGAATGAAATGTCATCTATTAAATGTCTATTTATCTATTAAATGGCTAACAATGTGGATCCATAGCTGGCAAACACTGGTTGGTCTGAGAAGTCCATCATGCCTTTTAGGTACCTGAACTCATGATACAGCTCTGTTATCTGCTCTTCAGCTCCCTTATGTACTAGGTGGACTTAGACTTATCAGACTGCCCTTGAAACTTTCCTTCTTTTTGAATCACTATTTCAGTTTTGTATTGTCTCAGTTCAGCCACAGCAGCAATGCTGTCTACTTCTCAGAGATATACTGCCATTACTTTCTCTTTATTCTTATATTTCATTTCTGCTTGCTTGTTCCTTGCTTCACTTAATTGGGTGAGTAATTCTATTGTTCTCTGAGGAAAGACCCTGAACCTTCCCCTTCAGACTGCTCACCTCCTGTTCTGCCCTTCTAAATGATTGCTTATTGATTTGGGTCTTCATTTCTACTTCCATCATCCTTTGTTTCATTTCTTTCATTCTGCTTGAGTTTCAGTTTCTCTAAGCTATATGGTCCTCAGTGCATCTTGTAATTCATTCATCACATTCTTCTTGGATTGATCTTTCCATCTCCCATGAGTTCAGACTAGATGGTACTGCCAGTGTCCTTCCAAATCCTTCACCTGCTGCCTAAGTTCTTTCAAATCCCTCAGTTTCTGCTTTTCTAAGTTCAACCTCAATTAATTCCTCCAGCAATAGCACTCACATCAGGCAAGAAATTGTTTCTCTTTTCAGTATCCAGGACTGTATTCTACATCTCCCTTAGGGCACACTGAAACTCAACTTCATTCAGTCTGACTTGAACTTCTCTTCCAATCGCAACACAAATTTTTCATTGTAGCAAGAAGTGCATTTGTGTTTTTCTAGTGTTTCAATACACTCACTGTTTTAAAAATTCTATTTTTTGTGCATACTTTTAATTTTAACTTGCTCCTCCATTTCTTTAAATTTTATTATAGTGTATTCCTTTTCTAACTTTTTCATCTTTTTTGTATTGCATTTGACATGATAAGATGCTTGAATTAATTTGTCTGAACCACTGTCAAACTGATTTGCAATGACCTTTTGAAAGTGCTGTAACATTCTATGTCTAGTTGCATGAATTCTATTTGATTCATCTGAAAAAAAGACTAATCAGGATGGAAACACTATCTCTAAACCCTCAAACATAAATATGTCAAATAACCTTGTTGCCACTGATAGTGGGAAAGCTGTTAGAAAGATAGTCAGAAACCAGGATGATAAATGCATAGATGTGTGGAAATTCTGATATTAACAATGTACAAAAGTTTCACTAGGTGATTCTATATCAGACATTCAAACTGATACATACAAAGGTGTGATTCTGCCAAACTTGGCTTAAAGAGTTCACACAGTCAATAACCTTGAATTAATTTACCAAACACATTTAGAAAGCTGCTTCTTCTGGCATCTGCATGAGTAGCAGTACAAGTATAAAAGTACCTCCCTAATAATAAATCAACCTCATGATTCACTGAAGAATATGCCTATTTCAAGCCCAAACAATAAGATTCATAGATTTGAAACTTTATTAGAAAATTCTCAGTTGGACATTAATGCATTGTTAATGAAGTTGTGAATTGACCCAACCATTCTGGAAAACAATTTGAAACTATACCTAAAGGGCTATGAAATTGTGTATACCCTTTAATCTTGATGTGTCTCCACTGGTCTGTATCCCAAAGAGATCATAAAAAAGGAAAAAAGACCCACATGTACAAAAATGTTTGTAGCAGCCTTTTTTGTAGAAGCAAACAACTGGAAATTAAGTAGATGCCCATCATTCAGTTGGGGAACAGCTGAAATAAGTAATGGAATATAAATGTAATGAATAATATTGTTCCATTAGAAATGACAAGCAGCCTGATTTCAGAAAAGCCTGGAAAGACTTACATGAACTGATTCTAAGTGGAGTAGAACCAAGAAAACATTGCACACAGCAACAAGATTATGTGATCAATGGTGATGGACTTGGCTCTACAACAATGAGGTGATTCAAGGCAGTGACAATAGACTTATGATGGAAAGTGCCATCCACATCCAGAGAGATGACTATAAAGATTGAATGTGAAGCACAACATAGTATTTTCACCTTTGTTGTTGTTGTTTATTTGCTTGATTTTTTTTTCTCAGTTTTTTCCCCTTTTGATCTGATTTTTTTGCACAGTATGACAAATATGAAAATATATTTAGAAGAGTTGCTTGTTTAACCTATTTTTAACACTGAGAGGACTATGGAAAGCTTGGTCAGATTCAAGGCTCTTTCACCAACTTCCCATCCATTCCTGCAACTCCATCCCCCACTGCCTCTGACTGAGTCCCCAGATCTCCCAAGTCCACAGTTACACAATGCTACCTCACCCCCATCTCTGTCCCCACCAAAGTGGATTCAGATCCCAGCAGCAACTCCCTTCCACCCACTCCTCTAATTCCCAAATCCCTTTTCCTCTCCCATCCTCACCTTCATCCCCAAAACTCCCTTTGTCCAACCAAACCATCAGGAAAACCCTGCTGACTACTGTCATATGGGCAGCAAGATGGTATAGTGGGTAGAGTGCCATTTTGTAGTAGTGAAAAACACCCCTTCCTTACTTCAAATCTGGCCTCAGGCACCTACTACCTTTTCGAACCTGGGGAAGTCACTTAACTGTGTTTGCCTCAGTTTCTCAACTATAAAATTAGCTGGATAATATCATGGCAAATCATTCTAGTATTTTTGCCAAGAAAACCCCAGATGGGGTCATCAGATGTGACTGAAAATGACTGAGCAAAAGCCTGTTGACTCCTGATCCTTGTTGTGGTATTTGGGTGTGTATATCACTTCTTTCCTATCCCTGCTACCTCTTCTACTTTAATTCTGCTCTTTAACTTGCCTTGCTGTTACTTAATCTCCCCAACCCATAGATCCCTCCCTTGTCTTCTTCCCCAACCTTTTGCTTCCCCATATGCCTATTCCAGTGACACAGTCTTTTCCTTCTGGCCTCCTGAAGCTTGTTAACCTGGAAAATTGTCTTATCCTGATCTTGCTGGTGTTGTTGTTTTAGAATTTGTTTTTGAGGCATTATTATAAAATTGTCTGGTGGGGATTGTTAGAAAAACTCAGCTGTAGTGTTTCTTCTATTATTCCATCTTGGCTCTCAGCATGTATGTGTGATGTTATATTTTAAATAGAAAAGTTGCATGGTATAGAGATCATTAGAACTAGTGTCAAGATACTTGAGTTTCAATCCTATCTCATTCATTAACTTACTGGCTATTTGACCCTGGGAAAGTTAGTTTTTTCCTTTGTAAAATTGGCATAATTATAACACCATTCTCCCAATATTACTGTAAAGATCAAATGACATAATATATGTAAAACCCCTTGTGAACCTTAAGCTCTATATAAATGCTAGCTATCTTCATTATCTTCAGTCATCTAAATCATGTGTTCTTCCTGAGATAATAGCTATTAAAGGTTGCTAGAAGCCAATGAATTTGATACAAGAGGGGAGCCACTGTTTCTTCTATGATTATTTGCAAGGCTTAGTGAAGTACAGAATAATAAAAGGTCAGGTATAGAGATAGAAACAAGTTAATGAAAACTTAATAAATTTAAGTACTAGTGAGTAGACTAGGCACATAGTATGGTAGAAATATTATCTAAACAATAGTCTATTTGTATTTCACTATGAAAATAACTAGATGATTTACTTTATTAAATTGAGTAACATTAAAATTACTTAAGTTTTCATTAAAATAAATTTGTCATAACATCTCTTCATGGCATTTATGAGTTTCCCTCTGCATTTTGCTAGCTTTTAATAAAGCCAGTCTTTCAACCTGGGAGATTTTCTTTTTGCATTTGCTCATCCTTTTGTTGTTATTGTTGTTGTTGTTGTTGTTGTTATTCCTAAAACTCATAAGAACTGTTAGATGAGTACAATAATCTGAATCTTTCAAAGCACAGACAAGTGTTTGTATTTGTTGTTATTGTTCAGTCATTTCATTTGAATCTTATTCTTGCTAACACCATTTGGATTTTTCTTAGCAAGGTAATGGAATGGTTTGCCATTTTTTTTCTCTGCAGTTCATTTTACAGATAAGGAAACCGAGGCAAATAGAATTAAGTAATTTGCCCAAAGTCTCATGGCTAAAGAGTGTCAGAGGCTGGAACTAAACCCAAGTTTTCTCAACTCCCGGCCTGGTGATGAGGTCTTCAGTGTAAAATGTGGTTAGTAGAGGAACTGATAAAAATTGATCCCTAAGTCAAACAGGCAGAAGGCTCTGATAGAGATCAGTTTAGTTCCATGGTCCCACCCTTTGGGGAGATGGTCCAGTCTGAAATCCAAGTTATGTCAAATTCCTGAGACCCATTCTCTGTAGAAATCCCAGTCATACCCCTGAGGTTAAATTTTCCCTATAAAATAACTTATGGCTCATGGCTTTGCTGCTGCCTTCCTTTGGGTCAGCCTCCCACAGTACTCTGCCTTGTGGTGTCTTTCCCCTTGCCCTTTCCCTTCTTCTTCCCTTTCTCCTTCCCTTTTCTGTTCGCTTTCTTCTTCCCCTTTCCCTATACCATATGGTATATTCTGTAACTCCACTATGCTTCTCAATCCCACTTCTTCTAAGAGTTAACTAACTCTTTTAGGGTGTTAAGTCCCTTTCAGGATTTAGCCTGCCAGCTGAGGGGATGCCCCAACCTCATGGGGTACTCCCTTTCTACTGGGTAATTGTGAGTTCTATTGAGGAACTTGTCTTTCATATATTCTCCCACATTATTTCATATTTACTATTCCTAGTGTCAATTGTACCCCTTCATTTTGTGTATAACCTATTCCCCCAATAAATCTAACTTTTGCCAAAGAGAATGGCCATTGGAAATTCTTCACGTGACCAAACTTCAACTTTTGGTGCCTCCCATCATTTGGTGACAAAACCCACACCATCACTGGCACTCTTTCCACTATACCACTTAACTGCCCCAGAAGTTTGTATAATAATAATTCTAAATCAAATATGATAATGTCATTTGTGCAAAGAGAAAAACAGTAATTGCAAATCTGATTTATTGATGAATTATGGATAACAAATAAGAGGAGAATAGGAGGCTCTTTTATAAAGATATTTATGTATATGCATATATATGTGCTTACTTGGACATATATGGGTATATTTATATATACATATATATATATATATATATACACACACACACATATAAAGATACATACTTAGAGGAAGGAATCTACAATTTTTTTGGGGGGAGGGAGGGTTGATAGAGGAAATATGATCAGAAAAATTTCTATATTATAATTATTTTTACAATGTGAATTACAGAGGATAACATAATTCCTCTTTTTTTTTATCCACTCACTGGAGCCTCAGCAAAGATACAGAGAAGGTTAATTATATAATAGGATTAATATTTTAAAGAGGGACCCTCCTTAGAGCTCTTCCTAGCAGAGATTAGACCATTGATTGTTTCATAGAGAGAAGACTCCTTCACATGTGTTAAATTTAATAGATGTTGAACTCTCTTTAAATAGTCAACATTTCTGATTTTACATTTATATTAAATGGTCACAAATGAGGAAAAATTAATTTTAGAGTTATAATTAACTAAATGTACCTAAGCTTTCAAAGATATTGCTGTGCCTCAGTTTTCCTGAATTGCTATGCTTGTTTCTCTGAATAAAAATTATTATAACCCCACTCCTTTGTCCCTTAGGAACAAGGAAATTAAGTTAGAAAAGAGGCCCTGAAATACCATATAGTCGTAGGATTCCAAGTGCCTTATCTCAAATGCCTGCTCCTTTCAGCATTGCCCCTCACCTCCCTGTCTCCTGCCTTCTGACCTTCTTATCTTGACCCCAACCTGTCAGGACTAAGTTATGATCCTTTCCTGGCATTATAGCTTGCCCCCTCACCTAGTATCCTTGTCTCCCCCCCCCCATCTACCTTGTTTTCCCTAGATATAAAAGTCTCTTGAATTAATCCCTTGCTGCAGAATGCTTTGAGACAAGAGCCCATTCAGCCAGGTAGTCTTGGCTAGTCTAAATTCTCCACTATTAAAATAATTAAAAATCAATCTCTGTCTTACCTCGGTTTCTCCAGCAGTACAATATATTGCTGTTGGAGTGTACAGAACGATAATGGAATAATTAGTTAGAGTTTAGAATGGTTATTCAGATACAAATCAGTCCTGAGTTGCTCTGGATTTGAAAATCTCTTATTTAAAAATGGGTAAATTTCGAAGTTCCAACAATTATACAAATTCTGTATTTTCCTAGATTTGAACTCAGACAGATATTTCCAGGATAGATAACTGCCTAGAACTCCCTATTTAAAAACTGAAACCAAACTGAACTGGGAGACAGTGATATACACATCAACTTTCATGGTTTTCCATGTTCAATGTGACATAGCTAAGCTGTTTTTAACAGAGCCCTTTAGATTTTGGAATAGTAATAGTGAAAGGTAGCAAAGAGAAATCTCAGAGACTTTTAGTTTGGTCTGATATGGATTTTTAAAAATAAAAATTAATTCAGAAAATAAAAGAATCTAGAAGTCCTCAGAAGTAACATTTATGATATTAGAATTTTTAGGATCATAAGGAAGAAGGAAAAAAAAGAGAGAAAGAAAGGAGGTATATGTGTGAGAAATCCATTTCCTTGGATGATAAAGCACAGAAAAAAAGGTTAGGAAAGCAGGGTGTGGAATCTCTATCGATACCAAATAGAAAATAATAATATAATACTAATAATGACAAATAACAAATAGAAATAAATAGAAAAACAAAACAAAATCTCTAAAGGTCTCAGTTGTTATCACCTGCCTAGAAACAGTATCAACTCTAAACCTTGTGACTTAGGGGTGAGTTCTAATATAGTCCCTAAAAGTTCTTTATGTGATCTTTGGACAAAGAATACCTCTGATCCTCAGTTTCCTCATTTATAAAAGTGAAAGTATAGGGATTGAACTAAATTACTAGATTCAGCTTTATTATCTTGAACAATATTCTGGAATTGCATAATTTGAAAATATCCACAGGTATCTGAGAACCACTCTAGAAAACATTAAAAAGTTATTCAATAAAGCAAGTTCTCCAGAAAAATAGAAACACAACACTTTTATTCACTACAGTATAGAGATAGCAGAGTCAATATAACTGCTGAACTACATTAGGGATATCTCAATAGGATTAAAATGAAAGCAATCCAGATGTATTAAGTTTAGAGTTGTCTCTGTTTTTCCTCTTTGGTATGCAAATATAGTGGGCAATTACAGGAAGTGTAACACGGGATTTCAGAAAGCAGTTGAATAAACATAAAAAGCTTTCAAAATCTCTTTGTCAATGTAATCAGAGGGCTTTAGTCATTTAAAAGAAAGAAAGAAAAACAGCTGTACTGCAACAAATCAGTGTGACAAAGGAAATGCCATACTTATTCTTTCCAAAGTCTGAAAACAGCTCTGATTACAAGGAGTTATTTCTATTTAATTGAAGAGTGTGCCCAATAGACTAAACTTGCTGGAGTATTGATTGTTTCCTGTTTTCTTGAATTCTAATCATCTATCAATGACTTTCACAGATCATTAACTTTGCTCCACTTTAACCAAATCTCTTCTGACTTGGCAATCATTTTCAGCCCCTTTACCAGTCAATCAAAATGCACATTAATACAAAGATCATTCACTTTGCAACTTTATCTTCCAGATTTTGTCACATTCTGTCAAATCAATCAGATGATCTATGGAGCACCTTGTGGATTATAAATCATATTTTTAATTCTCTTGCTTGTCTTGGTTTCACAGTGCCCTGATATTTTATTAATCCTTTTCCCTTGAGTAACTGTCTTTATTTCAGCATATAATAGATTTTGAATACTTTAAAACATTTCCTACTTCTTTTATACCAGAACATGAAAGTGCTTTGTAAATCTGAACATGTTACATGCTTGTGAGAGATTATTGTTGGGACAATATGGACCACATAAACAATTAGAGACTCTCAGAGTAAGAAAAAGCAAAAAAGGATTTATTGTGATCTGAAAAGAAAGGGCAACAGTCATCTAACAAGGTATTTGTCAGTAAAGGAGTACAAAGTAAGAACTGCAAAACACAAGATTAAATATCCTGAACACAGAAGCCCCACCTCTCTGCCTGGCCTTTTCTCATATAGTTTGGGAGAGTTGGTGCTTACATTCTAATCTATCCAGAAATAAAAGGATAAATTGCCTTTAAAAGAGGTACTTAAATGCTAATTAAGAGGTGATAGGAAATTGGAGAGGATTGAAAACCTACAACTTTTTTTTAGTTATAGTTCTATTTGTTATTAAAAAGTCTCAAGTCACAATTAAGGTAAAGTTTAAAGCTATATTCCTATGAGAGTTTCTTCACTCTGTTTATCCCACTCATTATTGTTAGTATTAACACAAATTTTGTAAATTAATTTAAAATTTTTTGAAATGTATTAAAAAAAAAAAAAACCTTAGTCAATAATTCTTTGGTCATAGGGATGAGGCAAAATCCAAGTAGAAGAGAGATTTCCTATAAGCTGTGAGGTCCTTCAGATATTCTTGCTTATGAATGGTATTGTACTGATTACATTAAGCCCAATGGCATTTCAGAGTCTCTTTAAATAGATATTTAATTACAAGCAGGAGTTGGATTGCAATTTGTGATCTGTTGAAATCACAGATTTCTTTGAGTTTTTCAATGTAATTTGTTTCAAGTAAATTGTTAATTCTCATTCTATATAGAAATGAGAATGAAACTTAGACCTTCCCAGTTATTGAGTGAAATGGAAGATTTTTAATAGTCTGTCCAAATAATTGCAGTAGAAATATTGTAACAATGGCATGTAAACATAACATTAATTTGGATGGCTATCACAAAGAGCTAACACAACAATATGCATGCATTCTATAAGATATCAATCAACTAATAAACATTTAAGCATCTGCTATGCTCCAGGCATTCTGATAAGTACTGGTGAATAGGACTAGAGGAGGCTTTCTCAAAAAAGTCTATGAGATAGAGTAGGTCAGACTTTAGGCCTAAATCCCCTGATCCCTATTCCCAGAAGTCTACAGAGCCCAAAGACCTAGTCTTGGGCCCAGATTGCAGGAAGTCACATGATCTCTAGGCCTGGAGGTCTCTAAAGGCCAAAACCCTAGGTCAGTGACAGAAAGTGAGAGGAAGTGACATGACTTATAGGAAGCAAACATTGGTGCCATTGGTCAATGATGGTTCCTTCCTTTTAAACTATCCAATGAAAAGACTTGAGTCTTTTGCTATTTAACCAGCTTTCTTGTTTCTGGCATGTCAGGTTGTGCATATGGTGGGAGCTGGGATGGCTCCCAGGTGTGTGTGTGTGGGCTTCTCCCTGCAAGGATTAAATTAATGCTTTCTCTTTGTACCTGAAGATGTCTCTGATTAGTTAATTTGGGGAAGGGCATCTAGCACCCGTCCCACACATTGGGAATATGAAAAAAAGGTAACAGACAATATTTTCCCTAAGGAACTTGCAGTCTAATGGGGGAGACAACATGCAGACAAATATGTACAAGACAAATTATATATAATACAATAAATAGAAACGATTGAGAGGAGGAATTGAGGAAGATTTTCTGTAGAAAGTGGTATTAGGTTTAGAACAAAAGGAAGCCAAAGAATTCAGTAAAGGAAGAAGACTATTCTAGGCATGGGGCACAGGCAGAGAGAATGCCCAGTACCCAGAAACACAGTGTCTCATTTATGGAACAGCCTGGAAGTCAGTGTCAGCGTATCAATGAGTATATGTTTGGGAGTAAAGTATAAGAAGGCTAGAAAAGTATGTGAGAAATCGATGGGCATTTGTTTTCCACAGTTATGAGAATTAAATTGGAGAAATGAAAGAAATTAGAAAACTGAGACCCACAAGGACATAAAAGAATAATCAAGGGTAGAGTTTATCTTTCCCCCCCAAAAAGTAAGCTCTTTGGGGGCAGGGACTGGCTATGTAATGAGGGGTGGAAATTCACGTCTTGTAACTTCTGTAACATCCAATTAATGGGAATCAGGGGAGGGACGTGCTTCAGGATAGGAAATAAAATGCTGCCTTTGGAGTTTCAAAGGTGTGTCAACTCATCTGAGTACCTGTTCTTTCAAGAATGTAAAATAAAAATGTGCTGCATTCATCCGTGAGTCAGTGGAGTTCTTGGTAAGATATTTTGTTTCTTACAAGTAGGAAGGTGTTATGAAGGACTTTGAAAGTCAAACATAGCATTTTGTATTTGATCCTGATGATAGGAAGTAAATCCCAAATGGGATCTTAAATATTTGTTCATGAGCAAACATTTTTCTTTTCTTTTCTTTTCTTTTTTTTTTAAATTTTTTTAATATGTAAGTGCTTTATGTTAACCATCTCATTTGAGCTTCACAAAAACCTTATGCTATAGGTATTTTAATTGACATAATCCTCATTTGACACATGAGGAAACCATGACTCTTGTCTAGGGTCAAACCACTACATTTATCAAAGGTGGGATTCAAAGCTGTGTTTCTTTCTTCTTCCCTTCCTCACTCTCCTCTCTCTGTCTCTCTTTGTCTCTCTTTCTGTCTCTCTCTCTGTGTGTCTTTCTTTCTGATTTTAAAAAGATCTCCTCAAACTTAAGAACTATCACTGACACTGAATTAGTTCCTTCACCATTCATTTCTCAACTCATATACTATCTGTCTTAAGGCTGCATTAATAGGTCCAAAAACATGACAAAGACTTACATCAAAAGTCATGCCTGTTCCCTATTCTCTTCCTCTTTCTATTTCAGTAAAGACACTACTCCAGACTGTGGAAGTATGTTCAATCCTTGAAAGTCATAACCTTTCAGGACCAAAAGTCTATGAGGTTCTGCAACCTGGAAGCATGTCTGTAATGCTCCGGGAGAAAATGAGGCAGTATCACACTATTGGAGACTTATTAATATTTTATTGATGTTAATTGGAGAGTTTGGAATCCATAGCTATGGATCAGGACTGCTGGGACTCTTGTCTCAAAAAACATAGTCTATTTAGAGTTTAGACTGGCAGCCATTAGCCAGTTGTCTGGATCTCAAGCATCCAGTGCTCTATTGAGGGGTATCAAGGATTTTATAAGATTCGGACGATCAGGGGACAAAAGAGATCACAGGACAGAAGGAAGGGTTGGGCATTGGGGAGATTGGAGTTCCAGGAAAGGACTATCAATTCAGTTCTGACAGGTTGGGGGTATGGAGAATCATAAATTGTGATAAGTGTGGGAAGAAGCTAGGAGACATTAAGTCTGGGGCCATAAAGATAAGGGGTATGTCTTGGTATTTGAGATGGGACATCTGGAGGTTTTATGACTCTTTGGAATGCTAGTCAATTATACTTGATGATTAGAAGGGGGGTGGAGTTTGCTACTGAGGCAGAACAATTAAGAGAAAATGAAACAGCAATTGAGGAAAACTGAGACATGAAACTATGGCACAAGTCCTTCAAAGCACTGAACTGCTAATGCATGAAAAAGTAGGCTCTGAACTTCAATTGAGAAACAGAGAGAATGAGATAAGACACTGTTAATTCATTGGGGGCTAGATCTAACCCCCAAAAGTCACTGGGTGCAAAAACCCAGTATAGTGAACTGTTAAATCCCTGTTGTTGGAGGAAGCTAAGACAATTCAAGATCCATCCCCCAATGAAACCACAATTTTCCCACAAGAGGTGGGGAAGTTAGAAAGTGAGTGGCAAAGAAATGGAGATGAAAAGGACTGAAAATACTAATGATTTCAGGATGAAGAAAATTCAAAGACCTTGAATATAAACAGATGAGTCAATAGGAAAACAACATAAAAAAAACACACAAACAGAAACAAAGACAGGAAAAAAAAATTAGAAGAGTATGTGGCCTCCAGATCTCATAAACAAATTCAGTCATCTATGAATCAAGTATGCTCAAGAAGACATACTTAACTTCCCCCTTTGTCCTTAGGGGAGGTCCATGGGTTTACAAATTGCATATATTATCTGACATTTTCAGTGTATTAATCAGTGGTAATAACTTGAGGAATGGAAAGAAAAGGGATAAATAAGATACTGTGATGATATAAGAAATAGAAAATATCAATAAAAATGTATTTTTTATTAAAGCTTTTTATTTGCAAAACATATACTTGGGTAATCTTTTGATATTGATTCTTGCAAAACTTTCGGTTCCAAATTTTTTCCTCCTTCCCCTCACCTCCTCCCCTAGATAGCAATCCAATACATGTTAAATATGTTAAAACATATGATAAATCCAATATATGTATATATATTTATACAATTATCTTGCTGCACAAGAAAAATTAGATAAAAAAAAAAAAAAACCTGAGAAGGAAAACAAAATGCAAGCAAACATCAACAGAAAGTGTGAAAATGTTATGTTGTGGTTCACACTCAGATCCCACAGGCCTCTCTCTAGGTGTAGATGGCTTTCTTCATCACTGAACAATCAGAACTGGTTTGAAACATCTCATTCTTAAAAAGAGCCATGTCCATCAGAATTGATCATCAAAGTCTAGTTTGTTGCCGTGTATAATGATCTCCTGGTTCTATTCATTTCATTCAGCATCAATTCATGCAAATCTCTCCAGGCTTCTCTGAAATCATCCTGTTGGTCGTTTTCTATATAACAATAATATTCCATAACATTCATATACCATAATTTATTCAGCCCTTCTCCAATTAATGGGCATCCATTCAGTTTCTAGTTTATTGCCACTATAAAAAGGGCTGCCACAAACATTCTTGCACATGTGGGTCCCTTTCCCTCCTTTAAGATTTCTTTGGGATATAAGCCCAGTACAAACACTGCTGGGTCAAAGGATATGCACAATTTAATAACTTTTTGAGCATAGTTCCAAATTGTTCTCCAGGATGGTTGGATCCGTTCACAGTTCTACCAAGAATGTATCAGTGTTTCAATTTTTTCAAATCCCCTCCAACACTCGTCATATTTTCCTGTCATCTTAGCCAATCTGACAGGTGTATAGGGGTATCTCAGAGTTATCTTAATTTACATTTCTCTGATCAATAGTAATTTGGAGCCCTTTTCATATGACTAGAAATATTTTCAATTTCTTCATTTGAAAATTGTTCATATTCTTTAACCATTTATCAATTGGAGAGCAGTTTGAATTCTTATAAATTTGAGTCAATTCTCTATATATTTTAGAAATGAGGCCTTTATCAGAATGTTTGAATGTAAAAATCTTTTTCCAGTTTATTGTTTACTTCAAATCTTGTCTGCATTAGCTTTGTTTGTACAATAACTTTGTAACTAAATATGATCAAAATTATCTATTTTGTGATCATTAATGATCTCTAGTTCTTCTTTGGTCACAGATTCCTTCCTCTTCCACAGATCTGAGAGGTAAACTATCCTACATTGTTCTAATTTGTTTATAATATCATTCTTTATGTCTAGAACATGAGCCCATTTTGATCTTATATTGACGTTATATGTAAGACAATGCCTAGTTTTTGCCATACTAGTTTTCAATTTTCCCAGCAGTTTTTGTCAAATAGTGAATTCTTAATCCAAAAGCTGGGGTCTTTGGGCTTGTCAAACACTAGATTGCTGTAGTCATTGAGTATTTTGTTCTGTGAACCTAACCTATTCTAGTGATTGACTACTCTATTTCTTAGTCAGTACCAAATGGTTTTGATTACTGCTGCTTTGTAATATAGTTTTAGATCTGGTACAGCAAGGCCACCTTCATTTGCTATATTTTTTTTCATTAATTCCCTTGAAATTCTTGGTCTTTTGTTCTTCTAGATGAATTTTGTTATTTTTTTGTTTGTCAGTAAAATAGTTTTTTGGGAGCTTGATTGGTATAGCATTAAATAAATAGATTAGATTAGGTAGTATTGTCATTTATTATATTATCTTGACTTATCCAAGAACACTTGGCATTTTTCCAATTGTTTATATCTGACTTTATTTTTGTGGAAAGTGTTTTGTAGTTTAGTTTGCATAGTTTCTAACTTTCCCTTGGCAGATAAATTCCCAAATATTTTATACTATTGACAGTTTTTTGAATGGAATTTCTTTTTCTATCTCTTGATGCTGAATTTTATTGGTAATATATAAAAATGCTGCTGATTTATGTGGATTTATTTTGTATCCTACAACTTGTCTAAAGTTATTAATTGTTTCTGGTAGTTTTTTAGTTGATTCTCTAGGGTTCTCTAAGTGTACCATCATATCATCTGCAAAGAGTGATAATTTGGTTTCCTCATGACCTACTCTAATTCCTTTAATTTCTTTTTCTTCTCTTATTGCCAAAGCTAGCATTTCTAATACAATATTGAATAGTAATGGTGATAGTGGACAACCTTGTTTCACCCCTGATCTTATTGGGAGTGGTTCCAGTTTATCCCCATTACATATGTTACTAGCTGATGGTTTTAAATAGATGCTACTGTCCATTTTAAGGAAAAGTCCATTTATTCCTATATTCTCTAGTGTTTTTAATAGGAATGGATGTTGGATTTTATCAAAATGCTTTTTTCTGCATCTATTGATATAATCATATGTTTTTTGTTAATTTGGTTATTGATATAGTCAATTATGCTAATAGTTTTCCTAATATTAAACTATCCCTGCATTCCTGGTATAAATCCTACTTAGTCATGGTGTGTTATTCTGGGGATGATTTTCTGTAATCGCTTTGCTAATATTTTATTTAAGGTTTTTGCATCAATATTCATTAGGGAAATTGGTCTATAATTTTCTTTCTCTGTTTTCATCCTATCTGATTTAGGTATCCGTCCCATGTCTATCTCATAAAAGGAATTTGGTAGGAGTCCTTCATTCTCTATTTTTTCAAATAGTATATATAGTATTGGAGTTAATTGTTCTTTAAACGTTTGGAAGAATTCACATGTAAATCCATCTAGTCCTAAGGATTTTTTTCTTAGGGAGCTGATTAATAGCTTGTTCTATTTCTTTTTCTAAAATGGGTCTATTTACGTAATTTATTTAAAAATGTATTTTTTTTAAAAATATGTCTATGGAATATTCAGTTTGAGATATTAAAAAGCATATGTAAACATGTTTAATGTTTACAGAGTGCCTTGCAAACCTTAAATGAATAAAGGGAAAAGTATTTATTAAATACTATGTGGGGAGGACACTATTATCTGATATGCAAATATAAAAGCATGACTATACCTGCCTTCAAGAAATTTATATTCTAATTAGGAGATATGTTATATCTCCTATATTTAGTTACATTTCAATTAGCTATAATTCAATAGCAAAGCCTGGTGGTCTATAAGTCTCAAGGTGAATAACAGCACTTAAGGGTCTGGATAGCATTTATATAAGATTAAGGCTCTTTAGAAATGCTTTTTCTTATTATTTCATACAGGCCCAGACTATTGATCTCTAGTAGGAGCTGGGATAAATAGCAATTGAGAACACAACCTTATGAGGCAACATGACTATTGTATTTGGGGAAACAAAAACAAGCTACCACTACACTCTTTTCCCCCCAAAACATAACTTTGTGCTTGAATAGATGACCACATATTAGAAAGTAGAAATTTAATAAATGACTTGAAGACTTTATAGCTGAGGTGCTAATTTTTGTGCTTTAACTCACAGCTGAGTTTTTTTTTTAATATCAATCTCTGACTATGCCAAGAAGACCTTCTAGCCCCCAATCTGCTCAGCATACCTTCTTCTGACTCATGCCATTTCTAATGCTATATAGGCAGTGATATTTCAATAACTTTAAAGAATTCCTCCAAAAACTATATAATTCTTTTGGTGATCCACTTTATAGAATGGTTGGTGATTCATAAGGAACTTATGAGTATAGACTCCAAATTAACTTTTTAAAATATACTTGGTCTGGTATATCAGTTTTTTGTCCAAAAAGTTATCAAAGCTTTTGTGAAATGAATTTTCAGACTTTGATTAGTTTCATTAAATAGCATGTCATAACTAAAACCTGCCCTAGTTTCTTAATAGCTTGATTGCAGACTTATCTGAGGCCATTTCTAGCTTAAACTCTTATCATAAATCCCCATTTTACATGAAGGAAGAGGAATCCATTTATCAAGGAATATCTTGATGTGACATGAAAACACTGTAAAGGTACTTTGGTGAAGGGCATGATTGTATCATGTGGGCTGGCAAATGCTTGAACTGTGTGTCAGACTAAGTGATGGTGATACAAAAATATAAAAATTGGGCTAAGGACAAAAAATCAATAATAACAGATAATGGAAGTATCTCAAAAGGACATTGAAACATGTATTCTGTAACTGATTTAATAACTATATACTGAATAGCAGACTATCATTAGCTATATAATTAGAAATGGAAATGTCTTCCATAAGCACAAGCCATCCACAGTGTCATCTATGTCCATTCCACTTTTAGTTTGACTTCTTCACTGATAGTTTCAGCTGAAAAACAATTTTGTAAGAAGACTTGGGACTTGTTGGTTCTTTCAGACCAACATGTGGCCCCATGAAAGTAGGTCCTTTTGCCTTTCCTTTTCTTCTTTTTCATTTTAGGTAAAAACAAAAACAAAAACAGAATTAAACTGGAGTATCTCTCTTTGCAAATTTCAAAAGATCAAAAGAGAGAGCTCTAGAACTCCAAATTCATGATGTTTTGTTGTTGTCTCAGTACTTATGCCCAAAGAGCAAGGACTGCTTTTGGAAATGGCCTTTGGGATAGCGCTAGCTGATGCAAGAAATCATCAAGCATCAATGCTATATTTGGATGTGAACATGGTCAGATTATTTGCTGAATCTGAGCCCTCTTCCCAGTAAATGAAGTAGAATGAAGACAGTGTCCCTCCAATGTATTATGGTAGGGGAAATGTTTGTATTTTGCTAAAGCTAAAAACACAAAGTAAATGACTTTGTAAAATTCAGTTGGTATTAAATAGTTAAATATAACTGGAGCACTAGTTACTGTTAGGTAACAGTGAGTGGGGAAAAAATGGTTGAGACTTAAGTCAAAGGCACTGGAGAAAAGTGATTACCTAAATCTTTAGGGTGCCCCAAAGGCAGGTATTTTATCTTAGCTTACCTCAGAAGAGAGAGCCAGAGAATTAATGCTATATTTCTGTGGAAGGCTATTTAGCCATTATCCCAGGAGACCAAATGTGGTGGAAAAACAAGGGTTCCAAAGTTAGGAAACCACCAATCAGTCCATGTCTTAGTCTCTTCTTTCAGCCCTTTGGCATTGAATTGCCCTGAGTCTAAATCCTGATATGGGACACAGAAATGTCCTGGTAACGTATACAAAAAATACTGAGTCTGGACTTAGAAATTCTAGGCTCAAATATTTTCCTTATTGCTTGCAATATACGTGACTAAAGACATGCCAAAATAACCTCTAAATGACCTCAGTTTGACTGTAATAAATGATAAAAAGGTTGGTATTGTCTCCTCAGATCACAGTCTATTATCTTCTGAGTGACCTCAATAAATTTACTAGAAACAGAAGTAGGCCAAAGGGATCAGCTACTACTTCAACACTCAATGAACCTTATAACTTATGGAAAACCCCAATCATTAAAGGTAGATATCACTTGTCTAGGATCTCACTTAGGGTGTGGGGTAAAATTCCAAGTCTTCCTTACAATAGGACTCTAGCTACTGACTCTATAGCAGGTCCATTTTATTTTGCTTTGTTTGGCTTCAAAATTGTATAATTTTCATTCCAGGTGATTTCTCCTTGCTGTGAATTACAGCCCTCAGACCTTGAGTGTACATCAGACTGAGTGTCACAGATTTAGAAAGATCTTTTTCATTATTTCCTGCCTCCTTAGTCTCACCTGACCACTTAATAGAGGAAGTTACTCACTGGAACACTCCTGGGCAAGCATTATGTTCTCTTGGCACACTTTGCCCATCAAACTTTTGTCTGTAAAATAAATTATTTCCAACAAAGGAGCTTTAGATTCCCTTAGTAGAAAGGATTCATTGGTGTTAGTTGAACCTGAAATTTCCTTTAGGTAGTGTTAAACTTCAATAGAAGAAAATGGGTGATAATAAACTATACTAATATCCTTCTATGGGCTTTAGAACATGAATAGGCTTTAGGGGAAACAAAAGACCTGCAGTTGCAGTTTTTAAAATTATACTTTTTATGGCCCTGGATGGAAGTTAAAAACTGAAATAATACATTAGCTGAAGAGCTCAGTGGAAATATTATAAGCAGCCCGGAGCTAGGGCTTCAGAACAATTGACTGTATCAAGACTATTTTGAAATGATCAATTACAAAAGGATTAAGGAAGAGTGGATGAAAATGTACCTCAATTTTTCTACTGTTAAAATGCCATTATTATCACTTGTTTTATGGTAGTCACTACTTTCTTATCCTTTTATAATTTTTAATCAGATGCTTTGTGTAAATCTGGAGTCAAAGTCTAAAGGTAGGTAATTATGTAAAATCTGCCAGTCATCACAATAACTTACCCTATTATTCTCATTAAGTGTGAAGCAGCCTGATGTAGCAGAAAGAATACAGGAGTAAGAGACAGGAGATCTCGATTCTAGTCCTAATTCCATTATTAACTTAAATATATGATATCAAATAATTCAGTCCATTTCAGTGAAATTCAATTTCCTCATCTACAAAAAGAGGGGAGAGAACCAGGTACTCTCTAATGGTCTTTTAATCTTGGATATTTGATGGCTCTATAAATGCACTTTACATTTCTGGGTGTGTGCCTAAAATGTTGGGTTTGATTTAGATTTTTTTTTATAAATGAGTAATCTCTTTAAGTGCATTTCATGAGCTTGAAATGTAATGGAAACCTATAATGCATCATTTTGTTTTGTGGATAATTGTCTCTATATTTGCCTCTTTTTGTTTTATGTTACCTTTTGTAAAAATCAAGCACATCTATAATGACCTTTACCTCAACCTTTCTCTGAGAAGCATAAACTTTAGGGAACATTGATACTTTGAAAGGCAAGGCATTCTTCCAGTTGACTATTGCTCTAGGGCATCACACCATCTTAATCAAGGTCTTTTTTTTTTTCTAATGGCATCTGGCCTTGAATACCGAAGGATACTGAAGGACAAAAGCACCTTACAGAAATTACAACCTCAAGAAATTCTTCCTTGCAAAATAAGTAACTTTTTTCTCTCCATAGTCAGAATCCTGGGGTTAGTAAAGAAAGGAGTATAGCAGATAGAAAAGTATTAAATTTTTGAAAATAATACTTTAAATACTTGAATATTTGTACATCCCAGTCTTTCTCCAAAAGAGAACTTATGAAACCAATCAGTAATTCCAACAAATATTTCTGATAGCAATAATATATTCAATCTTACTTTACTGATTTTCAAAAACACAATAAGAAAAACTAAAGGAATTATGCCATCAGTAAAATAGCATACATTTATTCAAGGTTGCACTACATTTTATGGACATTGCTTCATTAATACTCATAATGACTCTGTGAAGTGAGTCAATTCTTGACCTAATTTTATAGAGATCCCCCTGAACATAGATTACATATAAAGCAAAGAGTAAGCAGTTGGCACTGAGACTTGGGTCTCTTAATTTGAAGTCTAGTGTCCTTCCATCATGGCATGATGCTGGGATAAAAGTCAAGCTTGCCAAAGGATAAAAAAAAATTAAATAAAGCATTATTACAAAATTGCCAATAGCCATCAGAATTTCCTAGGTAAAAGGTACACATTTCATAATGGTTCTGAAATGTGTGACAATGTGGTATAGTGAAATGAATGCCAACCTTGGAGTCAGAGAACATGACTTTTCATCCCTGAGTTCACATTCTGGTTCTTCCATTTACTATCTGTGGCTTTGGGCAAATTCATTGAGCCACCCTCAGAAGAAAATTTCTTCTTCTGTAAAATGAAGGGCATACCTGTCTTGAACATCTACTTTTATGATAATACTGGATTATATCATCAAAAGAGAGTATGTAATATCTTCCATTGATTATTTTAATTGTAAATACATAGGTGTTTGAAATAAATGAAGTATAAACTTGTTTTAAAGAAAGATGGTATGCATTTAATGAGTTAAGTAATTGAAAAGTGTTGAGAACTTTCTAAAATTTTACTCCAAAGTTCCCCCTCATTTAAAATAAATTTAGAATCTTTGACTTCCATTAGGACTCAGTTATATAGCTATAATTCTTTATTTTTCTTTGCTGTCTTTCAACTTTTGCTTTTATCTTTGTTTTTATTTTTAGTTTTTGGGGTTATTTTGTTCATGTTATAGAACTAGAAATTTTGTGCTTTTGAAAGTTGATTCCAAATTGCTGCTTTTTAAGACAAAGAAGCAAATAAATCTTAAACATATAATATTGCTTTTTACAGTTTTTTGGAACCATATAGGGAAATGATGACAAAGGAAGAAGGAAAAGATCTACAGAATTATATACATAGACACAAACACATGTGTATGTATAAGTGTAATTATTTTTGAAATAATTTACTTTCTCAGATGGTAGACATCTTGCAAATTTAAGGAAGGGAAAAAAGTCACATTTTATAAGTAAAATTAATTCAACCAAAAATATCTCATGGAAGCTTTGGTTAACATTTTTTGTTTATTTTAATAATTTTAAAAGAAATTTTATTTCATTGAAAAGGTGTCCTTTTCAGATGGGAAGAAATTTTATGTCTTCTTGAGAAAGCAATGCACTGAGAGAGAAAAAGAGACTTTATATAAAAGATCTCTGATTTGATTATCATAAGAAGTCCTCAATGTGGAAACTCAGAATTCACCTCACCAATGCAGATGGAGGAAAATAAGTAACATAATAGAGTTCTAGATGTGTAATCAGAAATATCTGAGTTCAAATATTGTCTCATAAACTGTTATGTAGACCTGAGCAAGTCACTGTCTGCTTCAGTATTTTCATCTGTAAAATGATAATAATAGCAACTACTTTTTGGGGTGCTTATGAGGATAAAGTAAAGTAATTTATGTAAAACTCTTTGGAAAGTACTCAGTATGTCCTAGCAATTATTTTTGTGATCTATCTATAGAGATGGACTGGTATGCAATTTAGCAAAATAAGTCTTAGTGAATTACCTGAGATAGATAATATTTGTCCAGCTTCAACGAGGTAGCACAGAACTAGCATTTAAACTTATATTCTGTAGCTCAGTCTTCCTTAGCTTTAAAACATACTAAAGAAATAATAATATTTGGAAATCTCTTTATATGTAATGGTGTCATGGCTTCTCCAATGATCTCTCTGGGAACTATATGTCCTGATAATTTGTGTGGAGCTCAGTAATTTTCAATAGCTTTCATTTGAATAAAGGATGAGAACCTTACAGTGGAATGAGTTACAAACTTATGTCTGATTAGGACAGCCAGAGAAGGATATGGAACCCTGTGGGCCCAGTAACTATGGCACTATTCTAAGTGAAGTAGAAACAAAACAAAACAAAAACAAAAACAAAAAACAAACACAGTTTAATAAGAACAAAAGTTTAAATAATATTGATATTGTGGATGTTATTCCAACATCCTGACATAAATAATTTGATGTATGTTTTTCCTGATTTGAGAAGAGTGCAGAAAAAACTGCAATAACTAAGAACTGAGTACTTCTTAGGAAAGTTGGTAGCTTTGGGAAATGGAGAGAGGGTGGGTGAGAGTACTTGTGGCTTAATTCAACACTTTTTGCTTTGTTTTGTTTTCAGCTTACATACTACATTTTAAAAATTGTTATTTTTTTGATTACATGTGTATATTAACTTTTAAAATTCACATTTCTTTATGAATCATGTTGGGAAGGAAAAATCAACAAAAGACAAACCATGAAAGAAAAAAAAAAAGAAAAAAGTGAACACAGTATATGTTGACTAAACCACTGAGAAGAACCAAGTCTTTCGTAGTTGGTTATTTCATAATCTTGCTGTTACTATGTACAATATATTCCTGGTTCTGCCTATTTTGCTCAGCATCAGCTCATGAAAATATTTTCAGGCCTTTCTAAAATCAGCTTGTTCATCATTTTTGGTAGAACAATAATATTCCTTTACCTTCATATACCATAACTTATTCAGCCATTTCCCAATTGATGCACATCTACTTATTTTCCATTTTTTTTACCATTACAAAAAGAGCTGCTACAAACTTAATGATAATGCTGGATCAAAGGGTATGCACAATTTTATAGCCCTTTGGGCATAGTACCAAATTGCTCTTTAGAATGGCTGGATCATCACAACTCCACCAATAATACATCAGTGTTCAGTTTTCCAACATCCCCTCCAACATTTGTCAGTATCTTTTCCTGTCATTTTAGCCAATCTGAGAGGTGTGAGGTAGAAACTCGAGTTGTTTTAATTTGTATTTCTCCAATCAATGGTGATTTAGACCATTTTTTCATGTGACTATATATGGCTTTAATTGTTCATATCTTGTGATGATTTTTTCAATTGGGGAATGAGTTGTGTTCTTAGAAATTTGACAAAGTTCTTTATATAGCAAAAACAGTGGCTGTAGAAAATTTTTCACAGCTTTATATTTTACTTTTAACTTTGTTTATGTTGGTTATGTTTGTGTCAAAACTTTTTCATTTAACATAATAAATGTTGTCCCTTTTGCACTTTATAATATTTTGTAATTCTTCTTTGGTTATAAATTCCTCCTTTCTCTAAAGAGTTGATAAACTACCCCTTGTCCTAATTTGGTTATGATATCACCCTTTCTGTCCAGATCATGTACCCATTTTGACATTATTTTGGTTTGGGATATGAGATGTAGGTCTATGCTAAGTTTCTGACATATTATTTTCCAGTTTTCCCAGCCACTTTTTGTGAAATAATGAGTTTTTATCCCAGAAGCTGGAATTTGAGATTTAGCAAATATTGGATTACCGTAATCATTGATTATTGTATCATGTACATGTAACCTATTTCACTGAGCCATCACTCTATTTCTTGGACACTACCAAATGATTTTGATGCCTGTTGTTTTATAATATAGTTTTAGGTCTGGTACTGCTAGGCCGCTATTCTTTATATTTATTTTTCATTAATTTCCTTAATATTCTTGACTCTTTGTTCTTCCAAATGAACTTTGTTATTATTTTTTTCTAGCTCAATAAAATAATTTTTGGCAGCTTGATTGATATGACACTGAAAAAGTAGATCAATTTAGGTAGAATTGTCATTTTATTATATTAGCTTGGCCCACACATGAATTGTTTATTTTCCCAATTGTTTAGATCTAATTTATTTGTGTGAGAAGTATTTTGTAATTTTGCTCATATAATTCCTGGGTTTATCTTGGCAGACAGACATACAAATGTTTTATTTTGTCTACAGTTATTTTAAATGGAATTTCTCTTTCTATCTTTTGTGGTTGGGCTTTGTCAGTAATGTAAAGAAATAATGATTTGTGTGGATTCATTTTATATCCTGCAACTTTATTAAAACTGTTGTTTCAAGTAGGATTTTGGATGATTTTCAAGGATTCTCTATCACAATATTATCTGCAAAGAATGGATAGTATTATCTCCTCATTGCCTATTTTAAATACTTTAATTTCTTTTTCTTTTCTTAATGCTAAAGCTAACATTTCCAGTGATAATGGTCATCCTTGTTTAACCTCAGATCTAATTGGGAATGTACCCAGCTTCTCTCCAGTACAAATAATGGTTGCTGATGGTTTTAGGTAGATGTTGCTTATTATGTTAAGGAAAAACTCCCTTTGTCCCTATGCTCTCTAGTGTTTTTAATAGGGATGGATGCTGTATTTTGTCAAAAGCTTTTTCTGCATCTATTGATATTATCTTATGATTTCTTTTGGTTTTGTTATTGATATGGTCAATTATGGCTATAGTTTTCCTAATATTGAACCAGCCCTACATTCCTGATATAAATACCATATACTCATAGTATATTAACCTTTGTAATCTCTTTGCTAATATTTTATTTTGCATCAATATTCATTAAGGAGATTGGACTGTAATTTTCTTTTTCTGTTTTGGCTCTTCTTGGTTTAAGTATACCATATTTGTGTCAGAAGGAATTTGGCAGGTCTCCTTCTTTACCTATTTTTCCAAATAGTTTTAGAATTTCTAATTTGTTTTTTAATTGGGGATGGGGGGTAAATTTGTTCTTTTTCTACCTTTTTTAGTTGCATGTCTAATTCATTGATCTTCTCTTTATTTTATAGATATAATTATTTAGAGATAAAAAATTTCCCCTAAAGACTTCTTTGGTTGCATCCCATAGGTTTTGATATGCTGTTGCCTCATTATTGTCATTCTCTTGGATGAAATTATCAATTGTTTCTATTATTTGTTGTTTGAGCCACTCATTATTTAGAATTAGATTGTTTAATTTCTAATTGGTTTTTAGTCTATATTTCCCTGATCTTTATTGAACATAATTTTTATTGTATCATGGTCTACATATGTAGATATACACATACATATACATACAGACACAACTGCCCTCCCCATCTACACACACACACACCTATACACACACACACATATCTTTTCTATCTCTGCTACCTCTTTGCTTTAATTATGCTTCTTAACTTGCCTTGCTATTATTTAATTTCCTCCCACCATGGACCCCTGCCTTGTCTTCTTCTTTCACCCTTTGTTTCCACTTCCACCCATCCCTTTCCCTTTATTTCTTTTTTTTCCCTGAGGCAATTGAGATTAAGTGACTTGCCCAAGGTCACACCCCTTTATTTCTTTATTTGTATTTGTATTTGTATAGTATTTGGAGGGTGCTATATCCTTCATGGTATATGTAGTAATGTCTATTTTTTTAAAATTTTTTAATTTATTATTTCTTATTAAAACTTTTCATTTCCAAAACATATGTATGGGTAATTCTTCAACAATAACCCTTACAAAGCTTTCTGTTACAAATTTTTCCCTCTACTCCCCACCTCTCCCCTAGATGGCGGGAAATCCACTACATGTTAATTATGTTAAAATACTTGGCAAATCAAATATATGTATACATATTTCCACACTTATTGTTGTGCATGAAAAATCCTATCTACAAGAAAAAAAATTGAGAAAGGAAACACACTGCAAACAAACATCAATAGAGAGCATGAAAATGTTATGTTGCGGTCCACATTTCATATCCCTCTCTCTGGGTGTATATGGCTTTCTTTATCACTGAACAATCGGAACTGGTTTAAAACAGTTCATTGTTCAAGACAGCCATGTCCATCAGAATTGATCATCATATAGTCTTGTTGTTGCCATGTATAATGATCTCCTGGTTCTGCTCATTTCGCTCAGCATCAGTCCATGCAAGTCTCTCCAGGCCTCTCTGAAATCATCCTGCTGGTCGTTTCTTATAGAACAATAATATTCCATAACATTCATATACCATAATTTATTCAGCTGTTCTCCAATTGATAGGCATCCATTCAGTTTCCATTTTCTAGCCAATACAAAAAGGGCTGCCACAAACATTCTTACACATGTGGGGCCCTTTCCTTCTTTTATGATTTCTTTGGGATATAAGCCCAATAGAAACACTGCTGGGTCAAAGGGTATGCACAGTTTCATAACTTTTTGCGCAAAGTTCCAAATTGCTCTCCAGAATGGCTGGATCTGTTCACAGTTCCACCAACAACGTATCAGTGTCCCAGCTTTCCCACATCAGAAGGGGAAAAATTATTATAGTTTAGAATGTGAATGGGATGAATTTACTCATAAAATAGAAATGGAGATCAAATTAAAATTTAGAATTCAACAATATGTTTCTTTCAGGAAATACAATAAAAATAAGAGATACTCACAGAAATAAAATAAAGAATAAGAAAAAAAAATCATTATGTGGTAATAGCAGGAATAGTAAATGTGTTCAAGATGAGTCTGGATAGCCATTTGTTAGTATGGGGTAGCTTATTCATTTATGGAATGGCCTACATGTGTTTTGAGATCCCTGGGCACTTCTGAGATTCTGTAATTCCTCAACTTGATCTTACTATTTTGATAACTGGAACAAAATTCATGTTTCTGGAATCTGCCACTAGGGACTCAACCATTCAGGGTACTTCTGTATATATCTTTGTATTTTTTTGCTTAGTGTGAACTAAAGTTATTTCCATAATTCACTGTTGCAAAAGGAAAAACTAAATGGCTCTTACAAGTGTTTATATCAGTTTCAACTTTAATTATCACAACAAGAAATCATGTTAGAATTGCAGTGAAAGAAAAACTACATGCAACTATTAAAAATGAAATCCTAAATTAATTCTTCATAAAATCAGAGCTAGTAAAACTTCGAATGAATCAGAGAGAAAGAAGATAATTTAAGTCAAAGGTGTCATTTTCCTTAGAAGATCATAGTGGTAGTGGTGCTAATAAAAGCTAATATTTAATAATTCTTAATACATATTAGACACTGTGCTACACAAATTATCACATACTTTCCATTTAATGATTTTGTACTACAAAATAATGCCTAAAATTAAAATAGTAAGCATTAAAATCATAATAAATATTGTTGTTATAGATTCCTGAGGAAGAAAGTAGTCAAGCATTAAGGATTAGATTTCTAGTTAATACCAAGTAGTAATGTTTGGGATTATAAAACTGTTTGGGGTTATTTTATACACATACACACACATATACACACATATACATGTATTCATATCATCATAAACATCTATTTATCAATTGGTACCAATGAATAAATCATGTTTGTTTAATTTTCCTGAAAATGGCTATTTACTAAGGCAATCTAGAGATAAACAATGGTACAAAACAGTGACATAATCTTTCATAAATACATAAAAAGCACAAGAGAAAGTGGGCTCAAACTTAGTCTACATTCCACAGAGGGTTACATAACTCCTAGAAATTCTTTTGATTGAAATCTGTATCATAAAAGGTGCTCCAAATCACTATTGATCAGAGAAATGCAAATCAAGACAACCCTGAGATACCACTTCACACCTGTCAGATTGGCTAAAATGACAGGAAAAGTTAATGATGAATGTTGGAGGGGTTGTGGGAGGGCTGGGACACTGATGCATTGTTGGTGGAGCTGTGAACGGATACAGCCATTCTGGAGAACAATTTGGAGCTATGCTCAAAAAGTTATCAAACTGTGCATACCCTTTGACCCAGCAGCATTTCTATTGGGCTTATATCCCAAAGAAATCATAAAGGAAGGAAAAGGCCCCACATGTGCAAGAATGTTTGTGGCAGCCCTTTTTGTAGTGGCTAGAAACTGGAAATTGAATAGATGCCCTTCAATTGGAGAATGGCTGAATAAATTATGGTATATGAATATTATGGAATATTATTGTTCTGTAAGAAATGACCAGCAAGATGATTTCAGAGAGGCCTGGAGAGACTTACATGAACTGATGCTGAGTGAAATGAGCAGAACCAGGAGATCATTATACACAGCAACAACAGTACTATATGACGATCAATTCTGATGGACATGGCTCTCTTCAACAATGAAATGTTTCAAACCACCTCCAATTGTTCACTGAAGAAAGCCATATACACCCAGAGAGAGGGATGCGAAATGTGGACAACAACATAACATTCTCATACTCCTTGATTGATGTTTGCTTACATTGTGTTTCCTTTATCTGATATATCGTTTGTGTAGATAAGATTTTTCTTGCACACCAATGATGTTTGGAAATATGTATACATATATTCGATTTGCCAATATTTTAACACAATTAACATGTAGTGGATGTCCTGCATCTAGGGGAGGGGTGGGGAGTTGGGGGGAAAAATTTGTAACGGAAAGCTATGTAAGGGTTATTGTTGAAGAATTACCCACACATATGTTATGCAAATAAAATAAAAATTAAAAAAAAATAGTTAACTTCAAAAAAAAAAAAAGAAAGAAATCTGTATCATAGACACTACCATTAACTAACTTTTAAGGCAGTGATTTTCAAAATTTAAAGTTCACAAAATTAATTTGTTATTTAACTCATTCTTTAAGAGAAGGTTTTTAATCATCAATTATTTTTAATCTATTTTTCTGTTGTCCTTCATCTATCTATCTATCGATCTATCTATTTGCATTATGATCAGAAAAAAAGATACTTTTAAATATGGTAGCCTTTTTGCTTTTAACTAAAAAAAATTTGATATATTGAAGATATCATGAACTCCTGAGGGGAGGAAAAAAAGGAATATTGCTTCTTTTTCCATCCAATTCTCTTTAGAAATCTATTATATCTAGTTTAACTAAAATTCCATTCATTTCCTTATTTTTTATTTATTTTTTGCTTAGATTTATCTGATTCTGAGAGGGGAAGATTGAAGTTCCCCACTATCAATGGACTAGTAATGATCTCTGCCTGTAATGCATTTAACTTATTTTCTAAAAATTTATATGGTATATTATTTGGTACATACAGGTTCAGTATTGATATTGATTCATTGCTTATGATAACTTTTATCAAAATGTAGCTGTTCTGTTTGTCTTTTAATTAAATTTATTTTAGCCATAACTTTATCTGAGATTATAAGTGCTCTCTTTGCCTTTTTTTTGATCAGCTGAAGTATAACAAATTTGATTCCAACCCTCCATTTTACCTCTATGTGTATCTGTCAGTCTTAAGTTTGTTTCTTGCTTGATTCTTATTTTTAATCCATTCTGCTATCCATTTTTGTTTTATAGATGAGTTCATCTCATTTACATTCAAAGTTATGATAGCTTTTTGTGAATTTCATGCTATTGATTTTTTTTCACTATTTTTCTTCAGATCTTATCCTTTTACCCTGTTTTTGTTACCTTATCTTTTCCCTATTATTTTCCTGTTCCTTATTTTACCCACATTCTGAGAGGCCCTTATCTTCTGCCCCCACCCTCCAGAATTTTACACTTTATAGCCTTTTAAAAGTCCTTCCTGTACCCAATCCTCCAGTTTTCTCACCTCTCTGGAAGTTTAGAAGAATTCTGCACCCCTCCAGATGTCCATATTGTTTCCTCTTCAGCCCAAATGAAAATAAGTTCTCAACCCAACTTACTTTCTATGTATTAGTTCTTTCTTTCACACAAAATTTTTGAGATTATTGCACTTTTTACCTTTTCTTAACTAATTTTTAAAAAAAAATCACTCCATTAACCCAGTCCCAATCTTTCTTTCAAATTACCTTAATAGTGATGACAGTTTTAAGAAACTATTTTATAAATGAGAAAGCTGGGACTGAGATACAATAAATGACTCACTCAAGTCAGTGCCAGTGAGCTTCTGGTGCAAGATTTAAGTTCAGATATTCATTCTATGTACTATAGTATATCCACTATATTATCCAAGTTGCTGATGATGAATGATCATGAGAAGAAGAGGGAGAATAAAATAAACATTATGCCATTAGATATTCATGAATGAAGTGGGAAGATGAAAAACTGAAGATAAATGAAAAAAAAATTAAAAAGAAGCTAACAAACTTTACTCCAGAGATACTGGTAATGATATACTTTTATTTTTACTTAGCAGTAACAGAATAGATATGGTTTTGGTGAAAATAGACATGGCACTAAATAGACATGGGGGGGGGAACTAGAATATCTAAATGAGAGCACATTTTTATAGTGGAGATTCATCTTTGAAGCAGTAAAATTGCAAAAAGCTTAAAAGGACTAATTTGCAAAACATTTGAAAGAAAAGATTTTCTAAAGTATAAGAAAAAATACAGAATATATTACTACTCCCCAAACAAAGTGACCAAAAAAATCAATAAGTACTTACAGATGTCTATGTTCTCATCCATAGACGATAATTGTGAGAAATATTTTACATCAGAAAGTGAATATATCCTAAGTGAAGGTATTAATAAAAAAAATCAAGCAAACTTACCCAATACTATTCAATAATGAACTGCATCTTTCCATTTAACAGTTAACTGAAAAGCGTAAATTGTAGAGGATATTTGACCCTGTTGTGTTTACTCTTTGTTGATTATTTAAAAAATATATGCTTGTTAAAATCAAATTGAGTCTTAACAGTTTTTTGTTTGTTTTTTACAAGGCAACTCATGGAAATATATCAAATTCTTTGAATGAAATAACAACAGGAGAAAAAAAGCTCCAAAAAGTTCAATCATTCTCTAATAATAAACAGTACTTAAGGCATAAAGCAGAGATGTGTATTATTGAAGGAAACTTTGATGTTTAGCCTGCAAAAGAGGTGATTCAAGTATATTAAGGATTGTTTCATAGAAGAAAAATTAGAATATGTTCAGTCTAACTCAAGAGAATAGATCAAGGAGCTATAAAGAGAAATTAAAAAGAAAATCAACACTAATTTTGATGTCAGGAAAAACAAACAAATAAGCAAACAACTTTCTAGCAATTAGAGCTATCAAAAAGTAGGATGAATTGTTTAGAAAAGTTTTAGGTCCCTCTTATCCCCACATGAAGGTCTTCATGAGGAGAATAGATGGTTACAGTATAGCTGGAAATTCCTTTTTCAAGTATGACTTTGCTTAATCTGGACTCACAGCTCATGTTAAAGCAATGGCATGTGTTTGGAAATTTACAGAAAATTTCTTTTTAGGAAGAGGTACAAACAAGAGTTTAATTTTATACAGTTCAGTAAAAAGGCAAACAGACATTCACACACACACATACAAAATGTCAATATAGACAACATGTTTATCCCTAATTCACTCAGAAAGGGAGCAAGTCATGCCAGGAAAATATATAAAGAGTAATGATTTAGGTAAGGAAGTTGTATATCTAAAAATGGACATTGTGAAGAACAGGTAATTGGTGCTAGATGTTATTATTTAGGCCCAGACATAGAAGCATAATTCTTATGGTCAATTATTGATACCAGATTTGAATAAGAAAGTTTGTTGAGAGTAGAAATTGAAACAGCGTTTGGGTTGGCTCTCTGAAGCAATAGAAGAGGACTAGTTCCTGGGCTGCCTGTAGTTGGCCGGAGTTTTATTTGGTCAGAAGCTAAAAGCATCAAGGGCTTGACATAAGGTTAAGATAGAGGAGGAGTTTGAAAATACAAACCTGTCTCCTTAGCTTTATGGACATTGGTACCACTTTGCTATCCTATAATTAAAACTACCTTAAATCATATAAAAGTGCTAATTACTAGAAGTTACAGTTATTTTTTCCTGACTTTTTTCCAATGTTGAACTTCTGTGAATTTATGATCAGAGAATCATAGAAATAGAAGATGAAAGGAATCATAGACATCATAGCTCAAGAACTGAGAGGGGAACTCAGAAGTTAAAAACTTAGCTCTTCATTTTACAGATGTTGAAATGAGTCCTCTGGAAATTAAATTAAATTACTTGCCCAGGGTCACACAAGGAGGAAGTTGCTGAATTAGTATTCTCATTTCCAGTTGTAAGAGTTTGAAACCTTTTGACTGTGACATAACTCCTCTCATTATTATCCTCATAGTCATTCTTCTTAAAACCTTATCTTTGAATAAATTTTTGTTTTTAAAAATTGGATTCACTAATTACCATGTGTAAAAACATTCTGTTAGCAATATATATTTATTACATTTTAAAATCATGGAATCATGAAATAGAAAAAAAATATTTCTTGATATGGTATGACAATCATTCCTATTTGTAATTACTTATGCTCAGGTAAATTTTCTAATTTTTTTTTTGATCTTACAGATACTCTTTCCTAAAAGGCAGTTAACAAATAACTTACTAATAAAAATGATTTCTAAAAATTCCCTATAATATTTCAGTCATAGAGAATAAACAAAGACCTGGTTCTTCTATCTCAAAACTGTCACCACACAATAATCAGTGCTCTCAGTCAAAAAGAAAAAAAAAATATATAGCAAAAAACTACTTTGGAAGGTCTGTAATCTGTTAATCACAGCTATTCACAGATGTTTGGGACCATGAAGCTTAGAAACTCACACCTATTCAAGCCAAGTTCAGATAATGTAATACCCGTGGATGTAATACCTCTCTAACAGATAACTGTAAAGTTATATTCCCTTAAGCCAAAAGAAATGCTCCTTCTTGATCACCTAGCTTAACTTTAACTCAAGAGATTTCAGAAAGAAAAAAAGAAACCCATCAAAATACACCATTCCACTTCAAAAAAACTGTACCATATGATAAAAAATGGGCTTACAAAATATCTCTGTTATAGAATCGGAGTAAATTACCTCTAGCAAAAAATCCAGAGAACTTCTGCAAACTCATCAACTTAAAAATAGGGAATTGAAACTAAACAAAGTAAAGTGACTTGCCAAAGACCCAATTGTTACCTATATTTTTAAAAAAATGCAAAACAAAATCAAGTTCAGCTATAAGGTAGAGTTACGGGTGCCTTTTTATAGCTCAGTGCTGTCAGTGAAAACTTTGCATTAACAGAAAAAGTGGTGAACCCATTGTCAAAGAATCTTAGAATAATATACCAGAGCTAAAAAAAAAAAAAAAAAAAAAAAAAAAAGCCTATGCAGAACACCTAGTCCTAGTTTTATAGATGAAGAAAGGTTATTATTCCTTTCTGTGTCCATGATCAGTCTTCATTCTAAGCATAAACCTCCTTTCCTTCCCCGCACCCCCCTCAGTTGAGTTGCCAACTTCTTCGGGACAAAGATTTATAGATTCTTGTGTTCCCCTGTCATGGCACCTAACAGTGAAATTCATACACTGTAGGCATTCAAAAATATTTATTGATGAGTTCTTTTTCATTCCTCATCTTTACCCTATGAAAGTGTAAGGATTGATAGTTACCATTCTACTGAGCACATGTAAAAATAGATAAGAAATTAGTGGAGAAAATTGGGAATTAAACAACTTATTTAATATAACCAGATACATTATTCCAGAAACTGAATAGGATAAAACTAAGTAAAATGACTTTTAGGAACCAGAAGTTTAGCCTGTAATTTGGAAAGATTATATTATTATGGACATGTCTTAACTGAGTATTTGGTTCAAACTTATGCCTTAGTACATCTAGGTTAACAGTTATTTACCACCTAAAAATGGAACTGATGCATAATTCCCTAAATTGCATTGATCCTTTTAACAGCCATTTCTCTTTGCAAATAAAATCTAACTTACTTGATGTCACTATTGTTTGATCTTTCAGAGACTTTCATTTTTAGTTTCTCATTAGCCCATAAATGCACTTCTTAGTTATAGTAATATAAAGTTTTATATGTCAGATCCATTTCTTTTATCTAGGTATCCCAAAGAGAACATAATTCTCTGCTTTTATTTCGCAATTAGTAATTCATTCTCCAGAGGAAATACTTTGACCAAATTTGCCAGAGAGGAAGATGGTCTCAAATTAATTAATGTACTTTTATATTTCATGAGCTATGCATAGAAAGGAAAGTAAAAGATAACTGACTTTGTATACTAACATAATGTGCATACTGATGTATTTATGAATGAGTGGAAATATGGAAATACATTAGCACTGATGCCCCAGTATAAATTTAGTCCTTTCAGTAACTGGGAAAATAAAGAAATCAAGCCAATTACATTCTCTTTAATGAGCATATATTTCTTTTTATGTTTTTTTGTTTAAGAATTTTAGTTAAACCATAGGGAACAAGTTTAACAGAGAAATACTTAGATAATCTGAAGCCATTGTGTAATGTAGATGATGAAATCTTAGATAAAAGGAAAGAAATGTAAAAGATAATTAAACAAAAAATACATGAATAACTAAGATAAATATACAGCATCCCTAATATATACAAAAAAATTTTAAACAGTTTTGGAACTTAAGTTTCTCAGTTTTCAGTTTTTACTTTGAGTAGTTCATCAGAAGAGATTCTCTCCCAAATTTGTATATAATATTTGTTTGGTTGTTCATTGTAAATCATTAATGATCCCCTGTTGGAACAGGTTTGTCACATGTACTGATGATACTTCATACTGATGTCATTTCCATCTCCTTTTACCATGACATTTATTATTAAGCTGTAAACAATTCAGAGAAAGAAAATCAGTCCAATTGATGCATGACTAAACTAAGACAAAGTCTTCTATCTTTTAATCTTGTACAACCATCTTAAAGAGAAGATGAACATTTGCCAACATTGAACCTTGAAAAATGTTCTAAAAGGTTAAGAAGACAAGGTGAAAGTGTATGGAAAATTGTTGACATTCTTTTCATGCCTTTAGGTTTCCAAAGAAGTAGCAAATGGGGTGATGACAATGGTATGGAATGGATTTAGTCAGATTGTGCCATCAAACATGTAACCTTTGAACAAAAACTACCACATTTGAACCTTTCTTCCTCAGCATTATCTGGCTATTATTTTGGGTCAAAGAAAGGTTTTTTCTCAAATGTGGTTGCCATGAAAAAGCTGTCAGCACAGTGATCTCAAGCACATTTGATAGTGTAAAAACTGAGTTTTTCCTTCAATATTATAAGGAACCAATGTTCCTTTGGCCTTGATGATGTGTAGAATGCCTCCAAATAACCAAAAATGAAGCATTGCCATACATGGTGGTCCACTCCACAGGCTAGTCTATGGACTCTTCAAGTATTGATGATCTTATCATCCTTTCTTTATGACTCCTTAATGAGTTATTGTACCTGAAAAATAATGCAAAGAAATCTTACAGATAGCCTTCTGGAAACGAGCCTCTCAAAATTCTGGACTGGTCCTTTAATAACAGATATATAGTCTGTCATTGAATCTATATTACAAGCCCTTTCAATTTGAAATAGCTTTTTCAGGAATGTTTTCAGTTTTTTTCCTTTGAGAAGTTCAACAGTGGTTGAGTAGTTCAGAAAAGGGTTCAGTGCTTCTGAAGGAACACTGCCCTCAAAAATTCTAAGACCAGAGTAGAATCTCAGTGGAAAATACTTTCTATGACAACTTTTAATCACTCTATGGGCAATTAGATAGTAGACACAATGCCTAGCCTAGAGTCAGGAAGACTTATTTTCATGAATTCAAACCTGGCTTCGGGCATTTATTAGTAATATAACCCATGGCAAGTCTTTTAAGCCTGCCTTAGTTTTCTCATCTATAAAATGAGCTGGAGAAGGAAATAAACCAATCTAATATCTTTGCCAAGAAAAGTCCCAAAGGGATCACAAAATGTCAGGCATAACTGAAAACAAGAAAATAATACCATTTACTTCCATTGAAGCCCAATCAGAACTGTCCACTTTCCTCATACTGATTCATCTCATCTTTATTTCATTTTTGTACAGCAATGATATATTACTTTAAACCTTATTAGTGTCACATTATGATTCTCCCATGAAAATTGTAAGGATATGCGCTTTTTTATTATAAAAACTGAAAAAATTGACTTTGTGTTAATGAAGGTTTTCTAAAAACCTATAAAATTCTGTCTTTACTATATGCATTGTGCATTTCTTTGAAGCTCAACTCTGTCTTTGAAAACTTTGTGCCTTTGAACATATTTCTTTCTAATATATTTGTAATCAAAGAGTTTTTAGAATGTTGGGTATCTTTTCATCATTGGAGATTATCTACAAAAAAAAAAAATGAGAGTTGTATTCCTTAGTTATTCCTTAGTAAAAATCTTCCTCAAATTTGTGTGCCTTTACAAGGATTGTAAATGTGTGTGTGTGTGTGTGTGTGTGTGTGTGTGTGTGTGTGTAAAGAAAAACAAAGGTTTACCCAAATTCTAGTGTTCCTTTCTGTGAGCTTTTATGAGAAGCTAAACATTCTTGATTTGTGGCATTGACATTGTAAAATGACAACAATTCACTAAGATTATGAGGGAGGAAATCATAATAAAACAAAGTGTGAACAATGTATTTTTTGTTTGTTTGTTTTTTGCTGAGGCAATTGGGGTTAAGTGACTTGCCCAGGGTCACACAGCTAATGAATGTTAAGTGTCTGAGACCAGATTTGAACTCAGGTCCTCCTGACTTCAGGGCTGGTGTTCTATTCACTGCGCCACCTAGATGCCCCTGAACAATGTATTGTTTAACAGTATATACTTAAGTACATTTAAAATATCCCAAAGGGTGGATAAAATACTTTGGCCAGTTTAATAAGAATACATTAAAGAAATTCATGATTTGAAAACTTTTATTTTTTTCTGGAAACAGGTAGAAAGACATGTAAAATGAAAATATCTCTATGCTTCTTCACAAATTATTCCTTAAAATTTTCCAATTAGCTTATTGCCATATTTTTCTACTGAAATTATCCTCTCTATAAGTTATCAATGATTTCTCATCTTTTGCATCTTTAATTGCTGTCTACCATTCCCTCCTTAGATACAAGTCCTCCTTCCTTTGAGTCTGTGCCTTTCCCTTTTTCTACTATTCTGATTTCTTCCTTACTGTATCTTTTAACTAAATCATTTTCAATCTCTTACTCCATAAATATGGATATTCTCCAAAGCCCTCTTTTCTTCTTTCTCTGCTTTCTTCCTTGGTAATAACCTTTCCAGTGGATTAAAAAATAATTTCCTCGTATGACTTCCAAACCTAGTACATGAACATGTCTTAGTGGTACCTCAGAATCAACATGGTTCATAACAAATTCATTTTCTTATCACCTAAAGCTTCTCCTTTTGAAAAGTTCTTTTCCTTCTCCTAAACTTGCAACATACTAAAGACTTAGAATGCAAGTCAACTCACCATTTCCCACTGTAGTGCTTAATTTTGTCTCTACCATCACTATTTTACCTCACCAGGTATCTTCTGTCTCATCTTTTATGCTCCCCATTCAGATTATAGAAAGCTGAAATCAGGAACTATTTATTTTTCTTACTTATATCTCCAGTGCATAACATATAATTTGGCACATGGGTGTATTCAATAAATGTTTATTGTATCTTATTGTAAATTTACCTGAGCTTCCTCTTTTGTAAAATTAGTTGGAGAAAGAAATGGCAAAACACTCCAGTGTCTTTGCCAAGAAAATCCCAGTTGGGATTATGAGGAGTTGGACACAACTGAAAAATGCCAGAACAACAAACTCCATCTCTACTTAGAGCAAAACCATATTCCAAGTCCCCCTTATCTAAAGTGTTGCAATCATCTTTGATGCCTTCCTTTCCCTCATTTCTCATGCTTTATCATTTACCAACTCCTATTCCTACAGTTTTTCTCCCATGCAACTCCTTTTCTCTTTTCATACTTTTATCAATATTCAGATTGCCATCTGTCAAATTCCAATTTCTTTTTAATCTAATTTTCTTTTAAAAATTAAAAAAAATACCAATTATTTATTGAAAGTTAAAATTACTTTGAAACCATATTAATTAATTCATAAATATTCCTACACTTTTCAGTTATTTTCTAAGTGCTCATTGGCCATTTCTGTGTATATGTATATGTATGTATGTATAAACAAGTTTCTAATTACCTTATGAGATAGGTTTTTATTGGTATATATGCATCCCCTTTTGGCTTATAAACATTAAGTGATTTGCTCATGATCATATAGCTAATCAGTATCAAGATGAGGATTTCAACCCATGCTTCAGCATTTTATTTTTCCCATACACAATTAACAAACTGCTTTGGAGGAAGGAGAAAATATCAGTGGAATAAAAAAATAGAGCCTTGAAGTATTGGAAAGAAGTGGTGGTATGTTGTTGTGTGCATAATGACTTGGCTTCCTGAGCTCAAATTTGGCTTCAGATATTTACTAGCTGTGTGATCCTTGGCAAGTCACTTAACTCTATTTGCCTTATTTTCCTCATTTGTAAAATGAGCTGGAGAAGGAAATGGAAGTATGTTTACAAAGAAAATCCCAAATGTGATCAAAAGAATCAGACACCCCTGAAAACCACCGAACAGACACAAAATATAAGTATCCATTTATTTATTTTGTTTGATTGATTGTTTATTGTAAAATGGACTCCAGCAGAAAAGAAAAAAATCTAGTAAGTAAAAATGGCAGACTTTAAGTCTGCTCCCACTCCTCAGTCTTACTTCTGCTTAGTTGTATGTATGTGTTTTTAAAATTATCTTGCTAAATAATATATTTACCAGATTTAATATTATTTTTCACAAAGACCTGTGGTCAACTCTATCCTAATGTTGCATGTCATCCTTTTGCAGAATCAGAACACAGTCATCACACTGGAAAGAAATATCTTTCTTAGTACAGGATTGAAAGCTCAATACCAAATCCATCATTGGAGAGTTTTGTTTTCTAATAGCAGCATTGTTCTTTTTGTTTGGGCAGTCAAGTGGCACAGGGGAGAGAGCCAGGACTGGACTCTGAGTGACTGACTTATTTCCTGAAATCAAATCCGGCTTCAGGCACTTACTAATCAATTCACTTAAACATATCTGCCTCAGTTTCCTCATCTGCCAAACAAACCAGAGAAGGAAATAGCAAGCACTACAGTATCTCTGTCAGTTTGATTTTTTTTTTAAAATTGGGTCATAAAGAGTGAGATATGACTGAGAAAGACTGAACAGCAACAAGATAAAAAGAGCATAAGCAATGCCATTTAATAAAGACTCTCCTATGAATAGAATTTCTATGAATAAGGACCACATTTTCTTTTTGGTTTCTTTTCTTTTTTTAAGCCTTTTATTTTCAAAATATATGCATATGTAGTTTTCAACATTCATCCTTGCCAAATCTTGTGTTCCAAATTTTTTCTCCCTCCTTTCCCCCATTCCCTCCCTTGGATAGCAAGTAATCTAATATATGTTAAACATTTGCATATTTCCACAATTATAATGCTGTACAAGAAAAATCAGATCAAGAAGAAAAGAAATGCGAAAGAAAAGAAGCAAGCAAATTTTAAAAAAAGGTGAAAATACTATGTTGTGAGGACCACATTTTATAAATCTGCCTTATAGAGGTGAATCAAGGTTACATTATCATAAAGATTTCTTTTCCCTTCCCTTCCCCCAAACCCTCTTTTTACCTTTATCTTCTTCCCTACCTCCCACTTCAGCAATGGACATGAATTAAGTGGTGCAGGAAATTGAAGTTACTCAGTATTTTGTTCAGTGCTACACACCTGGGGGCTTTGAGCTTTGTCAACATACTAGAGGACCAACAGAAATGTATAATTTGGTGTTTACTTTGCAGTTGTGGTATTCAGGGCAGGACATCAAAGTGTTTGATTATTTTAATGAGATGTAATATATTAAGTACACAAAATGATAATATTAAAACAGCTGTCAAACAAATAAAATATTGTATTTACTCAGTCTTTTTCCCCTTTTTTAATCATTGTCTAGGAAGAAGTTAGAAATTGATTTTGTAGTCCATAGAGTAGTAATTCAGTGAACAAAAAATTGAAATCTGACATTGTTGACTTTTAAGATTACTGAGTCAGCTACAAAGGGAAGGATATATATATATATATATACATATATATGTGTATATATATATGTATATATATATATGTATAAAAAAACATGCTTTCTTCATCTGACTTAGGTTCTAGCTCTTGTAAAATATCTAATTGAAGGTGATAAAGAACAAGCCTCCCATGCTAGAATGTAACAAAAAAAAAGCCTGTCATATTCCTTAAAATTTTTTAGCAAACATCATTTTTACTGACAGTAAAACAGGCTTAATATTTTCATGCTGGTAACTCCAAGCAAACCTAATGAATCTAGATAGCATTTGCAACCGAAGTATCAAACTTTCTTCTAAGTCATTATCTTTTCGTAAGAAGTGTTTTATGCATATATGTGTCTTTGCATGTGTTATATATGCATATATCTTTAAAGAAATACAATAAATTATTATTAAATGCCTAGTGTATATAAGGCAACTGTCCTGATCATAGATATTCAAAGATAAAATGCAAAATAAACCTTGATCTCAAAAATGCCACATGAAAACGAGTAAATTAATAAATTGAGGAGAGGGAAACCATAAATGATAGTTGGTGGATAACCAGCAAGATTGATTTCTTATAGCATGTGATAATATCATAATAAATATCAATTGTAATTATTTATTTATATAGCAATATGCATCAGAAACTGTGATAAGTGCTTTATTATTAACATTTCATTTGTTCCTCAAAACAATCCTGAGAGGTAGGTGTTATTTTTATCTTCTTTTTAGGGTGAGAAAACTGAGGCACATTGAGCTTAAGTAACTTTTCTAGGATCATACAACTGAAAAGTATTTGAACCCTTCCTGACTCCAAACCCAGCATTCAATCCGTTATGCCAACTAAGATAAGGAAGGAGTCAATTCCAGCCACAGGGTCAGCTTGTACAAAGGCATCAAAGATGGACATGAAATGTTGTGCAACAAAAGGCTATTATATGTGTATCGGTGAGTATGTGTGATATGTGTCTGTGTATGTGAATGTGTAAGTTGCAAATAAATTCCAACTTGAATTGACAGTTCTTTATTTAAGAATTCCCTACCTATGAGATCGAAAGTACAGTTTCATTATACCTATACATACCCACACATACACATACACACACATCCATCCACACAAATGACTTAATATACAATATACATTATGCAGACTCAATACAACTAAGTTTATGTGTTTATACATAAACATATATGCATATATCTAAATGGAAATATAGCATATAGCTACATACATATATGTCCTATATGTGCTGTTGCTTCTATGTGGGGTTTGCATAATATATTTGTACAGACACATGCCATTTAATATATTTACATGAGGCCTATGACTATTTTATTAATGACTTCCCTTAAAGTGACTTTGAAGATTTTTCTCTTAATGTAGTGTAGTTAGGATCAATGATATGCTTTGGCAGCATAAAACTAGCTAGAACAAATCATTCAGAACCGTCTTATGAAATCTTTTTCCTATTATTTTAATTGTGCAATACAAAGTGATTGATTAGTTATATTTTAACAACTTATTTACTTATGACATATGGTCCAACATTAATAAAATTGGAGTATTATATCTGTCTCTAAAATTATTGAAGGGATATTGCTCTATGCATATGGAATGAAAACAAAAAACAGATAAAATGACAGAGAAGGTCATTTTATCCAACTTATGCTCTTTTAAGTTGATCACATTTCTAGCTCCTCTAATTTTTCAATTACAACAAAATCAAGGGGTAAAGGATAAGTCACATGTTTAACATAGTATTTTACAAATCATTTTATATACATTTTCTTTACATCTTAAAGCTCTAAAATAATGATATTCAAAAACCTTAAAATTCACACAACCAGAATTTGAATTTGAATTTGAATACAAATCTTTGTCTTCTGAGATTTAGTCCATATTTTCCCCCTGTTAAAATATTGTAATTCATGCTCTGTTAATAATGAATTATATCTCCAAAGCTCTATAATTCCCTCAGACTTCTAGGGAAAAGTACTAAGTTAGTGTTTTCTAATACTATAACCAAAATATCTCACTAGTGTGTTTCCCTCCAAGATTATCAACTGAGATTAAAGTTTGTCAGCCAGATCCAAGGGCTATTTAGAAAAGAATATTTGTTAAAATAGTAGTGTAAGAAGAATTGTTATAAACACCCCCCCAAAAAAAATCTGACATTTTTGCTGAAATCTTTGTCTCCTCCTGCAAAGAGCTAAAGTAGACACTCATTGATATCATCTCTATTATAGAAAGAAAAGAGAATGATTAAACTCATGTAGCACAGGCTCTTGGCTCACCTTTCTAATCCAGAATGGTATATCATGTTCCCAGAATTTGACTCCTTTTCTTCTCTCAGGAATCCAGGGGGGATTCATATAGAAATATGTAAAAAAAAAATGAGCATACATGTATAACAAAAAAAGTTATATATATACACACATTGTGTGCATGTGTGTGTGTATCTGGGTATATATTAACAAAAAGGCAGAAGGATAAGAAGAGGTATCTACAGTTATTAGCTATGAACTGGATAAAGATACATTGAAAAATATTAAGAAGGAGCTATCAAAGAAGTAAGAGGAAAACCAGGAGAGAAAAGTGTCACAAAAACCTAGAGGAGAAGAAAGAATAAAGGAGAAGAGGATGATTTATAGAATCATAAAAATTTAGAGAATTCATAAAGGATAAGGAAATACTAATGTAAAGGGAGCAGAATAAGGATGGGATAAAGTGATATCTTCCCCCTTCTTTGATCCTTTTATCTTGCTATGGTTCTATTTCATCTTTGATCTTTGTAGCTAAACTTTTCTGAAAGTTCATCTTCAACAGTTATCTCCACTTTCTCTCTTCTTTTTTCTTAAATTCTTATAATCTGGATTCTAATTCTATTTCACTTAAACTGCTTTCTCCAAAGTTACTAATCATTTCTTAAGTGCCAAATCCAATATCCTTTTTTTCATCCTCATTCTTGTTAAACTCTGCAATCTTTGATACTCTTAGTCTCTCCTTAATTTTCCTTTCTCTTTAGGCCTGAGTAAAACATTGTCTCTTGGTTTTCCTCCTACCTATTTAAATGCTCTTTCTCTGTCTCCTTTGCTGAATTCTCCTTCAGATCATGCACTCTAATTATAGATGTCCCTTAGTTTTTTGTCCTGAGTCCCCTTTTCCTTTCCCTCTTATTCTACTTCACATGATGATCTCATCAGCTTCCATGGATTTAATTACCATTTTTATGCTGATGAATAACAAATCTATTTTTACTGCCCCAGTCTCTGCTCTCACCACCAGTCTCTTAACTTCAACTGCCTTTTAGACATCGCCAAATGGATAACCAAATGAATAGACATCTTTAACTCACCATTTCCTAAATGGAACTCACTATTTTTCCCTCTAACGTCTCTCTACACTCCTAAATGCCTTATTATTGAAGAAAGTAATAGCAAAACCCTTAGGCTCACAACCTTGGAGTCATCTTGAACTGCTCACTACTTTTTACTACCTCCATCCCCATATCCCAGGTGCTAAAACCTATCAATTTCAACTTTTTTCAATATATTTTCAATATATTTCAAACATGCTCTCTTTTCTCCTGACAATGTCTCCCCTGACCTTCATTACCTCATTCCTGAATTGCTGAAATAGCCTGCTGATGAATCTGTCTGTTTCTAGTCTCTTCTCATTCCAATCCATTCTTCATTCAGCCACTAAAGTTATTTCTTAAAGCACAGGTTTAATTATAACCCTAAATGCCGGCTGACTGTTCCAAAAATAAAATGCTTCATCTCTTAGATCCCAGAATTCTCTCTGGATGTCCCCCATATGACTGGACTGCTCTCCATCCTCTGCTCTGACTAGTAATCTTCATGGATTTCTTTAACCAAAATTCCACTTTCTACAGGAAGTGTTCCTTAAACTCTCTTAATTCCAGTGATTCCCCCTTGTAATAATTTCCTCTTCACCAGCCCTGAAGTCAGGAAGACCTGAGTTGAAATCTGGTCTCAGACACTTCCTAGCTGTGTGACCCTGGGCAAGTCACTTAACCCCAATTGCCTCAGCAAAAAAAGCAAAAAAAAAAAAATAAAAAAATAAAAAAAAATAATTTCCTCTTAATCCTGAATATAGCTTGCTTTGTATATATTTGTTTGTATGTCATCTTGATCATTAGATTGTAAACTCCTTGAAGGCAGGGACCATATATTGCTACTTTTCATTTAGCATAGTGCCTGAGACACATACATGTTTATTGATTGATTAATTGATTGTACCAAATATTCTCAGAAGTCATGCTATGATTAGATGTATATGTGTGCATATACACACATATAAACATCAGTGTATACATGTACATAAATATTTGATTCCTTATTTTGAAAAACCTCATCTTTTATAATAAAGCTTAATATACCCTTAATATAAAATCAATATCAATGTAAAATGGCTAAATGCAAAGGCCAGATATCTAACAATTACAATAGTTCTTAATCATTCTATAACTCTGTTGAAATTGCATTTATTTTTATTTAATTTGAAAAGTTGAAAAGCATATCAAATATATTGTATAATTTCATTGAGTTCAGAATCTATTCAATGTGGGTTTTACTCATTCATTATTTTACATTAGTCTTTTTTATCTCCAATTAATTTTTAATCTCTTCCTTTAGTCCCTTATTAAATATAAATTTTATCACATTATGATCTGAAAAGTATATTTTTAATATTTTGTGGGAAGGTTGCTTTTAACTATAAAATTTTTATGTACTAATATATGTTCAATCCAATTTTTAAAGCAGTAATCTCTGGGATGTGTGGGTGGGGAAAAGGCAAATTCCTTTCTATTTTTATTCAATTCTCTCCAGATATTGTATCAAGATATATCAATGTGACTTCTATAATTTTTTTCTTATGTATTTTTTACTAGATTTACCTAGTTGGAGAGGGGAAGATTAAAGTTCCCTATATTATATTACTACTATCTACCTCTATCTATATCCATTTAACTTTTCTTTTAAAAATGATGATAACTATATTTGGTTCAGAGGTTCAGTATTGATATTGCTTCACTGTCTATGGTATTTTTAAATCAAAATGTAGTTACCGTATTTATTTCTTTTAATTAAATCTATTTAACCATAACTTTGTTTGAGATCTTAATTTCTACCCGTTTTTTTTGCATTAGTTGATGCTGAATAAATCCTATTTCAATCCTCCATTTTAACTCTGTGCATATCTCTCATGCTTAAGTGTGTTTCTTGTAAACAATATATTGTTTAATTCTGATTTTAATCTATTTTATAGGTGAGTTCATCCCATTCACATTTAAAGTTATAATTGCTATTCATGAATTTCCTTCCATTTTATTTTTACTCATAATTTTCCTACCCAATTTCTTTTTTTTTTTTTATCATATTTGTTTTATCTAAGTATCTCCTCTTATCTTCTGATTTTCTATTTTATCCACCACTCTAAGTCCCTCCATTATCTTTGCTGCCCATCCTCCTAATCTTCGGCTACAGATCCTTCTAAAAATCTCTCCCCATCTTATCCCCAGTTTTCTCATCTCTACAAATTCAGAAGACTTAACTCCTTCAAATGTACACTTTTAATGTTATCAGTCCTTCACCTCCACCTGTTTCCTCTGTTCTTTCTTTCATGCCCTGTTTCCTTATGAAACAATTGTCCCTTTTCACCTTTTCCTACATAATTTTATTTTTAGAATCACCCCGTCATGCACAATTAACTACAATTTTTCTTTGAAACTAGCTTAGTAATGATAACAATTTTAGGAATAATAATAACATTAGCATATATAATAAGTCAATAGTTAGACCTTTATCAATTCCTTATAAATAGTATTTGTTAATTTCTATATATTTCTTCCAAATTTTTCTTTGAAACTAGCTTAGTAATGATAACAGTTTTAGGAATAATAATAACATTAGCATATATCATAAGTGAATAGTTTGACCATCAATTCCTTATAATTAATATTTGACAATTTCTATATATTTCTTCTACATTTTTATATAAAATTTTCCATTGACGTCTGTTCTTTTTGCTGCAAATAATTGAAAGTCTTTCTGTTCATCAAATATCTATTTTTGTTCATTCAGAATAATACTTAACTTTGCTAGGCAAATTTATTCTTGGAAGCAACACTGTCCATTTGCTTTTTTGAAATATATTGTTCCAAGACTTGTAGTCTTTTATAGCAGAAGCTGTTAGAACTTATAAAATCCTGACTTTTTCTGCAATATTTTTTTTAATCTTGCTGCTTGCAATATTTTCTCTTTCAATTGGAAAATTTGAAACTTGACTATGATATTCCTATAAGTTTTCTTCCTAACATCTCTTTGAGTTGGTGAACAATAGATTTTTGTTTTTATTTCCAGTTTACTCTCTTGTTCTAGAACTTTGGGGCAATTTTCTTTAATAATTCTTGTAATATTGTATCCATATATATATGTATATATATATATTTTAAAACATAACCTAAAGGTAGATTGTCAATTTCAATAGTCTCTTTTTGATCCTGAGTGGAATATTTAAACAGTGAAGCTCCTCCTCCCCCCAGGATACAGATTTCTTCTTGCAACACATTCACATTCTTACATCACATCTAATACCTTCACTTGTAACAGATGTTACTCAAGATAAGAGAAGGACCTTGTTCCATCTCTGCACCTCTGCACCTCCTCCCTGTTGTTGAGCAAACGTCTTTGGAGCTTTTTTTTTTTTTTTTTTTTTTTTTTTGGCTCTTCTTGCTGGGGTAAAGTTTCTGATTTTAGATTGTGAGCTCTGAAACTCCACCAATGGGAAAAAGAACCAGTGGGTGGGTAGAGACTCTGAGTTAGGGTCTATATAAACTTGCCGAGAACTGCTGATTTGTGCACTCCCTTACTGATGCCATTTTGGTAGATATTTCTCGTGAGAAAGCAATAAATTCTTTTTTGTCTTTCCTAAACAAGTGTTTGATTAATTTAAGTGGGGGAGAGGGAGGGCAATGACCCTTAGCACACAAGTTGTAATCCATGTCAGTTTTTTCTTAGTGAGACAGTTCAATTCTCTTCTATTTTTCCATTTTATTATGCTTTGCTCCACTTTTATTATTGTTATAATGTCATTCCATTCCACTTGCTGAATTCTAGTTTTTCAAGGAATTCTTTTCTTCCTTAAGGTTTTGTATCTCTCTCCAATTGGTTAATTTTGTTTTTGTAATTTTCTTGGATTGCTTTTGATAGTTGACTTCCTTTTTAAGTTCTTCCAAGAGTTTATTTTGGTCTTGTGACCATTTCATGCTACTTTTTGGTGTAGATGCGAGAAATGTTGAAAACTTGGGTTTCCACAGTGTTGCAAGCTTCAATGTAGTGTGGGATAGTGGGTACCACTGACGAAGAGGTTTTCAGAATGTAACAGGTAAAGGAAAATGAAGATTGCACAGAATAATTAATAGATCAATAGAATCCTCGGGGAAGGGGAGGTTAGGAAGGCACAGGTGGATTCAGACAATCAGAAAGATTTTTGTGGTTTTCAGAAAACCACAAACTTAAGAAAATAGCAGATCCAGCCCAAAGTAGTTGGGGTCAGTGACCTGATTTGACCAAATCACTTGCTTACTTAATAGGTTAATTGAATATGAAATAACACACTCCATAGGAGGAGTTTTCCACTATTTTTGAATATGGGATGTGTGATGAGGGACACGTTTATACATATTTAGGGGAAATGTATATTGGGCATTTCGGAAAGATTGTAACGCCGAAGAATCCATTCTCTGTAGGGAGGGGTGCACCAAACTAGCAAGTTTAAAGCTTCTCCCAGTTCTGTGCTCATTCATTGCTCCCTCTTCCCAAAGAGGAGTGGGGCCCTGCTTCTGGCAACAAATGTAAAGATGATTCCTTGAGATTCTTCTTTAATAAATTTTCCTCGATACTTGATTTTTTCAGTGTCCAGTGTATTTCTAACAATGAGGCTTCTCTTTTCTTTCCTCAGTATCTTTCTCTGAATATGAAACCAGTTCTTTAACACCAACATAGCTATAATGATTGGGTTCTTTTTCTTTGCTCACTCATTTGTATTTTTGTTCTACTTAATTTATTTTTGCAACTCATTATTATTATTATTATTATTATTATTATTAATCAAGTTTAATCCCTAGCTGTTAGAAATGTAGCCCTAGACTTCAGATCTTCCTCATTGTCATTTTCTGAGTTCTATGGGGGCTCAATCTCAGTGATGCCTCTCCTCCTTTAGGCTCCAGTTGTGTTATCTTGAAAACATTCTTACTTACTGTGGCACTGCATCCACCAACCCTGTGCTCGTGTCTTCTTGTCCACAGCCTGGGATACATCATCAGTGTCATTCCTGGTTTCTGGAAATTGCAGGTGGCATCCTTGAATCTTCCCCCTCTCAGCAGTCTGCTTTTCCCTAGATGAAGGTTTATGAGCTAAAAGTTAATGGTGAACATTCTGGAGGTGAAATTTTTTGAGACCTTAATCTGCTTCCCTCAGGGTCTACTTAATTCAATGGAGTCAGTCTGGAGTTAACTATTCCAGGCCCAACTTCAGCCCATGGATCTTACACATTAAATAGAAAATATCCTTATATAATACCTTTGAAATATATCTAAAGGAGGTTCGATATGCCATACATTTATTCTAAATCAATTCTTCATAGTCCTGAACTTCAAATGGCTCTGACCAGTACCAAAAACAAAAATAAACAGAATGAAATTAAAAACAAAAACAAAAACAAAAGCAAAAAAAAAAAAAAACTCACAACTCTCCCTCCCCCCCTTTTTTTTAATGTGTAAGGACAAACAATTGATACTTATTGGAGAGCTGGTCAAATGTCCAAATCTGTTCATGCATTGTTTTGGAGAAGTTTTCAGCCTAGATTCCTTGAAAGGAATCATTCTGATGAATGTGAACAAGACTAAAGGTCAAATAAAATGAATGGACAGATAAAAAGAAAAATAAATTTCTTAGGTATGTAAAGAAGATGACTGGGATTTGGTAGTAGCTTCAGATTTCATTATTACAGATTTGGATTATATTCATTTTTCAAGGATTGCTTGGAATTCATAATCAATCCGCAGAACTTTCCAGTATTTGAATGGCCTAATAGGATACGGTCTATTCCCATAGGAAAGCTGATCTGGAAAGCTCTTAGCAGCATCCTGCTGGGTGAAATATTTGTGGACATTTGTGCAGTAATAGTTGCAACAGCATTTTTGTATTCAGCCTAATCAGGAGAAATGTAGTTGAGTTCAGTTTTGTTAGTAAGTCTATAACTAAATGAGAGTAATTCACTAAGTTTAATGTACTTAGCCTCCAGAAGAATGGTATGTCTATGGGTAGGTGAATTCAGTCAAACAGCATATTCAATTAACAATTTGTTTTGTTTGTTTCTTTGTTTAAATTGCCCATTTTAACCCTAAAACAGAAACAGGTAGGCATGCATTCTCTTTCCTGATACCTCATTACCTCTCTAATACAATTTTTTATAATAACTAATATTTATATTGCATTTTAAGGTTTTTAATGTGCAATATAATATTATCTCAAACTTGGGAATTAAAGGGTTCTATTATCCCTGTTTTATAATTTAGGAAACTGAGGCAAAGAAAAAGTTAAGGGACTTTCCTAGAATCACACAGATATTAAGTGATTGAGGTAGGATTTTGAATCCAAGTTCAGTATTATACAGTATTGTACACAGTAGGGCAGACTCATCTTCCTGATTTTCTTTTTCTGTTGGATTTTTCTTTTTTTTTGTTTTTGTTTTTGATGAGGCAGTTGGAGTTAAGTGACTTGCCCAGGGTCACACAGCTAGAAAGTATTGCATGTCTGAGGTTGGATTTGAACTCAGTTCTTCCTTTCTTTAGGGCCAGTGCTTGTGATTTTCAAATGTAGCATCAGAAACTTTTTAGTTGTGTGACACTTAACACTGTCAGTTTCCTAATCTTTAAAATGAACTGGAGAAAAAAAAGACAAATCAACCCAGTATCTTTGCCCAAAAAAACCCCAAATGGGATCACAAAGTGTCAGACATGACTGAACAACTACAATAGCTCTACACATCACACTAATGGTTTTCAGCTGCCACTAATGACTTTTAGCAGAAAGCAGGTAGAAATTCAATAATGTCTTAGCTCAAAGATTACATACTATTTGATATACATTTGACATTCAGTTCAATTTTGCTTTTTAGTCAGTGTTGTGTACTTAAATATGATTCATATAATTCATAACCTCCTCACCTTCCTTGTCTCCAGATATATAACTTTTAAAAATTTCCTGCAATTTTTCTTATTCACTTGCTTCATTTTAAAATAGGAAAAATACAATCATAAGATGACAGAAACTTCAGAGTTGAAAAAGACCTTAATGGATATCTGATTCAACCTGGACCCAAAGAGAATTCCCATTATAATAACTGACAAGTAATTAGCCAGCCTCAGGTTGCAGATCTTCAATAAGGGTGTACCATACCCCTCTTCTCCTTCCAAGGTAACACTTATTAAGAAGTTTTTCCTAACATCAATCCTAAATTTACTGCTTTGGTACTTCTAACGGTTGTTCCTGGTTTTGTCCCTTAGGACTAAAAAGAACAAGTCTAATCTCTCACATGAAAATCTTCTCCTTCACACCTCCTTCTACTCTTCTTTTTTTTAATATAAATAATCTCCTATTGCTTCAACTAATCTTCATAAGGATTGAAGGTCTTTCATTTTAACCATCCCTTGACACTTTCCAGTTCATAGAAACCCTTAAACTCTGATTATCAGAACAGAATACAATACTGAAGATATAATTTGAGGGTGCAGTAGTAAGTTACCATAATGTCCTGATTCTTGAAAGGTGCAGTACTCAGAGTGTAGGCCAAAAATAGATGTTTTTAAAGAGAGAAGGAAAAAAAACCCCAAGATTTTGATTGCCTTTTTAAAAGGTGAAAAGTCCATTTGTTTGTCACTCAGTGAAGCAAGAAATAACCATTCTTGTTTTTTGAACTCATTTTCTTTGGTTGTATTCACTCATGTTTGATGACTATATGTTGGAATAGGATATGGCTCAGTAAAGAAGAATTCAGTTCTTTTAAATATCATAAAAGGACCTTTATTACCTAAAGTCCTATCAATGATAACATTTAAAGGGCAATTTATACATTTTATAATATAGCACATGTTATATCTATCTGATAGATAGATATACACATACATACATACATACATACAATCCTATGAGGTGGATTGATCAATATTATATTTATTTTGCAGATAAGGATAGCAATGTTCAGATAACTTAAATGACATGACTGGGGTAATGTCATGCTATTAGGAAATTCCAGTTAGGATTCAAAACCAATTTTGTTCCTATTATCTCTATAATTTTGAATTATTAAGATCTAATTTTAAAGTATTTTCTAATACCTTTTTTTTCAGGTTATAAGTTACATGGATCGCATTGTCCAGAGGTCAACCTATTTATTGCTACTGTTATTGTTTACCAAACTTCAAAGGGAATTCCAAATAGCTTTCATCATTCAAATACTACAAAAGTTACAGATAATTTCTTGTGTTTCCATTTCCTGCAGGAGAAAATAGCAAAACTTCACACATCCTATGAGATAAATTTGTTCTTAACAATCTAGGTGTGATCTGAGAATCAGCCAATTTAATGGAATATTGAATAGAACATTCTTAAGTGTGAATTTTTATTTTTAATTGTCTTTTTAAAAGTAGCCTCTACCAATTTCCTTCCCAAGAACTTTAGGAATGTCGGAAATTCTTCTGTGTTGACCTTTCCTAATGTAGAAAGAAATCTTTTATCAAATCTTTGGAAAGTTTTTCAAAGAAGGCATTTTTTCTTGCTATTGATTTAAAATGTAGCAATATTTATATCACCCTTTGAATTTGCTTAGAAGTATGTTTTCAACTAGTACACTAAGTTGAAATACCCTTTTCTTTTTGTCTTTTTTTTTTTTAAAGAATAGGTGCACATTCAGATAGGCAAAAATAATCAATAGTTAACTTGCCTTTGGGTCCCTAAAATTGAATCTGGGTTTCAAATATAACATAAATGTAGAGCTATTAGCATAACTAAATGCACTCTACTATTTAGTGCCTAAGAGTTTGTAGGCATGTCTGCTATAAGCCTTTTTTCACAGGTTTTCAATGGGTCTAGTCTTGTGGCCATCATGTCAAACACTTTGTAATCTCTCTGTTTCTGTCTCTCTCTAAAGTATGTATAGAGTTATCTATACATACATACACATATAAACGTTTTTTCCTTTGAAGAGATTTTCTAAATGATTATTTTATTTTTCTATAAACTTATTATGTGGACACAGGGAAGAAATATTAGTTTTTCAGTGAAATAATGCCCCCTCCCCATTAATTCCTTCTAAATGTTAATTTCTAATATAAAATGAGCAGTATAGATTGCTGGGTTAAAATGAAGGACTCAATAAATCATTTAAAATCAATAAAAATAAATTAAAATGGGAAAAGTTAAGCTTATTCACTATATATCATTTTCTAGTAAAGATTTCATGAGAATTTAGGGTCAAATCAGAAGTTTCTTTTAATAGTATTGAGGCAGTCATATAGTCAACATTCAATACGCTGGTTACAAACTCCAATGCTTAGAGTGCTAAAGATGAGATGATTGAAGGTATCATTTCCAAACTCCTTTATAGGAAGAACTACAACTTAACTATTCCTTTTCGAAGACGTTAACAATAACATTTCCTAGCAAAATTGACTAAGCTGAAATGTGTTCTCTCTACTGATTGAAGAAAGATTAAATGCCATTACATTTGACAATGAATATTATGCTATTTATTTTGCCAAATAATTCTTAGAATACCTTAATATTTCAGCTAGGAATATGCCTCAGTTTCTCTTCTGCAGGACAGAGGACTCTAGAAGTCCCCCAGCTCTACTTCTAGATAAAGCTGACTTTGGGTTAATCACTTTATTCTAGAATTGTGACTATACCTAAAAGTGGATAATAAGCATCTAGCTAGTACAGGGGATTAAATGTCTGATCTGGAGTCAGAAAAACTCCTCTAACTTCAAATCTGGTCTCAGACACATACCAAGAAAGTCATTTAACCATGTTTGCCTCAGTTTTCTCATCTACAAAATGAATAGGAGAAGGAAATGTAAGACCACTTCTCGTAGTTTTGCCAAGAAAACCTCGTCAGGTATGACTGAAAACTACTGAACAGCATAGGTGAGTAATATTCAAAAATTAATCAGTTAGTAGATAGTGAATGGGATAAAGTTATTGTTAGCTTAATGGCTTTATTATGGCCTGTAAGCACAAAACAGAACAATATATATGCTAGGATTCTGGAAAAGTTATTTGGAACTATGCTTATTCTTTTATTTTCTTGACTGATCTGCTTTAAGTGGTTTTCCTATTCGGAAAACTCTCTTGATGGGCATAATTAAATGTACTGGTATTTACTACTACAGTGAAGATTATGCAAAATCCAATTTAAAAATCAGTTATGGTTAATGTTTAACTTAGTTATGATTTATCTGTTTATTCAACAAATATTGCCTTAGTGCTATATTTTTTCTTTTACTTTTTAAATTTTTTTTCAATAATGCAAGCATTTTCATGCCATAGTATAATAAAAAAAGATGATTGCGCATGAAATTGCAAATCTATTATCTGAAACTTTCTATTTCTTTTACATAATGTTATCTTGTAAATCTATCTTTATTCCTTTTTCTTCCCTCTTGCTTCACACTAGAGATGGTTAGCATTAGACACAAATATATGTGCAACTATACATCTATAAACTTATTTTCTACACATTTCTATTTATCAGTTCTTTCTCTGCGTTCAGATAGCATCTTTCTTTATATGTCCTTTATTTTTAATTTGTGTATTTATAATAGTCAAAATGACTTAGTTGCTCAAAGTCATTCTTAAAACAAAATTGCTGTCACTATATACAATGTTGACTTGGTTCAACTTACATTGCCATATGTAAGAAAATATAACTATTAGTAGATCAAGAAAATATAGATATTAGTAGAAGAAATTATATACATGAATGTCCATCTATACTTCCTTGTTAACTGTTCTTTTGTTCTCTGCTGCTCACCTTTTTTACTTCATTCTTTTCTCCCCCTTTCATGCCCATCCTCACTCTCCAAGTAGGCTTGTAATTAAGAAATGGTATATTTACATTTACATATTAATATATATATACACACACACACACACACACACACACACATCTCATCTCCCCTCCCACACACACACATACACTCCCACACACATCTTTCCTATTCCTCCTGACTCATTACTGCTCCTCCTAACTTGCCTTGCTATTACTTAATCTCCCCCCTTTCTTTATAGATTTTGGAGGTTGTTTTATATATATATATACTGTTGCCTATTTAACCCATTCCCAATGTGAGTAGGGTTTCAGAGCTATGAGCCTTCTTCCCTCCTGTAATGTCTCTGTGTCTATTCTTCCTCTGCACCTCATTTAAAGAATTTTTATTTTGCCTCAACTCTGCTCCAATCTTCCTTTTGATTTGCCTTATTATAGATGATAACCTTACACATATAGTATTCATTTACCATTTATAAAAAACAAAAAAATTTGTCCATGTTGAGCTCCTTGTAGTTGATCTTTGGTAATGGCTCTTATGTGTTAAATTTTCTCTTAAGTTCGGTTTTAGTTGATAGAGAGCCCTAAAAATCTTCAAGTACAATGTCTATTTTTTCCAATTCAATATTATAGATAATTTTTTTGGATATTATATTTTTGGCCACAGGCCTAGTTCTTTTGATTGTAGGTAGATATGATTCCAGGACCTGCAATTTTTTATTGTGGCTGCAGATAAGTCCTGTACAATTCTAATTGTAGTTCTAGCATATTTGAACTTTTTTTTTCTTGTTTCTGGAAATATTTTCTCTTTCATCTGAGAGTTTAGAAATTTGGCAATAATATTACTATGTGTTTCCTCAAAGAATCTCATTGAGGTGGTGATAAGTGTATTTTTTCTATTTCTATCTTACCCCCTATATTCTATCACTCCAGGACAATTTTCTTCAATCATTTCTTGCATTATTGTGTCAAGATCTTTTTTTTTTTTTTTTTGGTCACAACTTTCAGACAGTCCAATTATACTTATATTTTTCCTTCTTGATCTGTTCTCTAGATCTATCATTTTTCTTGTATTTTGCATTCTGTTCTACATTCTGTTCAGTTTTTTTTTTATTCTTTATAATTTGTTTTGTTATTCTTGGTCTCTCATAGCTTCACTGGCTTCCCCTTGCCCAATTCTAATTTTCAAAGAATTATTTTCATCTTTGAGACTCTGTAGCTCCTTTTCTAGTTGGTTAACTTTCATAATCTTGTTTTTCTTGGTTGATTTTCATTTTATTTTTTTAGTTTTTCCTCAGATCTCTCATTTGATTTTTAAATTTTTTTTTTAAGTTCTTTCTGGGTTGGGAGCAATTTCATGTTATTCTTGGGGGCAGAAACTCTTTTAGTGTTTCCTTTGTCCTCCTTTGAAGATGAATCCCAGTCTTCCTTATTCCCATAGTAGATTTCTGTGGTGGGGTTAGTTCATTACTGGTTCATTTTTTTTTTTTTTTTTTTTTTTAATGAGTGGTATTATGATTGTGTAAGCATGAGTGTAAGCATCTCTAAACCCCGGGGGATAAAAGTACTTCTGGCTTCTCCTTAGCTCTCCCCTCTGACCAGGAACCCCAAACCAAGAGCTACATCCTCCAGAAAGTGCCTGAAGCTAGTAGCATCACTGACCCACCGAGTATGCTAGTTCCCTCTCATGCAGGCCTGCGTCTCTGTAGCACAACTGGGTCTGGCATTCCCAATCAACAAAGGTTCTCTCAGTCTTCCCAGACTAATTCAGACCCCACCTCCACAGGCTGTCCAAGAGGTGACAGTTTCTGTAGTTCCTGCAGAGGCTCCCGTCACACCCTACTAGCCCAGGGATCCCCTCTTGGTGAGTCTGAGGAGACAGCAGGGAGGTGTTTGCACTTCACAAGGGTTAATCCCCTGCCCAGAGTCTTTTTTTCAGATCTTCTCATGTTGTAAAAGGAGGACTCCTGTTCTGTCCCAATTCTTCTTGATTTTTCCTCAATCTTTATTCACTCTGAGACACAAATTTGTTTTATTTCTGGGGGAAATCTGGAGAGTTTGAAATTTACCCAACATACTCCACTATCTTCCCAGAATTTTTCCCCAGTGCTATATGTTTAGGGATTAAGAA
>JAJPUD010003035.1:0-13122 GCA_023553655.1 Myrmecobius fasciatus | reverse complement strand
TTTCTAGGATCTGAGTCATGCATTCAGAAGGAAATGGAAAGACAAAGGCCATCTAGTCCAATGCCCCTTGTTTTTGGTTTGTCTTTTTAAAATATATATGTATTTTATTTTTCCCCAATTACATGTTTAAAAAAATTAACCTTTTTTAAAGTTTTTAGTTCTAATTTCTCTCCCCACTTTCCTCTCTTTTCTTCCTCTTGAGATGGTAAGCAAGACACTGTACATGTGCAATCATATAAATATTTCCATATTAGTCATTTTGTATGAGGACACTGAAAAAATGAAAAAAAAAAGCAAATATGAAGAAATTGAGACCTAGAGAAGTGATTTATCCAAAGTTACAAAGGTAGAGTAGAGAGGGGAAGAGCTAGAATTAGAAACTTCTGACTCCTAACCAGACTGTTTCTACTTGTAACACATTGTTTTTACTTCACTATTCATATGATTTGCCAACTCTTACATTATTTATCATAACAATAAAATTTCTCTTTGAGATGTTCTTTAGAAATCCTTATTGGTCATTATTATTTTTTAATTTTAAAAGTTTAAAGTTGATATAGTGACCCAAGTCCAGTTCATCTGCTTGTAGTACAAATATATTCTATGTCCAAAGACCAAAAATTTTGGTTTATTATTAGTTTTTTCTTTCCTTTTTTGTAGTTTCTTCATCCTTCCTTCTTTCCTTCATTCTTTCTTTCTTCTCTCTCTCCTTCTTTTCTTCTTCCTTCCTTTCTTCTTGTATTTACTTCCACACTGACAATTGCTAGAATTAAAAGAGACTAGAATATCATCCATGAAGAATTATATGCACGTGTGTGTACACATATGTATGTATGAACAATGATGTTTTTCAAATGAATATTTCTTAACTTAAAGCAAAATATTTCTATTACTTCTAACACATTAATTATGCTTTGCTCCTTCTAAAGAAAAATTAACCATATTAGTGTAATCCCTCCTATATATCCTATGGATATATTTTCATAAAATATCATACACTCATAGAGTTTTAAAAGACCTCAGAAATCATGTAGTGTAAATATAAATGAGAACCCTTTTCAGAACATAATTTGCCTTTTCTTTAAGATCTCTAATGGAGAGTAACCTAATTCTTTCTGGAGGAATTTATTTCACTCTAGGACAGATTTTTTTTTTCCTTTTCAATATGGAATTGAAATCTTTCACTTACTGCTCTTAATTATGTCCTGTAAGGCCAAAAAAAAAGTCTCATCCCTTTTCCACATGATACACTTCAAATACTTGAACATAGTTATCTGTTACTAGAGATTTTCTGAAAATAAACTTCCCCAGTTCCTTTAAATAATTATTATATGACATGATCTCAAGCTTCCTTTCTATCCTAGTTTGTTCTCTTAACAGTATCCAGTTTACTAATATTTTCCCTTAAGTATGATACCCAGATCTGAAAAAAAAATTACTATATTAGTTTTCTGACCAGAGTATAGCCCAGTGGGATTCTCATTTTGTTGGGTTTAGACATTTTGTCCCTATCCTGGTTTTTCTTTTCTTTACTAAATTATACTATTTATTCACAATGGCCTTACTTTCTACAAAATCACTAAAGATTCTTTAGTTTTGTTTTGTTTTTCAAAAGAGTCTCCCCATATCTACATCTCTCTGTTATGTATATGAAGTTGGGATTTTTTTGCCCCAAAAGTGAGATTTTATATTTAATTTTATTTTTTAAATGATCACAATGGCTTTACTTCCTACAAAATCATTAAAGGTTTTTTTGTTTTGTTTTGTTTTCCAGAAGTCTTCCCATAGCTATATCTCCTCCCTGTTGATTTTATATTTAATCTTATTTTTTTTAATGTAAGTACTTTAAATAGTTATTTAATAATCAGTTTTAATTTGTTTTCCTTCAAAAACTTAATTTTAGCAAGGAATTGCATCTGCTTTATGCTTGTTTTCCTTTTTTTTTTGCAAATATAATACAGCCAGTTCTTGATATCTGAGTAAACCTTACTTAAACTTATTGAAAAATAAATTATATCAATTATATGTATTGTATATATATGTGTGTGTATGTAATATACACATATGCATATATAATACTATATGTATCTTTTCTGCAAAAGTTTCCTGATTGACTTAATTTGTTCTAAGAAGTTGAGTTGAACTAATACTGATGATTCTTGCTTTTGCCAGTTATTAATTTGTCAGATTTTCTTATAGTAACCTGTAGCTACAATTTTGGTTCAACAGAAAATACAAGGATTTTTCTTTTGGACATTAAGAAGAAAATAAGTGTCGAAAAGGGGTCCTGGAGAAAGAAAACAAAGGACCATATTTAAAATAGTAAGTAATTTTTTTTTCTTTTTGTATCTCAAGATGAAAATCTTTTTATTTCTTTTTCCTCCATTATTCTTTACATTTGCTTTCACAGGTCTAAGAGTTTGTTTTTCAATTGGAAAAAATGGAAGAGAAGGCAATAATGGACTATGTCAGGAATAAAAATAAAAAAATATATATTTAACTTTTCTCCCAAGAAAACCTAAAAAGCAGATGTTTGAAAAATCTGTGCAATGTGGTTTATACATGACAAAACAAGATTTTATAAATGGCTAAAATCTTATGGAAGAGATCATTTTCTGGTAGAGACAGTTATTCTCTAATATCTCCCAGAGGGATGTAACTTGACATATCATTAGGTCCTAAAATGTATAAAGTTCAACAGTTAACCATTTCAATAAACATTTGATACATATTATGTGCTGAGTTCCATGAAAGATTTTTTTTAAGTTATTGACCTTATGGAGATAATAAGTAATCATAGTAGATATGATGACAACTACTCAAATGAATAAAATAAAATTAGAATATGAATAGAGGATCGCACAAGTTGGTATATTAATGATCAAATTTATATGTTAAAAAATTAATGACATGCTAACCCAATGGTGTTTGGGTTAAATATATTAGCAAAAAATGAATGCATCTTACCAATGATTCACAAATATCACAGGTTAATCTGCATGCTGCAAGGCAACCTTGCCCCTTCATCTTATCTTTAATATTAATTAATTGCCATTTGCACTGTTCACTCCTAGGGAGACCAAAGCTTGATCAAGTCCTGATTTATTCTACTGGCAAGTCATATCAAGCAATTATTTGGCAGATTGAAACTACTTAAGGTCCTTGGCAAACCTCCAGCTTGAAAACAAATCCCTATTTCATTACTGTAAACAATTGTTTCTGGTCTAGAGATAATTGTTCACAATTAGCTTGATACACATTCATCTTGCACTAGATAGAAGAAACTTGTGTTTTTCAATCAAATTGATAGGTGGCTCACAATAAGCCAAATCAGCAAGTTCCCTGGAAGTGTATTATCGACCTATTGGAAGTCCTCTCTAGTAAATTAATGGCAAGTACATAAATGCCAGAAAATGACTAATATTAAGGCCTGATCTTATTATCAGTGATGTGGCTTTCAAACTACAAATCTTTGGGAAACCTATTAGCTTTTACAGTTTTTCTGAGGTTTTGCATTCTGGAATCCAACCTTAGAACAGAATGACACTAAAGGATAAAAAAACAAACAAACAAACAAAAAAAACAGCCATCACAAATAAGGCAAAGAAACAATCATTTAGCAACTCATTGCCCACAGTGATTCACTTTATGGACATAGAAGTAGGAAGCAAAACATAGAAACAATGTCCTTTCAACCAGTATTTTTAGTTGCACGTCAATACAAGAGATAGTAGAGAGAGTAGTAGAGGAGGAAAAAAAAAAGGTGAAAGTTTGAAATGCACAACTCATCTTTATGGAGATATATCTGATCTGGAATGAACATATTGGAAGAGAATTTTAGTCTGTCATTATCAAAAATATATATTCATCATCCCCAAAATAAGACTCTCTGCTAAGTATAAAGATTATTAACATTCTATTCTGTAGCAATGTTTTCTAGATAAATAGTAGATAATACATAGATAAACAAATATGTGAGTATGTAATGCACAACTATATACCTAAGATAACCATACCTAATGGGATTTCTGCTATTGTTGTTGTTCAGTTGTTTCGGCGATGTCCAATTCTTTAAAATTTCATTTGAGGGTTTCTTGGAAAGGCTTCTGTAGTAGTTTGTTATTTTCTTTTACACATTATTTTACAGATAAGGAAACTGAGACAAACATAATTAAATGACTTGCCCAGGGTCATACAACTAGTAAGTGTCTGAGGCCAGATTTCAATTCAGAAGATGAGTCTTTCTGACAACTTCAGGCCTGATGCTCTATCCACTACCCTATCTACCTTCCCCTTTCTATTATGCTAATACAGTAACAAAAAATCTTTTGTAATCCATTGCAAATATCCAAATTGATAGCAACAATAAGATATGGCAAATTTTTATTTTCTAATATTTATATATAATATTTATATAATTCATATTTTATAATAATATTTGTTTTTATATTTATATTTTTATTTTTATAAAGTCGAATAGTGGCAGAACAAAATAATAGACACAATCTCACATCATGTTAATAGAATAGCAAAAACCAGAGAAAAGGTCTGTTGACTTTATTGCTGTTATTATTGTTCTTTTAAATGTTAATTAAGATTATTCTATTGATTATTGTTGCCATACTATGGTTTTACATGTGCATGTGTACATTATTTATTTAACATAAGAGTGGAGACGAGCACAAAATTGTGCTTCTGAGTAATAAGAAAAGTATCAAGATATTGTCTTATACTACACATGTTGCTAAAGATTCCTGTTGTACAACAGGTCTTAACCTTCAATATCTATCTATCTATCTATTCATCATCTATTCATTCATTAATTTATTTAGTAAATCATTATCCCCTTTGGCTTAAAGACTTGGTACCTCTTATCTGAACAATAATTGTTGCCAAATTCATAATTGAAGGAGATGATAAATTTGTTAAAAGAAGTGAAAATCTCTGCCTCCCTCCCTAACACTCTCTCTCTCTCTCTCTCTCTCTCTCTCTCTCTCTCTCTCTCTCTCTCTCTCTCTCTCTCTCTCTCTCACACACACACACACACGTAATTACATAGACTCCTTATACTTTGTCAAATACCCATTGAGGATCCTTGGAGCCCAGGTTTCTAAGAACCACTGGTATCAAATCTTTAACCTTGTACTAAGGTAAAGAAGTGTGTGTGCGTGTTTGTGTGTGTGTGTGTGTGTGTGTGCACACCTGTGTCTGTTAGTGTGTATGAAAATCTATTTTTATGTCCATATAGGTTAAAGTTAGAAGTATGAGGACTTTTAAAGCAAATTTTTTCTCTTAGTTCATTTGCCATTATGCAGTTTGAATAAACGCTTCAGACTGTCTGAAGTTAATTCAGCAGAAGTATTAAATGACTCACTATCCAACAAACTTGGACAATGAACAAAATTGAAACAGTAACACATTAATTAGGAGAAATAACTTAAAATAACAAAAACATAATCATCTATATTCTTGAACTAGTATAGTACCTGTATTCCCCAGTCCCAAACTCTTGCCCTGAGTAGGTCTGATATAAAGAGAGAAGTTTTCTGACATATCCCCATGAGGTCCCCATACCTAGAAAGCTTTATGTGTTATACAGCTTGAAAGAATAAAATAAAATAACTGAAACTTTGAAATGAGATTTTTTTCTATTATTAATATAACTGACTTTATTGTTAGAAATTATAGCTCACTATTTTATACTAAACATTTTTTTAGTAAATAAAATACTCTCTTGGAATCTGAAACTACCTGTGATGGAGTGAACTGGAGTCAAAAGTGGGGCTAGACCCAGCAGGCAACCATCTGCTGGAGTGTGGTGGGGTCAGAGAACCAGGGTCTGATTGAACCTTTGCTTCTTGTGGTCTCAGCTCTGGCCCAGTAGGTGAGAACACTGAGGAACAGGAAATGGCTTCTGCACTCTAACAGGCAGGTCTCGAAAAAATTTGCAACTTTCAGATCACATGTGATCTAGCAGTTGGAAAGAAAAGAAGCACCTAGAATATCAGAGCTGATATTCCAAGAAGCAAATGTCCAAAGAGCAGAGAATTTACTGGAGAGAAACCTTATGAGTGTAATGAATATGATAAGGCCTTCAGGTAGAAAAAAAAAAAAAACAAACATCTTACTGTGCATCAAATAATTTATACTGAAAAGACTCTAAATCTAACTGCATATTAGAGAATTCAGAGAATTAGAGAGACATCTTATACATGTAATGCATGTGAGAAGACTTTCCTTACTACAAATCAGATCCTATTTGGCATCAAATAATTCATACTGGAGAAAAACTTAATAAATTTAATGAGTGTGGGAGCAGTTTCAATCAGAGAACATTACTTGGTGAGCTTGCAAAAATTCATAGTGGAGAGAAACTTTATGAAAGTAGTGATCCTTCAGGGAGAAAAATAAACATTAATTAAAATAGAAGACTTTTAAACATTTTTGCTGAAAAGACCAGAAATGAGCTGAAATTTTAACATTCAAATAGATTACTCAAGAGGACCATAAAAAAGACCCAAAAAAGGCATAGGGAAATCACAAGGGATTTAGTAAGGTTAAACCGTTTACATTCTTAAATGGGAAAATGATAACTTATAAGAACGTCCTTATTATTAGGGGTGTTAGGAGTACATGTAGACAGAGGGCACAGCAGTAAGTTAAATATGAAGAGAGAATATCTAAAAATAATATTAAGGGTTGACAGAGGAGCATACTTAAAGAAAGGGAAAAGAAGAGGTAGAATGGAATAAATTAACTCATAAAAGAGACAAGAAAAACCTTTCATAGTGTAGTGAAAGAGAGGGGAGGCAAGTAAAGTGAGTGAACCTTCTCATCAGAATTGGCTCAAAGAAGGAATAGCATACACACTCAACTGGGTATAGAAATCTACCTTATTACTCTATAGAAAGGTAGTAAGGGAAGGGAATAAGAGAAAGGAAGGGTAACAAAAGGGAAGGCTGACTGGGGAGAAGAAAGAAGAGAAACTTTTTGAGGGGTAACAGAGTAATGAGAAAAAATAGATTAAATGAGGTAGGGAGAAATAGGATGAAGAGAAATATAGTTATTAATAACTGGAAAAATATTTGAAGCAAATATTTCTGATAAAAGCCTCATTTCTCAAACATATAGAGAATTACATTAAATTAAAAAAAATAAGAGCCATTCCTCAATTGATAACTGATCAAAAGATATAAATGGTTTTCAGATGAAGTAATCAAAACTATCTATAGCATGTGGGATTGATTGGAAAATGCAAATTAAAACATTTTTGAGGTACTATTTCATACCCATTAGATTAGCTAATAGAATAGAAGAAAGGAAGTGACAAATAATATAGAAAATGTGGTGAAAATAAGTTATTAATGCACATTTGGGGGACTTGTAGACTGCATTCACCATTCTGTAGAGCAATTTGGAAGCATGCCCAAAGGACTATAAAACTGTACATTTCCATTGATTAGTAATACCACTAATAGGTCTGCATGAGAAAAGAGATAAAAAAGAATATATATGCCCAAAAAATATTTATTGCAGCTCTTTTCCGGGGGGCAAAGAATTGGAAATGAGGGGATTCTAATCAATTGGGGAAAAGCTCAACAAATTGTGGTACAAGATTATGATGGAATACTTTTATCCTACAAGAAATGTTGAACTGTCAGAAAAACTTAGGTAGACTTCCAAGAGCTGATACAAAGTGAAATGCACTATGTACCAAGTAATAGTAATATTGTAAGATGATCACCTATGAATGACTTATCTGTTCTTAGCAATTCAATGATCTAAAACAACTCTGAAGGACTTTTGATGAAAAATATATTCATCCTTATAGAAAGAAATGATAGTGTCTAAATATAGATTAAAGTACACTTTTTTATCCTTGGGGGTATTTTTGAAGTGTCTGTTGTTATTGTTGCTGTTTTGGGTCCATGTTTTGTTTTTTACAACATGACTATTATGGAAATATTTTGCATGACTGTATATATATATATATATATAATCTATATCAAATTATTTGCCTTCTCAGTGATAGGGAGCTGGGATTGTCAAACAAACTTAAGATTTTAAAAATGAATGTTAAAAATTGTTTTTACATGTAACTAGGGGAAAATGAAATACTAAAAAAAAATTAACAAAAGAAATGAAATCACATGAAGGCCAGAAGTTGGATGTTAGGCCAATGCTGAATAGCCAGCAGGCTTGACAGTGTTGGAAAAGCCTCTGAAGATAAAACTTGTAATTATATTTACATAAAGTTTTTGTACAAATAAATGTAAGAAAGTTAATACCAAAAAGAAAAAAAATAATAATTAGAAAAAATTGTGGCAGCAAGTTTTCCAGATAAAGCCCTCATCTTGAAGAAGCACAAGAAATTGAATTGAACTTATAAGAACTAGGGGCATTCTGCAGTTCATAAATCTTCTCAGGATATTACCAGAAAATTCTCAAAAGAAAAAATACCATTATTATTTGAAAGAAATGATTATCAATAACCAATGATTTGGGGAGATCCAGAATTCCCCCTTTTTCTACAGTTTTCATGTCTAAAGTTCAGTCTTTTGAAAGATATTACTGATAATGGGATAGAATTAACACTCTTCCATGTTGGTCAAATTCCATCCCATCTTCCACTCAGATTTGCATGGTAATACAATTAAAAAAATTTATTAAAGCTTTTTATTTGTATAACATATGTATGGGTAGTTCCCCAGCATTGATCTTTACAAAGCTTTCCATTACAACTTTTACCCCCAGTCCCCTCCCCTCCCCTGGATGGCAGGAAGTCCACTACGTGTTAATAATGTTGAAATACTTGACAAGTTGTGCAAGAAAAATCCTATCTACAAGAAAAAAAAAGAAAATCAGAGAAAGGCAACACAATGCAAGCAAACATCAATAGAGACTCTGCATGAAAATGTTATGTTGTGGTCCATATTTCATGTCCCTCTTTCTGGGTGTATATGGTTTTCTTCAGTGAACAATTGGAACTGGTTTGAGACAATTCTTTGTTGCAGAGAGCCATGTCCATCAGAATTGATCATCATGTAATATTGTTGATGCTGTGTATAATGATCTGGTTCTGCTCGTTTCACTCAGCACCAGTTCATGCAAGTCTCTCCAGGCCTTTCTGAAATCGTCCTGCTGGTTGTTTCTTACAGAGCAATAATATTCCATAATATTCATATACCATAATTTATTCAGCCATTCTCCAATTGATGGTAATACAATTTTTAATAGATTGCCCAAGGCTGGGAAATTTAGAAGTAAATGACATAATCAAAATTAATTAGAATAAGTGTAGCCCCTCATTGTAGCATTCCTTTTTTCATCAATTATTAATCAATCAGAATTGATTCTTTAGGAACACTCCTCTTCCCAAAGCATATATACCATGAGTTCACTGCCCTGAAAGTCTCTAACATTCAAAAGTGCCACTGAATTATTATTGCAATGCTGGTATTATTAAGAAATGACTATCTAGAAATTATTTCTTGAAATGTTTAAATGTCACTTACTAAATGTACAACTATGACTACTGCTATTGCTGCAAATAATAATTAGCATTTAAATCATACTTTAACATCTGCATATCACTTAAATATTATCTCATTTGATCTTCACAATAATTCTTAAAAGTAATTGCTACTGTTGCCCCATTGTACAAATGAGGAATTGAGGCAGACAGAAATTATGGGACTTGCCTAGGATCACATACTTATTATCTGAGGGCAGATTTAAACTCAGATTTTAGTGATTCTAGATCAACTGCTTTATCTACTGTACCATGTAGACTATTTACAGTTTTAAGATAAAATACTCGAAATCTTTATTAATTAGAGAAATAGAAATTAAAGCAATTTTGAGATTCAACCTCACACCACAATGAATGCCTTTTGACTCTTATGATGCTACTAGATCTATACCCCAATGAGATCATAGAAAGAAGAAAAGGTCCTTTACAGAGAAACTTTTATAGCTTTTGGTGACAGAGCCAAAAGAAAACTGTATAGTATAATACAAATATTCTTATAATGAACTATTGGGAGGATTTTTACAAACCTTTAAAGAATGAAATGAGCAGAACCAGAACAATGCATAAAATGACAAAAATGACAAAAAAAACCCAAAAAAACCTAACAACATTGAAAGCAGTGAAACTATGACCAATATAAAGACCTTTAATTCCATTAGAGCAGTGATAAAAATGTTCTATTACTTCATGGAGATGATGTATATGCAATGAGAAGTGTGGGTATCTCCACTATTGGGAAAACTTGTGTGCTTTACTATGCATATTTCTTATCAAAAGATTGATTTTTTTCTTTTCTTTTTCTTTCTTTTCTTTTCTTTTGCTATTCCCCTGGGGTAGAAGGTGGAAGAAAGAAATAACAAATTTCTGCTAATTAAAGACAATACTGAGGTGAACTTATTGTCACTGATGTGAGGTGCTTCATGAGCTTTCAAACTCACTATTATTACTTTCATTAAACTTTTACATTGTTGTAAAAGAGTTCTTGCGAAGTGCGAATAATCTGTAAATATTTTAATAAGAGAAAACATATCAATCCAAATTGAAATTGTGCATTAAAAAAAGGATAAACAACAAAATCTTGAAAAATAAAATTTTAAAAAGTCAAAACCAAAAAAAAATATTCTTGGATAAAAGAACATTTTTGAAACACAAAATAATCCTTTTAGGTTATTAGCACAAAATGTGGTTTATATCTCATTTTAAAAATATTTCTGTATAATAAATTAGTTCCTATATCAGTGAATAGCTATTTCTCACTTCACCTAATCTGTGCTAACACTTACCTCACCAAAGGATTATTTATCATAATGAGCTTTCAGGAAAAATAAAAAAATTAAATTAAATTAAAAAAAGAGATTCAGTTAAATAGAATTTGACTTTGACATCATTTTAAGAAGTCATTATAATCCCTCCCCCCCGGACATTCATTTATACAAAGGCTTTTTCTTGTCTGGGGCCTTGTATGATTGATATAATCTGCTACAAAATGGAGGGGATACTAATAAATGTATTTCTGCTTGTAGAAGTAAGGACAGTAGATAGATCAAAACCTCTGCAAGATTTTGTTTATTATTAGTGAAACTATTAGCATAACCCTAATTAAAGGGTATTTTCTTCCTTGCTAAAAGAAAAATGAAATATATTAGGGTTTTTTTTTGGTAACTTTCATCTTGCATGCTATCTTTTCTTTAATGTATGTATTTTAAATTTAAATACAAAGCAAGAAAAAAATATTGCCATGTGCACAGCAGAGCATAAAAAAGTATTCAAAATATAAAACAATGAATTTCCATTTAACAAAAATCTATATAATAAATATTACACATTGTGTTCAGTTATTCATCTTTGCTTCCTTGTAAATTTTTTGTGTTCTCTGCTGTGTACTTTTAATTCTTTGCCCCCCTTCCCAAGAAAGTCACAATTAAACTAAGACACATGTATGCACACACACATATATAGGGACACACAATGTACCCACCACATATATACACATTTACATATGTATTTAATAGTACACATATGTACACATAAATTCATCTGCATCCATGTAGGACCATATTATACTTATTTGTCCTCTGTTCCAAGGAAGGTGGATAACATTTTCTTTCATAAGTCAAGATCTTTCCATAAATTTCTAACTTCCAATTTTATGCTGTCTACTTAATATAGACTAAAACAGTATTCAGTAATAACAGATACATAGTGTAATTTCCCTATTTTTCTTTTTTGATTAAATTAATTTTAGCTTTAACTTTTTCTGAGATCATAATTATTGCCTGTGGGTTTTATTTTTCATAAATTGGTCTTCTTATCGTTATTTTATATCTTTATTTCCTATCTTTCCTGACTCTTCTGCTTTACTTCTACCGACTAACTTGCCCACCTATTACTTAACCTAACTTCTCCAAATCAACCTCTCATTTTCCAGCGCCCATCCTTTCCTTTCCCTTTGTCCTCGTAAAAGATTTTTTACCTTTTTTTTTTCTTTTTTGGCTTTTTTTGATGATGCAATTGAGATTAAGTGACTTGCCCAGGGTCACACAGCTAGGGAATGTCAAGTGTCTGAGTTCAGATTTGAACTCAGGTCCTCCTGACTTCAGGGCTGGTGCTCTATCCACTGCGCCACATAGCTGCCCCGAAGGTAGGAGATTTTTAGAAGCCTTAAAAATACTTATGTTGGTCTCCCTTTATACCATTCCTATTATTCTACACACTCTTCTATATTACCTTCCTTAACCTAATGCCTTAACCCCTTATTTTTTTACAAATTTAAAAGATTTTTTTTCATTTCTAAATGTACATGTTCTTTTAAAAAAATTAATACACATTGCTTTATGAATCATATTGGGAGAGAAAAATCAGAACCAAAGGGAAAAACCATGAAAGAAGGGAAAAAAAAAAAAACAGAAAAAAGACGTGAACATAGCATGTGTTGATTTACATCCAATACCTATAATTCTTTTTTTTGAATGCAAGATGTCATTTTCTGTCCAAAGACTATTGGATCCCAGTAGATCACTGAGCCACTGAGAAGAACTAAGTCTTTCATAACTGATCAGTGCACATTCTTGCTGTTATTGTGTACAATGTTCTCCTTGTTTCTTTCAGCATCAATTCATGTAAATCTTTCCCAGGCCTTTCTAAAATCATCTTGTTCCTCATTTTTTATAGAACAATAATATTCCATTAACTTCATATGACACAGCTTATTCAGCCATTCTCCAAATGACGGGAACCAACTCAATTTCCAATTTTTTTAAACATTTTTTTAATTTTATTTGCATAACATATGTGTGGGTAATTCTTCAACAATAACCCTTACATACATTTCTGTTACACATTTCCCCCCCCAGTTCCCACGCCTCCCCTAGATGGCAGGATATCCACTACATGTTAATTATGTTAATATATTGGCAAATCGAATATATGTATACATATTTCCAAACTTATTGTTGTGCAAGAAAAATCTTATCTACACAAAAAATATATCAGATAAAGGAAACACAATGTAAGCAAACATCAATCAAGGAATATGAGAATGTTATGTTGTGGTCCACATTTGGCATCCCTCTCTCTGGGTGTATATGGCT
>JAJPUD010003034.1:259264-275262 GCA_023553655.1 Myrmecobius fasciatus | reverse complement strand
ACAAACACACAGAGAGAGAGAGAGATCTAAATATATAGAGATTTGGCTCAAATATGTAAGAATTCAAGGCATTCTCCAATTGATAAATGGTCAAAAGATATCAACAGACAATTTTCAGATGAAGAAATTGAAACTATTTCTAGTCACATGGAAAGGTGCTCCAGATCACTACTGATCAGAGAAATGCAAATTAAGACAACTCTGAGATACCACTACACACCTGTCAGATTGGCTAAGATGATAGGAAATGATAAAGAGAATATTGGAGGGGATGTGGGAAAACTGGGGCACTGATACATTGTTGGTGGAACTGTGAAAGGATTCAACCATTCTGGAGAGCAATCTGGAACTATGCTCAAAGAGTTATCAAACTGTGGATACACTTTCACCCAGCAGTGTTTCTACTGGGCCTATATTCCAAAGAGATCTTAAAGGAGGGAAAGGGACCCACATGTGCAAGAATGTTTGTGGCAGCCCTTTTTATAGTGGCTAGAAACTGGAAACTGAATGGATGCCCATTAGTTGGAGAACAGCTGAATAAATTATGGTATGTGAAAGTTATGGAATATTATTGTTCTGTAAGAAATGACCAACAAGATGATTTCAGAGAGGCCTGGAGAGACCTACATAAACTGATGCTAAGTGAAATAAACAGAACCAGGAGGTCATTATACTCAGCAGCAACACTATATGATGATCAATTCTGATGGCCATGGTTCTCTTCAACAATGATGTGATTCAAACCAGTTCCTATTGTTCAGCAATGAAGATAAATCATATACATACAGAGAAAGGCCTGTGGGAACTGAGTGTCGATGCAACACAACATTTTAATGCTTTCTGTGAATATTTGCTCGCATTTTGTTTTCCTTCTTAGGTTGTTTTTTTTTTTTTTTCTCTTTCTAGATCTGATTTTTCTTATGCAGTAAGATAATTGTATATATATATACATATATATATATACACACATATATTGGATTTGTCATATAATTTAACATATTTAACATGTATTAGACTACCTGCCATCTAGGGGTAGGGGTGAGGGGAAAGGGGAAAAATTTGGACCAAAAAAAATTTTGCAAAAGTCAATGTAGAAAAATCACTCATATTTTCTGAAAATAAAAAGCTTTAATTAATTTTAAAAAATTTTTCAAAATAAAATAAACTGATTTCCTTCACTTGAAAAAGCAGTCTATGTAACTCATTTGGCTAATAAAGGACAAGGCCTAAGATAATTTCTTGACTCTTAGGATCAAGCTCCTACTTGGTCCAGAAACTCTCCCAGCATCCAGGAAGCAACTTATCCAAGAGCTAGTTTAAGTCTTTTCCCTTTGACTAAGTCATCACCACCAGGCCCTTTGTCCTCTGCTTTCTCTAGGGTCATGTGGCTCTGTGAATATTGATTCTATGAGAAGTCCCTGGGTCCTTCAGGCTTCTCTTTCCATTGAATCAATCCCAGTGTGTTGTTCTTACCAGTTTCTCTCTGGTTCTCCCCTTTCACAGATCTCCATTTTTAAAGCCAAGAACAAAGGCATAACTCAGTAATTCCCAGATTATTCTACATGAAGACGTTTTCACCTTATATACAGAGACACTTTCCATGCCAGAACAAAAGCCTCAAGTGGCAATTGCCGAGTGGCAATGTTTTTTTGTTGTTGGTAGTGGTGGCTTTTTGCTGAGGCAAATGGGTTAAGTGACTTGCCCAGAGTCACACATCCAGGAAGTGTTAAGTGTCTGAGATTTGAACTCAGGTCCTCCTGACTTCAGGGCTGGTGCTCTACCCACTACACCAACTAACTGCTCCCAATGGTTTTTTGTTTGTTTGTTTGTTTTTATTTCATTCATACAGGGAAGCTAGAATAAGTTTCTCAACAGTGAATTGATACTGAAGACCCAGGTCAATACACAAGATGCAAAATCCCTTACACAGGTATTATCCCCATTTCACAGATGAAGAAAACTGAGGCTCAGAAAGGTGAAATGATTATGTCTGAGCCAAGTTTGCTGAGCACATATCCAAGCCTCTTTTCTCTTCACCAGTGCTATTGATGTGGTACAGTGACTATTAGGAATGAAGTGAAACCCTGACAACCTTATTATGCATAATGGGAGGCCACCAAATTCCCGGGATCTTTATCTTGTCAGAATGACCAACCAGAATCTTTTGGACCCTTAAACAGGCACACTATGCAAAATCTCACCTGACAAATAACCTTTATGACCAAAGCACCTTCATTATCCTATATTAGCATAGCCTATTTCCTGGTATCCCATCCTAAGGTGATAGCTAAAAACATAATACACACGTGAGTTTGTTATTGACTAGGACTCTCCTTCCTAACTCCTCCATAACTCTAAATCCTGCCTTTACTTTTTCCTTCTGACTTTTAAATGCCTCAATTTGATTAGGGTCTTTGTGGCTACCATAAAGCCTTTGTGTGTATTTTTCACATTCTGAACCATTCTTCCAGAACCAGGTATTTAAACAGTATCTAATTTCAATAAAATTGGAGACTAAGAAAATCACAAATTAACACTATCTACATCTTATTTTGTTAAATATTTCCTAACTATATTTTATGATGGTTCTGTCTCAATCAGTTACTGCCTGCATAGCTATTTGAACATCTCTGCTCTTCACTTCTCCTAAGTAATTCCAAAGCAGAGGATTATTACATTCTGCTCTGCTTTTTTCTTTTTACATTATGTTCATACATCTCTTCTAATTTTCTCTAAATTCCTCAAGAATATTATTTCTCCATCTATAAAGTTCAGGACAGTTCAGCTTTCAAGGGGAAACACTGAAAAGAGTTAACAGTTTGGGAGTGCAAAAACCTGGTAAAAATCAATACCAGCTCTGAACCTGGTAACCTCAATCAATTCATGAGCTGTTTCTGGGTTTTCTGCATCTATACAATGAAGAGTAAGCACTAAACTATATCTAAGATTTCTTTCAGCTTTAAATCATAGATATTAACAAGATTATATCAAGATCAATTCCGATGGATGTGACTCTCTTCAACAATGAGATGATTCAAACCAGTTCCAACTGTTCAGTGAAGAAGAGAGCCATCTACACCCAAAGAGATGACCATGGCATCTGAATGTGATTTACAACATAGCATTTTCACTCTTTTCATTGCTTTCTCCTCCTCCTCCTCCTCCTCCTCCTTCTCTTTCTCCTTCTTACTGGTTTGATTTGATTTTTCTTGTGCAGCACAATAATTTAATAAATATGTATGCATACATTCAATTTAACATATTTCTACCATGTTGAACATATATTGGACTACCTGCCATCTAGGGGAGGGCCTGGGGGAAAGGAGGGAAAATTGTAAAAACAAGGTTTTGCAAGGGCTAATGTTTGCAAGGGCAAATTAAAGACTTGTCCATGCATATGTTCTGAAAAATAAAAAGTTTTAATTTAAAAAAAAAAGGGGGGGGGAATAAATCATACGTGTTGTGATCCTGCAGAATGGACAAGGGACAGAGAAAGAAATTACTTGCTCTTTACATTGCACACGCCTATTCTCTCTGCTTAGAATACCCTCCTACCTCCACTAATCCAGATCCATCATAGCCTAAGAGACTCACCTTTGCCCAAGAAGTCTGTCCCCACTAACTTCATTCTGAATTACTGCAATAACTATTCTTTGTATTTCTCTCACTTATAAATACGTTACTTTTCACATGCATACTGAACATATTTCTTCTAAGTCTATCTCAGAACAGTGAGGAATGAACTGAGTGAAGACATTCTCATGGGGAAAATAGCCTTAATTGTGACTTGAGACTTTGTAATAACAAAGCTACACCTAAAAGTTGCAGGTGACTGTCTCCTGTTTTCCACTACTTCCCTCCCCACAGCTTCTTAATTAATTAACTAACATTTAAGTACTTCTTTTAAAGCTGATGACGGTTGTAAGAAATAACCAACAAGATGATTTCAGAAAGGCCTGGAGAGACTTGCATGAACTGACGCTGAGTGAAATCAGCAGAACCAGGAGATCATTGTACATGGCAACAATAAGTCTATATGATGATCAATTCTGATGGACATGGTTCTCTTCAATAATGAGATGTTTCAAAGCAGTTCCAGTTGTTCAGTGATGAAGAAAGCCATATACACCCAGGGAGAGGCCTGTGGGATCTGAGTCTGGACCACAACATAGCATTTTCACACTCTCTATTGATGTTTACTTACATTATGTTTTCATTATCAGGTTTGTTTTTTTTTTTCCTGTACAGCAAGATAACTGTATAAATATATATACACATATTCGATCTGTCAAATATTTTAACATAATTAATATGTCAAAGTTACAGGGACTAACAAGAAAAAAGACATACCAACACACTAGTGGGGTATCTGCAATTGATTCGATTATCAGAAAAGCTCCTTGGAATCCAGTAGAATTGGGGAATAAGCCCGAGATGAACTGCTGCTGCTCACTGTTTCCCTAGATGCAAACTAGTTCAGCAGTAATGTTACAACCAACATTCTTTTAGAGTGAGAAAAGAATCCTTTATTCAGTGATGCTCATAAGAAACAGGTGTGCTCCTAAATGAGACAAACACCAAATACAGAACTGAGAATTAACTTTATACTGATAATTCAGGACTTCTACTCCTCTCTTCAAGGCTCCAATTGGTCTGGGTCAGATTCACAATGCTAATAACAACTGGTCAGATTCACAATCTGAGTTACAATTGGTCAATTTACAATTCCCTTTATTTGCCAATTCCATAAGTCAAAAGGCTTGTGCCCTATAATTGACTCTAGCCAGTTTGGACCAGTTTGAGTTCTAATCAGGAACTTTGTTGTTTAGCCAGTTCCTTAATTCACAAGGTAACTAAACAACTTATTTCTCACTCCCTTAATTCTGTAATATCTGTGGAAACCTAACTTCTGATATTCCTCACAATCTGATCAATCACTCTAGAAAACAATTTGGAATTTTTCAAGAAAAATTATTGTTCATACTCTTCTACACGGGACTCCATGTTAGGGTCCAGGATTTGGGGACCCTGATAAGAGAAGTTTGTCTTTGAATTGAGGATCAAAGGGTGTGGTCTATGATTCCCTTGAGAAACAAGAGATTTGTCAGAGATTGCTGATAATGGCTTTATAATAGGCTATTTAAAGTGGTCTTAGAAAAACTGCTTGCCTCCAGGCAGTTCTGTAGTGCAGAGGACAATCCCACCTTCTTAATGAATACCTCCTTTCAATACAAATTTAAATGCTAATGATAGGTGTGGGATAGTGGACAAAGGGTATGACCACAGAGAGTGGGAGAAGGAAGGAGGCAAGGAGGAGTTGGTCAGGAAAGAAGGAGGGGTCAGACTAGGAGGGGCAAGGCTAGGAGGAGGGACTAAGCTAGGAGGAGAGGCTAAGAGAGGAGGGAAGATATATAAGACAGGCTGGCTGTAAGGGAGAAAGGAAGTGCTGAATAAAGAACTGCCTTAAACCATCCATCTCTGGCTCGACCCTCCTTGGCAGAACATGCTGGTCACGTCCGGAATGCGCACAGAAGCACATGATACGTGAGACCCGGCTTCCCCACCACATATTGCACCTAGCAACTCCTAAGAAGATCAAAGACAAAAAGGTCCAATATATTGCAAAATACCCCCAGAAACATTTTCTGTCATAAGATAAACTATGAACTAAATGGGTATCCAAGAATATAAGGGAATCTTGTGTTGTAAGAAATAATGAATATTAGAAATTTAGAGAAAAAAATAGAACTTCAAACTGGAAATTCTATCATAGGAATTTAGATGAAATCCCGAGCTCTTAAAGGCAATGCTAAATCTAATGTCATTTTATGAGTCTTGATCCTTCTTAATCTTTTTACAGCTTTGGACAATGTAAATAATTCTCTTCTTAATATTCTTGTCTCTGGGTTTTCATGACCCTCTTCTGGTTCTTCCTCTACCTATCTGACCACTCCTTCTCAGTCTCCTTTGACAATTCTTCAACTTGGTCACACTTACCAATCATGAATAGCCAGAAAAATTCTGTTCTGGAGCACTTTATCCTTCACTCCATTTAATCTATTCTATCAAAATAAAAAGATAAAGATTAATCTAGTATGATTTGTTCTTTTCGGTACTATATTACTATTTACATATTTATTTTGTATATCAATTCCCTATACTTATTTTTGTCCTGCACTTTCTTGACCAGAATTTACCTGGCAGAAAAAAAGTAAACATAAGACAAAAACTTTAAACTTTCTTCTATGCAAAAGATGATCTTATCCCTTCTTCAATTTCCTGGAATTCCCAAATAAAGTTGTCATTCACTTCCAAAAAAAAAAATTATAACTTGTATGAACTTACCCAGAAAGAAGAAAGCTGAACCAACATAAAAGAAATAATGGTTGATGTAAAGTGAGTGAAAATAGCACTAAAAGTCAGCATATCCAAACTCAAATGTACAGATTAATCTTAGTTCAGGAAGGCAAGTGATAAAAGAGAGAGGGGGGAGGGTACAATATACATTCAGAAAGTTTTGTTAAAACTTTTTCTTTGCTGAGGAAGTGATTGGAGGTCTTCAGAAAAAGTGATATGAAAGAAAACCCTATCAATAAAATTTTTTTTAAAGTTATCTACAGAAATGCAAATTAAGACTACTCTGAGATAATACTACACACCTGTCAGATTGGCTAAAATGACAGGAAAAGATAATGATGAATGTTGGAGGGGATGTGGGAAAACTGGGACACTGATACATTGTTGGTGGAACTGTGAACGGATCCAACCATTCTGAGAGCAATTTGGAACAATGCTCGAAAAGTTCTCAAACTGTGCATACCCTTTGTCCCAGCAGTGTTTCTATTGGGCTTATATCCCAAAGAGATCTTAGAGGAGAGAAAGGGACCCACATGTGCAAGAATGTTTGTGGCAGCCCTTTTTGTAGTGGCTAGAAACTGGAAAATGAATGGATGCCCATCAGTTGGGGAGTGGCTGAATAAATTATGGTATATGAATGTTATGGAATATTATTGTTCTGTAAGAAATGACCAAAAGATGATTTCTGAGAGGCCTGGAGAGACTTGCATGAACTGATGCTGAGTGAAATGAGCAGAACCGGGAGATCATTATATACGGCAACAAGAAGACTATATGATGATCAATAATGATGGACATGGCTCTCTTCAACAATAAAATGTTTCAAACCAGTTCCAATTGTTCAGCGATGAAGATAGTCATATATATCCAGAGAGAGGCCTGTGGACCATAGCATTTTAATGCTTTCTGTGGATGTTTGCTTGCATTTTCTTTTTCTTCTTGGGTTTTTTTTCTTGTAGGTCTGATTTTTCTTGTATAGTAAGATAATTGTATAAATATGTATACATATATGCAATTTGTCATCTAGGGGAGGGGGTAGGAGGAAGGAGAGAAAAATTTGGAACAGAAGGCTTTGCCATGCTCAATGTTGAAAAATTGCCCATGCATATGCTTTTTTTTTTAATTAAAGCTTTTTATTTGCAAAACATATGCTTAGGTAATTTTTCAACATTGACCCTTGCAAAGCTTTATGTTACAAATTTTTCCCTCCTACCCCCCACTCCCTCCCCTAGATGGCAGGAAATCTAATATATGTTAATTATGTTAAAATATTTGACAGATCGAATATGTATATATATATATTTATACACTTATCATGCTGTACAGAAAAAAAAAAAAAAAAACATGAGAAGGAAAACATAATGTAAGCAAACATCAATAGAGAGTGTGAAAATGCTATGTTGTGGTCCAGACTCAGATCCCACAGGCCTTTCCCTGGGTATAGATGGCTTTCTTCATCACTGAACAACTGGAACTGGTTTGAAAAATCTCATTATTGAAGATGTCCTTCAGAATTGATCATCATATAGACTTATTGTTGCCATGTATAATGATCTCCTGATTCTGCTCATCTCACTTAGCAAGAATTGTCTCAAACCAGTTCCAATTGTTCACTGAAGAAAACCATATACACCCAGAGACAGGGATATGAAAAATGGACCACAACGTAACATTTTCATGATCTCTATTGATGTTTTCTTGCATTGTGTTTCCTTTCTCTGATTTTCTTTTTTTTCTTGTAGATAGGATTTTTCTTGCACAACTTGTCAAGTATTTCAATATTATTGACATGTAGTGGACTTCCTGCCATGTAGGGGAGAGGAGAGGACTGGGGATAAAAGTTGTAATGGAAAGCTTTGTAAAGATCAATGCTGGGGAACTACCCATACATATGTTATACAAATAAAAAGCTTTAATAAAAAAAAAGAAAGAAATTACTTGCAAAGACGTTTCTGGTCAGTGACCTATGCTAGTGGAAGGAGTGGAGAGAAGAGAGAGAGAGAAAGGAGGGAAGGAGAGAAAAATGCTCTTAAAGCCTTCCCTAGAAAGGACATTTTCATAAGAGATGTGAGGAAATGAAAGGACCTCTAAATGCCATTATTAAGCACTATTTCCAGTGAGATAACATTCTGATATTCTAAATATCAGAAATAGAGAGAAACAGACAAATATATTAAGTGTTTACTATGTGCCAGATCCTATACTAAGCAAAAAAGACTGTCCTCAAAGAGTTTGCATTCTAATGGAGGAAGACAAGTGGTAAAGAGGAAATAAAAAACAGAAAGAGGGCAGTAACAGACCGTGGAGGCTTGATATCACCTGAACCCAGGGTAATCAACCCAGAAAGAATCTAAATTTCACATGGGAAGGATGTGAAAGTCCTGCCAAAATGGAGGTGATACAGTTTGGGGCCCAGAAAGTGAAGAAAGGAGATAAAAGCAACTACCTCTTATCACATACTGTCCAGAATTAAATATAAGTGAGGAAGACAGGAAGAACAGCAGACAGAAAGAAACTCCTACACCTTTCTCTTCCAAGACGTGGAAGTTAAGGGAATAGTTAGGAAGAAACAATATTGAGTAGCCTCTGTCTCTACTGATGTAAAACAGCTTCTAGCAGATATAGTAATAATTTTATGGTCTCCTGACTTTAGGGGGCTTCTGTCATACTAATCTGGCAATGATTCAAAATCTTTTGGCTTTCGAATCTGTGATCCTGAGGCCCTCTTACCTAAGAATGTTATTGTTCTGTCAATGATCCTAAAAGTCTTCTGGCCTATGCATACAATATGTCTTCTCTTAAACTTTAGGGAAAATATATTAGTGATCCTAAGGCTCTCTAACCTTAGGATGCTATTGTCTGTCAATGATTCTAAAGTCTTCTGGTTTTAGGATAGTCCTGGGTCTGCTGGTCAGTGATAACCAAATTTCTGAGACCACTCTTCAGTTCCACCTCTAGGCCATAAAATTAGCATGACATGAACTGGATAAATTTGTCTCCTTGTTCTAGTTCTTTGCTACATTCTCTTGGAATTTAGACTGCTTCAATTCCTATTCCAATTATAATAAACTTGGGGGCAGCTAGGTGGCACAGTGGATAGAGCACCAGCCCTGAAATCAGGAGGACCTGAGTTCAAATCTGGTCTCAGACACTCAACCCTTTCTAGCTGTGTGACCCTGGGCAAGTCACTTCACCCCCACTGCCTCAGCAAAAAAAAAAAAAAAACAATTACAATAAACCTTACTCCTTGTCTTGGATATGGGTTCAAGCCTGCAAATTCGTGAGACACTTTGCAACACCAGTCTGTAACCCCCAATTTTTTTGTGTCCCTTCCCAAGCTCAACATTTTGTGGCCCATATGGGAAGGGTCTGGTCTCCCCTGGTTTGATTCCCTCCTTGTCAAGGTAAATCCTCCACCATTTTTTCTCCCACAATCCAATAGCTAGGAAACCACAAGCCACTAGGAAAAGGCTTATCTGGGTTGTTATGAGCTCCATGCTCAGCAAGTTTTCCTTGACTGAAAATGTGCAAACTTGGAAATTCTTGCAATTTTCAGGAAAGTACCTAGGGAATCTTTGCCACTTTTTCACCTTCTCTGGGGAGCCAGAGGAGATGAAGTGCTATATTGCTTTTGGCAAAGATGGGACAGTTCTCTTTCATGTCATGTTTGTCTATGTTTGTGTCTTTGTGCAAAATGTCTGTATCATATTTATTCTATGGGCTAGATTTTATTACCTGAAAAGATTTAAAACACAAACAGCAAGAAAAAATTTCTATACTATGTATAGAATGCTGGGAAGATTTCTTAAAAAGATTAACTTTTTTTTCTTCTGTGGACTTCAGCTCTGGCTAAATTGGAAGCTACACCAAAAAGTTAGCTAATTAAAATTAAAATAACATTTTAGCAGATTCTCAAAGTTTTGAGAGCAATGATTAGGAAGTTTGGCAATTAATCATTTTAAGATTGCAAGAAAAATTCCTGAAACAATGGGGATAATTACAGGAGCAAAAAGAAAAACAAACAGCAACTTTTTACTAATTCTTTCCTGACTCCTATCTTATCCAGAGTCTCCTTCTGCTCCTTTGGAAAAGTATTCCAGAAGGTATTAAAAGACCTTCTATACTCCACTCTCCAGAATCCTAAGTGTATCTCAGTTGTGGGGATTGCTAACAAGATCAATATTGCCCAAGTCCCTCTGTTAACTTCTCTCAACTCAGGTCAGATTAAGAAAAGAGAATGCTAAGGTATTGTAGATTAACTCAAATTCTGCCTCACCTGTAGAAACAGGGAAAGCAGCAAAACTGTGGAGACTCCACACAACCTTACCCAAATACCTCTCCAACCCAGATTGGAGGAATGGGGATAGAGTAGGGGTCAGGCTCCACGGTTGGCATTCCCTGAGTCTGGCACCTGAAACTACCATCAAAAGGAGATCCTGGCACATATACATTTCTAAGTATGTGTAAAGTAATTTGGAAATCTATTTGAGATATGATAGTAAAAGCAATTTTAAAGGAGCTCTAATTAAAGTCCACTAAAGGGATGTGTTAATTGTAATCTATTTGCACTGATAGTGTTATAAGAAAAGTTTGGGAACTTTAGGAAAACAGAAAAGCAATTTGCTATTTAAAAACTCTGGCCACAAACAGCATGCTTTTGAGTTATATAGAGTCAGACTTCTGAGGGCCCTGTCAGTAAAAACTGGCACCTTAAACCTTTTCCTGCTCATAAAAGAGAAATGATTTTTGTGAACTGGAACATAACAAATGACAATTCAGTTTTCTAGAACATTTAAACAAAATGTAATTTTTCAATGTTCTATCTCAGTTTTAAGAATTGTCTTGTTTTCTCCCTAATACAAAAGAGAAATTTATTAATGGGAATAGAAACTACAGCTAAGACTATTTGGCTATTACTTAAGAAATTCTAAAATGGTTATTTGGAGTTATTGTCATCTTGTTAAATCTAAAATTGCTAATTACTGTGTGTGAAACAAGAAGAATGAGGTGAAAGCTTTATTAGTTCACCTCTACGTATGAGATGTGCATCACCTTTTCCCCTTTCACAGAGTGGGGGGAGGTACCAAAAGCACAATCCTTAAAAACATTAAGAAAACTACGGGTGGGCAACAGCAAGCTTAGCCCCTTCCCTGGGGTCTTTGTCTACTCCCCTTAATGTGTAAATTTGCCAGTTTTCTTGAAACTATCAGAGTAAGCAAGGTCATCAGTGCTGAGAAATGAGTCTGTTTAGGATTTATAGTTTCTAAACAAGGAATAAGTTTACAAGAATCTATAAGCTTGTATAATGATTGATCCTTTGCATCAGGATAAGTTTAAACACATAAAAATGTATGTAAGTCATGGTAAACTTTTAAAAATAAGGTATGTAGCCCTAAGCTTCAATTAGTCAAATTTGCTATTACAGAAAAATCTCTTGAGACTGTAATTGATATTCTTTTTGAGTTTTGAATTTGATTGCTTGATCATTAAGTCAGTAACCCACCATTCAAGAGAAATGTCCTAGTTACTCAGAGGAATACCTTCCTGAAATGCCATAGGTGGACATCTTATCGGGGCAAGAGTTGGGAGAATAATCTTAGTCTCTGCTTAAGGTGGGATCCTTCTGACTCAGCTTCCCAGTTCTATTTCTTTGTTTCCCACCTGATTATTCCTAAATCTGGCTATGAGGTGGAATTACTACTACATGATCGGCTGTCAAACAGATCTAAGGATGCTTTATCCTGCCACATATGTGCTCTCAGGCTGAAACCTGAAGGACCTGTTTTGATGCTATTATAATCATGTCCCTGTTTTTTCCTCTTATAGAAAAATTCTACAAGCAGAACAAATGGTCACTAGAAGCCATAAGCCCAAGGATCCCAGGGGACACAATGTTTTTTTACCTTAGATCTTAAAGATGCTTTCTTTTGCATACCATTGCATAAAGATCCACAATCTCTTTTTGCCCTGGAAGGGGTAAATCCACAAAAATATAACCCCCATCAATTAACATGGGCAGTCATGTCCATAACATGGAGGGAACTCAGGGCTTTCATGACAGCCCCCACATATTTGGACAGGCACTGGCTATCCAGCATGTAGATGATGCCTTGATCTGCAACAGAGAGGCTTCTCTGGCCCACACAGCCTATCAGTCTGTTAAGACCCTGAAAGTTAAGCAGATGGTTTACAGATGGGTCCAGTTTTCTTGAAAATGGGTAAAGGAAGGCAGGTTATTCTGTGGTGACCTTCAGCAGCCCCTTGGAGGCTAAACCATCCTCCCCCTGGGACTTCTGCCCAGAAAGCTAAACCCATTGCCCTTACTAGGGGGCTTTGGAGTTGGGGAAAGAAAGGAGAGTGAACATCTACAGAGACTCCAAATATGTTTTTCAAACTTTGTACGCCCATGGGACTATATGGAAAGAAAGGAGACTTTTGACAGCAAAAAATTCTTCTATTAAATATGCAAGGGAAATTCTACAACTATTGCAAGCTTTCCACAAACCATGAGAGGTTTCTGTTATGTTTTATAAAGGACACCACAAGGGAGATTCACTGCAGGCCAAAGGAACAAGCTCACAGATTCAGCTGTCTGGGCTATTGCCCATTTGCCCCTGACCATGACACCTTTAATTCCCCAGCTCCCTAACCCTTAACTCTTCATATAGCTGGAAGGAACAAATCAAGCCTTTGTAGAAGGAAGAGGACATACCCTTTTTCTTTCTGGATGGTTTCAAACACTCTAGGACCAGCTTCTATACCCAGAGACAAACCAGTGGGAACTTCTTTCTGGTCTAACCAACTCCTTACAGGGTGACAATGGCTCAGCCTTCATTTCTTAAATAACTCAAAAAGTGGCCAAGGCACTTAAGATTACTGATCATCTCCACCCTGCCTGGTGGCCTCAGACTTCTGGGAAGGTGGAGAAAACAAATCACACCCTCAAGTAAGTCCTTACTAAGCTGTGCCTGGAGTGAACTGGGTGAAGAATCTCCCATTAGCATGGACTATATAAGGTCATTCTGACTATTCCAACTCAAAGGTTTCCCCAGCTGGACTCATGTTTCTAGAATTAAAAGTGGTATTTCTGTTACTTCTCCCTCAGACATTCCTGAATATTCCTGTGAACCCCAGAGAGAACCTAAACCTACTCTTCCACAGGACTCCTGGAAACATACTGGATAGAGAAGGGTGAATTTGTCTGTCCTTCTCTCCCTCTCTAGCTTGCTTTCTTGTTATTTTCCACTTTTTCCAGGTGTACCTTTAACAACTCCAAGGATGAGAGCTTTACTCCTAGTATTTTCTCTCCAGCTCTCCTGTGGGCCCCAGCCAGGGGGAAGATAACTTCTTAGTCAGGATAGGGAACCCCGTGGGCAGTGGGGGCATTTGGGATTGTTGGATATGCCCTCAGCATCCTCAAGGCAGCCCACAGATAGGACCTGAAGCATTATTTGCAAAAGCCCCATTCCCAAATGTCACCACCCCCACTCCTGGATGCCACCCCATTTGTACTAGCTTAACACCCCACCACACACACACACACACACACATACACACACACACACACACACACACACACACACACACACATATCCTGGGTGGAATAACTTTAACCTGATCATCCCGTTTTCTTGCTGGAAAGGATTCCTTACCCACATAATAATTGTGGGATATCCATTCCAAAATTATTCTGACAAACTGGCTCATAATGCTTCTATGAAAACTTCCTTGAAGCTTCTTCACAATCTTCTAAAAATTAACATTTCTATTGGTAGATTTGTTTCCTCCAAGCTATGAACTTCCAACTATTTGTTCACCTTGAATACCACTGGCTAACAGATTCTGACACTCAGCAACCCACTGAATGTTGCTACCACCATCTTCGAGTTATATGCTTCCCCTCCTCAAATCTGGACCCCACTTAGAGAGGGACAGCTCTACACTTTTTATCAGCATGAAGCAGCTCCAGAAAATGAGATCTCCGTCCCTTGTCCCAAATGAATTTGGGGTACAAACTGCTTGAGAGGGGAAATGATGTAGCTTCTAGGGGAGACAGCAATAATTTTAAGGTCCCTGACTTTAGGGGGCTTCTGTTCTAACAATTTGTCAGTGATCTTCTGGCTTTGGATTCTGTGATCCTGAGGCCCTCTGATCTAAGAATGCTATTGTTCTATCAATGATTATAAAAGTCCTCTGGCCTAGGGATATAATGGTATTTCTTCCCTTTAAAACTTAAGGGAAGATACATTAGTGATCCTGAGACTCTCTAACTATTGTTCTAACAATCTTGTCAATGAGTCTAAAGAATTCTGGTCTTAGGATAGACCTAGATCTGTGGGTCAGTGATAACCAAATTCCTGAAAGGACTCCTCAGTTCTATCTCTAGGCCATAAAATTAACATATCAATGATATGAACTATAAAAATTTGTTTCCTTGCTCCAGGTCCTTTGCAAAATTTTCTTGCAATTTAGTCTGTTTCAATTGGTGTTACAATTCTGATAAACTTTGCCCCTTGACTTGGATATGGGTTTAAGCCTGCAAATTCTTTTGAGAAACCTTGAGACACTGGTCTATGACCCCCAATCTTTTGGGGTCTCTTCCCAAACTCAACACTACTATATAGTCCTTTCCCCATTTCTGTACCAATATAATTCTCCCAGGACCAAGAGAAGAAAGGGAAGAGAGAGCTCAGTACTGACTGTCATATCTCTGATATCACTCATGGAACTGGGTAAAGGAATGAAGTACAGAGAAGAGTTTAGCCACTGCTCCTGCATGAAAATCACAGAAAACAGATTCACAGAGGAACAAACCTGACTGAAACTGCCTGGGGTCTCCTCCTATTGGTGAGGTCATGAGTTACTAGATGGGGATGTCTGAAAAAAACTGAAGTACTGAGACAGGCAGGGAAGGATTGATGGGGATCAGTTCAATCTTAAGAGTCCCATCCTCAGTGGAGAGATAGTGGATAGCCCCACCCTGCTATATTCAGTCAGAAATTTATATCAAACCCCTGAGGTTAAATTTTCCCTAATCTGTCCATAGCTCACATCATCTTTGCTAAACCTCTTTTGGATAAGTCTGCCACAGCACTCTGCTTCATAATGTCTCGCCCCTTCTCTCTTCCCCATGCCATATAGTGTCTTTCCTCCCATCACTCCACCATCTCTCCTCCTTACAGCTAACTAACTCTTTTAGAGTGCTAAACTCTTCTAAGGATCTAACCTGTCAGGAGCTCACTCCAATCCCATGGAGTGTTGTCTTTCTTCTGGTTAATTGTGAGTTTCACTAGGGAACTTGTCTTTCCCATAACTAATTGTTACATGCTTTTCCAACTCTATTTCATAGATATCATTCTTGGTGTCTATGGTATCTCTTCATTTTGTCCATAACCTTTCTCCTAAATAAATCTACCTTTTGCCAAAGAGAATGGTTATTGTGAATTCTTTACATGACTGAATCCCAACATTTGGTGCCTATATCAACTTCATCATTTGGTGCTAAATCCCAAATATCATTTGGAACTAGAAATTGCTCTCCTAATCACATGACTATCATCACCTCCCTCCAATTCTACCCCAACCCCAGCAAAAAAAGAAAGAAAGAAAGAAAGAAAGAAAGAAAGAAAGAAAGAAAGAAA
>JAJPUD010003034.1:191739-259254 GCA_023553655.1 Myrmecobius fasciatus | reverse complement strand
AAAGAAAGAAAGAAAGAAAGAAAGAAAGAAAGAAAGAAAGAAAGAAAGAGAAAAGGGGAAGAGAATATGGAAAAGTTAGAAGGACCAAGAGTTGGAAAAAACTATTTTCTTATATTATGTCAGGATTTGGAGAGAGAAGCAAGAAAGCGTTGTCAAGACTTTTAGTAAGCAAGAATAGGGAAATATACACAGAGTACCTGGCCTTAAATGTCTTATAGTGAGTGACTAGAAATAGTTCAAGATAAGACAAGAAAACATTGCTAACTCCATTGCATCAAGGAAAGAAAATCTCATTTTAAATTTATTGTTAGCTACATCATAAGATAAATAAGGGAAAAAATTTCCATGCAAGCAAAAATGGGAGATGTGGAAAAAAGACTCACTGACAAATACTGAACAAGTGGAAAAAAAGAAATCTAACTCAAAAAACAAAATAAGCAACAAGTCTTAAAGAAAAATAAACATAGGGGCAAAAGGCAGTGGCCAATAACAAGAATATCAAATGAAAAGCCCAAGTTATCATACAACTCAGCACCAACTTATAAAAGCCTCAGAAGAGAAATCTAACAGTTCAAACATCAAATTAACTGGAATTCCAAAGTGAGGGGGGATTTTCAATTCAGTATTAGGAGAAATAATTACAGAAGTTACCCCAGGACAAAAGTCAGTCAGCATTCTCCAAGAGGAAAAAAGGTCATAAGATCATGAAGAAATCCAAAATTCAAGTATCTGAGACATTTCATTCTTACAAATTCTTAAGAGTCCAGAGAGAAAAAAGAAATTACACAACACAGTACATATTATAATATCCCTAGGCTTGCCTATAATTTTGAAAGAAGGCAGAGTTGGTTAAAAAAAAAGATATTTTAAAAAACTGTTGATTCAAATATATAAACACACTAAAAATTTAAACATTTTATTTGAAAACAGACAGAAGATATCTAAAAATCAAGAACTCAAAGAATTTGCTGGAAAAAGTGGACAATTTAAAAACAGCTGGAAAGAATTTTCAGTTGCTAAAATAAGACCTTGTCAATGAAAATAATAGAATGTAAAAAGATTAAGATAAGCTTTTGAAAGAAAATTATCTCAGATTCTAAATAATTTGTAAAAATGAGTATAATTAAGAAGAAATAAGTTTAAATAAATCTAGGGTTAAATTGTTTAAATATATATATTTTTTTAAAAGCAAGAGGGACAGTTGACAAGCCGTGAAGCAAAACTTAAAGCTTTGCTTAAGGGAGTCAAGCTTCTAATTTAAAAGATAAGAACATTTTAAAATTATATTAATTACTTTTGATGCAAAAAGTTATGGGAAAAACTTAAGACAAATACAATTTAATTCCTATTATATTACATTAGTCATCTCAGTACACAATAGACTATTAAATAATACAGGAAATACAGGAAAAAATATTTAACACAAAGTATATAAATTAGTAGACTGATTTAAATTATATAATTTATATCTAACAATTAGACAAAAATGATAAAAGAAAAATAGTCCACATTGTAGGAGTTACAGAAAATAAGTTGTAAAATGATTGAACCACTCTGGGAAACAACTTGAAATTCTATAAGAGTCATTCAGCTGTTCATTATCTTTGACATATCAACCTAGATTTTGGGAAAATATCTTTAAAAAAAAAAAAGGCAGACAGAATGTCAAACCCCACACATATCAAAATACCCATAACAGCATTTTTTTGCAAGTTAAAAATTGGAAACAAAGCGAATATCCATAGATTGGGGAAAGGGAGAGGTAAGAGGAATAGTTTAACAAAATGTGGTATGAACATGTACATAATGGATTACTGGGCTATAAAAAAAACTGGCAAAGGTGCAAATTCAGAAAAGTACTAGAAGAGCTGTATGAATTGATGCTGAATAGAAGGTAGAAGCTTGGAAAATAATGTCCCCAGTGACTAAATAAAACTAGCACCACAAAGTAGAGAAAATGATTTTAGGATAATCTTGGCTTCAAAAGTAAAGACAATAAAATATACTTAACTTCTCTCAGTTGAGGTGGGAAGCTATGGGCACAAAACATTAATTAGCCTTTCCTGTCGGATAAGGGGACTATTCTGGTTAACTGTGTGACTGTTTTTCTACTTTACAAGAAAAGATTCAATAGTAGAAAAGAGAAAGGTATATAGGAAAAAGATCCTAACCAGACCCTAGATCCCCAATTCCCCAGAGGAGCAGCAGTAAGGGAGGAGGGGACAGAACCCCCATGAAGAGATGTGCAAAGGAGATGGCTAGGGAGGAACAGGAGACATGGCTGAATCCAGACCTAAATGCAGTAGGAAACATGCCACAGAAAAGGGTAAAATCCTCTGGGGCTGAAGCACTGTTATATGCATTCAGCCAATAAACATGCATTAAACACCCATGGGGCAGCTAGATGGCCCAAGGCATAGAGTGCCAGGCCTGGAGTCAGGAAGACACCAGTTCAAATATGACCTCAGAAAGTTTATTAGTGTGTAACCTTGGGCAAGTCATGTAAGCCTGTCTACCTCAGTTTCTTCATCTGTAAAATGAGCTGGAAAAGGTAATGCAAGCCATCCCTGTATCATTGCCAAGAAAACCTCACTGAAACAACTGAACAACAAAAAACACCAACTATGAAACTGGCATTGTGCCAAGATCCCTGGGGATAAAAAAAAGGCAAAAGACAGTCCCTGCCCCCCAGCAGTTCACAGTCTAGAAGAGGAAGCAACCTGCAAACAACAATTTCCAAATTGGCAAACATTAACAGAAAGGCAGTCTAATTCAAAGAGGTTGGGAAAGGCTTCCTGTAATGAGATTTCAACTGGTATTTGAAGGATGCCAGGGAAGCCAAAAAACAGATCATATGTGAGGAAGAGCACAGAGGCCAGTGTTTGAATCTCAGCATAGGAGAGGATGGGAAGATTCTGAAAACTGGTATCAGAAACTGCTTCTATGACAATTTTTCTACACCACCTATCCCTCAAGAGTTGCCTGGCACACCAATGCTCTGTAGGCAATGTGAACTGGAAAGCAACTTGAATTTATACCTCCCTCCAAAAAAAAAAAAAAATCACTAAACTTTGATACTCTATGACCCAGCAATATCACAGGCAGCTAAGTGCTACAATGAATAGACAGGTTTAAAATGAAAAAAGATCTGAATTCAAATACAGCCTCATATACTTAATAGCTGTGTCACCTTGGGCAAGTCATTTAGCTCATTTGCCTCAATTTTCCCATCTAAAAAATGGGGATAATGACAGCACCTACCTCCACAATTGTTGTGAAGATCAAATGAGATAATAATTGTAAAGTACTTAACACCTTGACTGGCACATAGTAAGTGCTATTTAAATGTTAGCTATTTTAAAATATATATTAATATTAATTATGCATTAATATTAATATATTATTAACAGTAACACATTACTATTAATTTAATTATACTCCAAAGGATTGAAAGACTAAAATATCTACGTGTACAAAAATACTAATAGCAGCCCTTCTGGATGTAGCAAAGTATTGGAAACAAAGTGGATACACATCAATCTGGGAAAGGGAAATTATAACATATGAATGGAACAGTATATAATGAAACCACAAGAAAATAACAGAATACATTCAGAGAAACCTGGAAAGACTTACAAGACTAATACAGAGAGAAATGATCATAACCAGAAAAACAATTTATATAACTATAATAATATAAACAATACTGATCAATATAAAGAATGTAAAGATCAATGCAAACACCAACTGCAACTGCAGAGATATAAGAATAAAACATACTTTTCACCTCTTGACAGACAGGTGAGGGATTAAAGAGGCAAAATGAGATGCACACTTACAGACAAGGATAGCCTATGTGTGGCTTTATTTGATTTGATTCAATTTATTTGTTAAGGGCAGTTAGGTATCCCAGTGGATAAAGCAAAAGACTTATTTATCTAGTTCTTCATATTATAGATATGCTCATTTTATGGCCCAGACATGGGACCAAGGAGTGGTCTCTGGAATTTGGTTCTCACAGACCAGCAGATAATTTGACAATTTGGCAAAAAACTGAGGAGGTTTATTCACTATTGTCTCAGGAACTTGATCCCTGAGGCTATCCTGAGACCAGAAGACTTCAGAATAGAAGAGGTGTGGGAGTTCCCAGGGCCAGGCTCTAAAGCCAGAGGACTTAAAGTCACTGACATTATTGGAACAGAAGCCCTCTAAGGTCAAGAGACCTCAAAATCATTGCTGTCTCCCCTAGAAGGTATATTATATCATTTACAATGCTACTGAAATACCACAGAAAATGATAGAAATAACAAATATATAGAAATTTGGAAAGGCATGGAATAATTTAAAGCAAAGAAAGAACTAGAAGAACAGCATATATATTTACTACTAATGTAATAGGAACTGTGTACCCCTGACCTTTTCGAGGGTGGACCAGGGTTGGAAAAACCTTGAATCTCAACTCTTCCCAACCTTTGGGAGCATCCCACCCTCCTACTTGATTCCTAGGGGAAACTCCCACAATAATCCCCACCTACAATTCACTTGGAGATCTTGGCCTAGGGCATAATTACCACCCTTTATAGATTAGTCCCTCAATTCATTTGAGGATCCCTCCCCTAGCCCCAGGCCATGGAAGGCTAAATAAAAATCAAAACTTGGTACCCAAACTTTTGCTAATTCTTAATCAGGAACTAGCCCACAGAGGGACTTCTCAGTATAATTAACCCATTTCTGCCAAAAACCTTTCTTGGAAATTGGGACTGGGAATTCTTTCTTAAAACCTGCGACACTGGCCAAGGGACCCCCATTGCTGTTAGGGTATTTCTCACCCCTCAACACTATGACTATGAACTAAAAATGAATATACAAAGATAAACATAAAAATAAAATAAATGAACATACAAATACAGATAATAATTAACAAGAACAGGAAAGAAATAAAGAAAAAGGTAATCAGCACTGTGTACACAAAACATTTAACACTTGCAAAGGACCTTTTATTTGTTTTTGCTGTTTAAAGTTGCTTGAAGATTTTTAAGTGAAATTGTCACCCAAGAGGGAAAAGTTCTCAATATGTAATACCACCACTGTCTTGCCACAAACTCTCCAATTCCATGCAATATAGCTTTGTTATCCAGACCTACAGAAACTTTTCTCAAAAATTAGCAATGGAAAAATACTAAATCACCAAATATAATGGGTTTTTTTGTAAGTCATTTCCTATGACAAGCTCTCTAAGTATTTTACACTATTGAAGACTCCCTCCTTGACTTAAGTCTTAAGACACTCCACTGGTTTTCTTTTGATCACTTTTGCTCTGCTTTGTTAACATCTCATCTTCTTTCCCAACCACTTAAGATGAATGACCTCTTTCATTCTCTCTCACCTCTTCCTTTCTCCTCTCTCATCTCCCCCCCCATCCTCATTTCCACTCCTAGAAAACTCATTCAAATCCATACCTTCAAACATCACCTCTATGAACAGGATTCTCAAGTTTTTAATCTGAGGGCTACAACTAGCTCACACATTTGTGCGTTTGCGCTCACTGTCGCTTTCCCTCCCTCCTCCCTTCCCCTCCCCCCCTCTCCCCATCCCTGTTCCAAGACCCATATTTTAACTTTTTAACTACTTTTAGGACAAGCTCAACGTGAATAACCTACTAAGCACCTCAAACTCTATAGAGCTACAACAATTTTCCTTAAAACCTACTCCTTTAACGACCAGCAGAATGATTTCAGAGAGACCTGGAGAGACTTGCATGGACTGATGCTGAGTGAAATGAGCAGAACCAGGAGATCATTATACACGGCAACAACAATACTATATGATGATTAATTCTGATGGACATGGCTCTCTTCAACAATGAAATGCTTCAAACCAGTTCCAATTGTTCAGTGAAGAAAGCCATATACACCCAGAGAGAGGGATATGAAATGTGGACCACAACATAACATTTCCATGCTCTCTATTGATGTTTGCTTACATTGTGTTTACTTTCTCAGATTTTTTTTTCTTGTAGATACGATTTTTCTTGCACAACAATGATAAGTGTGGAAATATGTATACATATATTCAATCTGTTAAGAATTTTAACATAATTAACATGTTGTAGATTTCCTTCCATCTAGGGGACTAGGGGGAAAAATTAGTAATGCAAAGCTTTGTAAGGGTCAATGTTGAAGAATTACCCATACATATGTTTTGCAAATAAAAAGCTTTAACAAAGGGAAAAAAAAAAACCTACTCCTTTTAACTTAAAAATTTCTATCAGCTGCTCCACAATTTACCTAGTATTTCATATAACAAATTGCTGTTATTTATCTTGGGGTCTCCTCTCATCTTTCCTTCACCTTCTCTCCCTTCACATCTAATCACTTGCCAAGACCTGTTGAGTGGGATGGTAAATTGAGGACTTCTCAATAATGATTGTGAGAGATTGGTGGGGGTTTTCATTGGGAATTCTATTGCAGGAAGAGAGAAATTGTGGCTTTTTAGAATCCTATTTGCTATTTACCTATCTGCAAAAAGTCTGCTTGATAACAGTGGGTCTTGAGTGATCGGGAAGTGCTTTATTCTGGAGATTGGCAGGTCCTGGGAGTGGGCCTCCCTCTCTCTCTATGAGAAAAAGGCGGCACTCCTTCCTCTCCTTGGCGTGTCGCAGAGAAGAATGACTATCCAGAATTTCGAGATTCAAATAAACTTCTAATCTTCACTTTGAGAGAGCTCTGAGTAATGATTTTGAATGGGGAATTGCATTTTTATCCCACACACGGTCAAATCTACTTCTCACAGTATGTTTTGCCCTCCTATCTACTTTAGTCATCCTTATTCACAGGACCTCAATTCTACATGCCTTTTAATGGATCTTCCTGCCTTTACTCTGGCTTCTAGTAAATTCTACAAACTATGTCTCTCCTTCACTCATAGTGTTTCAGTGGTCATATATTGCATATCAACAAATGATCAAACTCTGTAGTTTGGTATTCAAGACACTTCATACTCATATTCCTTACTGTTACAGCATTATCTCTAAATGTTCCTTCCACATTCTCTGCTCATCAACTTTTTAAAACCCAACAAGTCCCTGTCCTCCTGACTTTTTATGCTATTTTCTATGTCTAGCATGCTCCCGTACCTTTCAATATTTGTTGATTTCCAATTTTTAAGTCCAATTCATGCTTTTCATGAGCCCTTTATCAATAAGGAATCCCTCCCCAAACTTCATCTACCTCTCTTGTTCTCCAATGAACTTTTCATTAATTATTTGTATATGTGACTGTACGTTCCATAAAACATGGGCTCCCTAGTATCATGGCTAAAGTAACAGATTCAGAATCAGGTAAACAAAGATTCAAATCCTGTCTCTAACACTCTAACTCCTTCATGACCATAGGTTAACTTAAGTCTTTTTTTCCTCATCTGGAAAATGAGGATAATTGTATTTGCAACTTCCTACCACACAGGGTATGTCTATGTCAAATATACATGAAAGACTATAAATAGCATAAGGGTTACAAGATCTACCTTACTAGAGGAATTTTCCTGACAGGAAATTCTGTGCACCACTAAAATCCCAGTCTAGTCTAAAGATACCCACTAACAATGTGATTGTAAAACCCAACACAGAAAGAATGAAAACAACTCTGAAAAATGACTAAAAAGCTGTACCAGCCAGCTCAGGCTCTAAATGAATTCTCAGCAAAAACAGGCTGTCTCATAGGAAATAAGATAAGTTGTTTTGTAAAGTAAAGGAAACTACTGTAATGCTAATACTGACATGCTATATAAAATGCAATCCCAAAGAACTACAACAAAACCAATGGGACAATTAGCTAATCATCTTCTGGAATTTAACTGTAACTCTTGAAGACTTTTATTATCATTCTCTTTAAAAATACAAGGGCCCAAATATGTCATTATAATAAATTAAATAATAGTTTGCTTTTCCTATTTGTCTATATTCTAAAAATATCCCACTATATATTTGGCTAGGAAGGGAAAAAAAGAAAGAGATGGCTAAAAGCAACAAGTTAATGAGACCAAGGATGATCCTGACAGAAATGGAGAATCAACAAGCAGCAAAATTCAGGAGAGTATTCCAGATGGCATGATCCTCCTATGCCAAGAAACAAGCTCTCACATATAAAGTGCCACCACCGCACAGAGAAACAGACAATTTCTGGGTGCTAGACAAGACAGGGCTGGAGGAGGAAAACTGAAGTGAGAAGCTAGAAGAAGCCTACAAAGGGTCTGGAATCAATAGAATAAGCAATCACAATATGCATCTTTAAGAATCAAAGAAAAAGATGCATGGTTAATGGAAGAACCTGCACCCAGACAGGAGCAATGTGACTGGAGGCAAAGAAGGCAGAACCAAAGGACTGTGTGGATGGGTGGGTACACAGTATGATTTTATAAAAAGATGCACATACAAATAGAATAATGAACAGCACTAGAAGGAGATAAAGAGTAATAAGCACTATATATACACATATCCACAATGTTTAGCATAAAGAGTTGCAAATGTATTTTTATTTGGTTTACTTCCAAGGCCTCATGGATAAACTGGTAATTATGAGACATGTACTTAGCACATAAAATGTGACGACACTCAGTTCTAATGTTTCAGTCATTAACCATGATCTTGGCCAAGTCATTGCAGCTAGTCAGTCTCCTCAAGCCCCTGTCCCTGTCTGTCCCTCCCTGCCATATACAGAGAAAAATGTATACTCCAATGTCTATGGGAGTCAGAGTGCTTAGTATTCATACACAATTCAATCATCATTGATTTAGAACTAGAATGACTCTTAGAGGCCTTCAACCTCCTCAGCCCAGATCCACTCAGTTGTTCATATCTTAGGCAGGATTTTAATTCAAGTTTTTCTGACTTCAAGCCTATCTCTCTAATCGCTTCAACCTAGCTGCCTCCAATGTTTGAACTGAATTGATAGAAAAGATGACTTATGAGCATCCCAAACAATGGGGTTACTAATTGGTCATTAATGATCATAATTAATATATAATTATAATATTTATATATTGATATAATTAAGTATAGTTATATTAATGTGATACATTAATATAATTATATTAATATAATCTCCCCAGTTGACTGTTAAAACAACCCATGTTAAAAGGTCTGGTCAATAGCATGGAAGGCCCCAGCAAAGGCCAACCAAGATAGAACCAGGTCAGATCAGGGGCAAAAAGGCCTTTGTAATTACCTGACACAGTTTCAATGACTGAAACTTCCACGCTTCAATCTGGACAGATTCTAAACCCTGGCAGATACTTGCAGGAGAATATGGCTTAAGATGAAACCACTACAGCAACACTTGGAAAATATTTAGCTCTTTGGAATCAAAGCAATAGAAGACAATTAGTAAGTTACATCTCAAAATTACTACGTTAGGTAACTTGAGGGAAACAAGAAACTTGCTAGGGTAGCCCTTTTTTCTTTCTCTGTCTCTATTCGCCCCCCTAGAACTTCAGCAATAAAGTAAACCAAGTTCAATTTTGATTTTGAAAAGAACTGATTTGAATTCACCTTAGACTATATGACCCAAAGCACTAGACCTCCTTTGAGAAATTGTTTTTCTAGATAATAGTAATAGACTAACCTATCCTTTTCCCCTATTTTTTCACATTTTCCCCAATGTCTCACAAAAGTTATATTCTGTGTCCTGCAGTTGTGGCACTCTTAGTCACAGTGATATACTGGCCCACAGCCAGAGCATCTAGAAAGATATTACCTAGTTTGAGTTTATCAAGTGTTCAAAAATAAAGGTCTACTAAAAAAAGATAATTATAGTGGAACACCATAAAAACTTTCACTTAATAAAAACAAGAACCCCAAGAAAAACAGCTTCAGGCACACAGATTGGCAAATCCCACTGAGCCCTACAAAAGAAACAGGGGCCCCAGATATCTTATGAATAGGTAGAGTCACAATTCTTATTCAAGCAACTTATTAAATTGAGATCTTTTCCTTGTTTGAATAAATAAAAAAAAAATGAAACTAAGCTTTCCTCACAGGCTGACTCTGCTAAATGTGACTTGAAGCAAGAGTGAGGAAACAAATAAAACTCCTGGTCCAGTGTTTCCCTGACTTAATAAGGAAAATCACATGATGAAGAAGTTTAATTATAACCCAACTCCAAGTCTAGTCACAATAACCTCAAATACTTTCCTGGCTTACTAGGAATCCAATCCATGGGAGGCACGCTAGCAAGTTGGAAACACAACAGGCAGATTATATACCACCATCTGAGGCCTGACTATAGTCTACTGATGAGAACTGCTTTCTGCCTTTGGGAGGATCAGAGCTCATCCTCAGCTGCCATAGGGACAAAGTGGGATTTTCTGAAGTTCCAACGGCATAAATCTCAATGCACTGTTGTTCTGCAGCACTAATTAGTTATCACATAGCTAAAGCACTTTAAATCAAGCTGAGGCTTTATTAATTTTATATGATCAGAAAGATGACAACAGTGAACAACTCAATATTATTCACCAATGAAACACTAGGTACATGGAATACCCACAAATAAACAGCATTTCCAGGTAGGATAAAAATCTATTCATTTTTCCATTCAAGATTAACACTTCCCCCTACATTAATTTCAGGATCTACCTCTTATCAAAAGCTATGCCAACTGATTATTAAATGACAATCATCACCCTATTATAATAGCATTACTGCATTTTCTTTTGCAGTTGACATCTGTTGGCTGATAGGTGTAACTGGTTTATTCTTAAGCAATAACTATGCAGCATTCTCTTTTCCTATCAATGCTCCAATGTGACTCAATGTTAAATCCAACTGCCACAAATTGATAATTCCTCAGCTTATCTAGATTCACCTGCAATTTCTACACTAGTCACACTGCCAGAAAGGATGTCAATTCTCATCTTCCCAGGGTGTGAAACTGGGGCAAAACAAAATGAGAAAACAAGCCATTTATTACTGAAAACCTCAATGCAGCATGAGGAGTCACACACAGATCCCAGCTGAGGAACAAACCAAGCCAAATCACAATGCCACACATCACAACAAGAGAATATAGGAGGTAGAAAAATACATTTTTCCACAGAGATTTTTCAAATCAATGGTTCAGAGAAAGCCACTTTGCCAGCTTTCTCTCAAACACTTTTAAACAGTTTGTAAAAGACAGGCATGACCACAGTAGGGAGAAAGGAAAGACTTTATTTTGAGGAAGATATATCACCTGGAACACTGAATCTCAAGCAGAGGCCACCTGAGACAAAGATGGCAGCCTAGGCCAAGAAGCCAAGTCCCAATGCCCACACCAAAAGCCCCTAAAATGTATCCATCATGTTTTCATAAAAAAGGCAGAATAGACTGTTGGATTTTATGACTGTGAAATAGCAACGTGCCCAACGTGCCCAAATTATACACCAGTTCCATTAGAGTAAAGGTAATATCATGGTGAAGCTACAAGAAAAACACATTCATATGACATTAAAAAAACCACTCTGCTTGAAGACTTGGGTTGGCTTGCTTTGTTCTTCACTCTGTAATACAGAATGGCGCTCCCTCCCCCCCAAAGGAATAAGGTTAGCTGTATTTAAAATTGCTAGAGAATGTTATAACCTTTGTGAAGGGAAAAAAAGAATTGGGCCCAGAAAACATAAATAAGATCAGATGATGTGCTAGGCATTCAGCAAGTACTTGGTCTAAGTTGGGTGAGGGTAATAGCAGTGCTTCTAGAAATGCCTATATGGACTTCACTTCTTATAGTAAATAGAGAATAAAGTTTGCATAATCAGAATTATGGTTAGGTTAGGGAAAGGCAAAAAATACACATTTTGCCTGCTTACTCAACAAGCTCCCTCCCATAAACTAAAACAAACATCTGCAGAATTTGCAGAAAAATAGTCCAGAAACTTCCTCACTATTGAATGAGATGGGAAACTGAGGACTTCTCAGAATAATGATTGTGAGAAATTGGTAGGGTTTTTCATTGGGGATCCCATTGCAGGAAAAGAGATAAATTGTGGCTTTTTAGAACATCAAAGGCAGACCAGAACCTATCTGCTATTTACTGATTTGCAAAAGGGTCTGCTTGATATCTGCGGGCCTTGACTGGGCAGGAAGTGCTTTGTTCTGGAGATTGGCAGGTCCTGGGAGTGGGCCTCCCTTCTTTTCCTTGACTGTCCCAAAGAATTTCGAGAAATTAAAATAAACTTCACTTTGAGAGATCTCTGATTAATGATTTTGAATCGGGAATCATATTTTTATCCCACACACTATCAAGTTACTGCTTTAATTCATAGGATTCACATAGCACATGAAATATCTCCCTCTTCTTTTTTTTATCTCACTAAGAGAAAAAAGGAAGACAAAGTCAAAAAGTTAGGCATTTAGACAGAAGGTAAGCAACATGCCACCAAGTCTTGTACTATTTATTAGGAGGGGAAAGAAAAAAGAAAAAAAAAAGCATGAGCAGTAGACCAAGCAATCCATTTGCATTTTTAAAAGCTTCTATAATGTGCTGGGCACTATACTAAGCATAGACGAGACAAAGAATGAAGATAATTCTTCTAGTTGATTCTCTCTCACAAGGAAAAACTACATGAACATATATAAGAATATTTAGAATAAATATTATGTCATTAGGGAGGAAAGACACTACAAGACACTACATTTGAGATCAAGAAAAGCTTCATTCACATAGATGCTTTATGCTTGAGCTGAACCATGAAGGAAAAAAAGGTATTCTCTGAGAAGGAGCTAAGAAAATAATGTATTTTATGCATGTGAGCCTGCCAGTATAAAAGCATGGAGACAAAAGGTAGAATGACATGTGTGAGACCCAGAGAGACCAGCTTTTCTATAATATATGGTATGGAAAAAGAAAATAATACATAAGGAGATGAAAGATAGGTTGGCGCCAAATTGTGAAAGTATTAAGAGCTAAAAAGAAGAGACTAGATTGTATCTTAAACACAATAGGAAATCACTGAGATTTATTAAAATGTCATGGCATTGTATGTTAGGATGGGATTGAAGTAGAAAGAGACTTGAAGCAAGGAAACTAATTAAGAAGCCATTATAATAATCTAGGACAGATAGAATGAGGTTCTAAACTAAAGTGGCTAGTTCTGTTAGTAGAGGGGATCTAATCTGAAGTATATGAATGTGGAAAAATCAAGACAGCAATTGACTGAATATGTGAAAGATAATGAGATAAGGATATGATGGATATGTAAGCCTAAAAGACTGTAAGAATGGTGGTTTCTTTGACAGAAAGAGGAAAGATTGGAAGAAAGTTGTGTTGGGGCTAGAGAACAGAAAATGACTTCTATTTTAAATATAATGAGTTTGAAATGTTAAAGAAGGAGCTAATGTTGCAGACCTGAAGCTCAGGGGAGAAACTGGGATGGATATATGGATCTGGAAATTATTTTCATAGAGATAACCATTAAACATATGGGAGCTGATGAAGTCACACCATAAGAGAGAATACACTGAGGGAAGAGGTTCCTGAACAAGGGAACATCAGTAGTTAGAGGGCATAAATGGATGATGAACCATTAAAGGAAACAGTAAAGAAGTGATCAGTAAAATTAGAAATGAATCAAAAAAAAAAGTCATAAAAGTCTTAAAAAAAGACATTTAGGAGGAGAAAGTGATCAACATTTTTGCTGCAGCAAAGTGGTCAAGAAGGTTAAGGACTAAGAAGGGAAAAAAGAAAGGGAAAAAAAAGTCAGATTTAGCATATAAAAAATTGTTGGCAACTTTGAGGGAGTGGTTTCAGAGAAGTAATAAGGTCAGAAGCAAATGGTTAAAGTGGAAGGAGGAAAATAAACATCTTTTTTAAAAATTTAACTTTAGGTATAGAATTACCAGTTTCTGGAGTCGATTGAGTCGCCAGTTAAGTTGGTTTTACAGAATTATCAGGTCTTCGAGAAAAAAAATAATCAAACAGGTCATTATTGCTGTGGTTTGAGCTCAGCATGGCTGTAGTCATCCATTTACAGGGGCTTCCTGTTATTGCAGGGCCTGTGGATATTCGTCACTTCTTCTCGGGATTGAATATTCCTGATGGAGGAGTGCATATAATTGGAGGAGAAATTGGGGAGGCTTTTATTATTTTTGCAACAGATGAAGATGCACGACATGCCATGAGTCAGTCAGGAGGGTTTATCAAGGACTCCCCTGTAGAGCTTTTTCTTAGCAGCAAGACAGAAATGCAGAATACCATAGAAATGAAACGAAAAAGATTTGATCGTGGAGGAAGAGAACTGATATCAGGCTCCAAAAGACCAGGATCTAGTAGTTCTGGTGCATCAGGGGTTGGCAGCCTATCTAATTTAGTTGAGGCTATTAAGAAAGGAATAAATAAACCTGGCTATGATCCTTCAGATGATCCAGAGGCTGGTTTTCATATCAATGGTATAAGACATGGTATTACGGGACCAAGAAAAGAAACACGTACATTCAAATCAGATAACCGTTACTTATTTTTACGTGGTTTGCCATACTCAACAACTGAAAAAGTAGTACGTGCTTTCTTTCCTGGATTATGTGTGGATGGAGTTATTTTACTAAAACATCAAACTGGCAGAAATAATGGTGATTGCTTGGTAAAATTTGCTACATCTCATGATGCTTTAGAAGGTCTTCAACGCCACAGACAGTACATGGGCTCAAGATTTGTTGAAGTTAGTCCAGCTTCAGAGCAACAGTGGATTGACTGTGGAGGTAGCATAGATATAAAGGATGAAGTTCATTTCAGAAGTGAAGAGCGTTCTCCACAAAGAGGAATAAATGATGCACATTCAAAAAAAGATCGCAATCGAAATCCCCAAGAAGAGTGAAAAGATGCTCCCGTTCTCCTCACAAATACGGATTTTATGTTCATTTAAAAAATCTTTCACTAAGTGTTGAGAAGAGAGAGATATAAAAAATTTCTTTAGAGATACTGATCTGGCCAGTGATCAGATTAAATTTTTGTGTAAGGATCAGAAAAGAACAGGATCTGCCTTTGTGATGTTCAAGACATTGAGAGACTATAATTCTGCTCTTGCCTTGCACAAATTTATATTATTTCATCGTTAAGTTCTTATTGATCCTATATCTAAAAAAACAATGCTGAAATTCATTGAATGTTATGAAAAAAAAAAGATCAGGGTCAGTGGGGAGAGAACGACCTGGGCATATTCCAGAAAAAACTACCGGGAAGGACATTCTGGCCCAAAGCTGTGCATATATATAAGAAATTTTCCATTTGATGTCACTAAAGTTGAGGTACAAAAGTTCTTTGCCAGGTTTTCTATTGATGAGGATGATGTTTACTTGCTTTATGATGACAAAGGAGTTGGTCTGGGAGAGGCACTGGTGAAATTTAAATCAGAAGAACAGGCAATGAAAGCTGAAAGTTTAAACCGACGAAGGTTCTTGGGAACAGAGGTATTATTAAGACTTATATCTGAGGAACAAATGCAGGAGTTTGGTGTGAATATTTCATCTACCCCGGGTGAGAAAATGCAAGATCATTCACAGGCACAAGATAGAGATGAACATTCCCATTCAATTGATACACAAGGACCATCTGTACATTCGTTTGGCCCTCCTGGAAAATTCCGCCATCCCCCAGAGGATTTTCGTCAACAACCTGACAATTTCCAGCATCCTCCAGATGATTTCCGGCACCCTCCAGACAGACATCCTCCAGATGACTTCAGGCAACCAGATAATTTTAGACCACCACCTGATGATTTCAGAGGTCCTCGTCCTTTCATGAATTTTGATCCCCCTGAAGGTGAACCTTTTGGCAAGTTTGATTTTGGAAACAATAACATGGGAGGCTTTCCAGAGGGAAGATTTATGTCTGATCCAAATTTCAATTGTGGTTCAGGTAGAGTAACTCCTATTAAAATAATGAATCTTCCATTTAAAGCAAATGTCAATGAAATCTTGGACTTTTTCCATGGTTATGGAGTAATACCAGAATCAGTTTCAATACAGTATAATGACCAAGGATTACCTTTAGGAGAGGCCATTGTTGCAATGGTAAACTATGATGAGGCTATGGCTGCTATTAATGACCTGAATGACAGACCAGTTGGCCCACGAAAAGTTAAACTAATTTTGCTCTAGAGGCTACTTAACAATTTAAATTTCCCTCCAATTCTCCCACAGTATTGGTGCAGCAAAATGCATTTGTATAAAAACCAAAAAAAAAAGTGTTTATTTTTAATTACCAAAAAACCTCCCCAAACTATTAATTTTGACAATTCCTATGAAGAACAAATTGTAAATAGTGGAATGTTTAGATCTTTTTTCATAAGGTTTTTTGTGTGTGTATGTGTGTGCGTGTGAGTGCGTGCGTGTGTGTGTGTGTGTGTGCAAATTGCCATCTAACTTTTTAAAATTTTCAATTTCATTATGCTTTATTCATTGACAGTGGATGATAGCACTAATCCTTTAAATGATATATGTAAATTGCAGTTTAATTTCAAAAATTGAAAAGTAGAGTTGTAATGTTATTTGGGAAAAGGGAAATTTTGATTCCTCCTTTCCATAGTCCATAGTATCTTTACACAAATGTTTAAAGAAATGTTACATGATTGTTCAGGTATGACATTTTCACATTGCTTACCTGATTGTACAAATAAAACTCCCTAACCACCACCTGGGATAATACTGTATTAGTCCCATGTTAAAAATTGCAAAATGGACAAAATGTAAACTTGAAAATTTCTTCTGTGAAAATCTTATTAGACTTGTTAAATTGTTTCATATGTTCACAGGAATTCTTTAAAGTTTCCATGTTCATTACTTTACAGAATTAAAAAAAAAATAAAGATACAGCTGAATGGACCAACCAAAAAAAAAAAATTTAACTTTAGCTGAGAAACAGGTGAAACAGAATGATATCTGAAGTGACAACAGAATCAAGTGAATCAAGATGGGGGAGACTTGTGAATGTTTAAAAACAAACGAGAAGGATTCAGTAGACAGGGAAAGATTAAACACTGGAGGAAGAAGACAACTGAAAAGATTTGTCACTATCTGAGTTAAATACAGTTCAACAAGTGTTTTCGCATCCATCATTTCATCTGATCCTGGCAATCTAAGGCTGGTAAGGGAAGGATTACTATTCCCATTTTAAAGATGAGGAAAGTGTAATACTTAACTACCTTTTAATTTCCAGCATTAGGCTTTTTTTTTTTTTGGTCTGTATCAGTATGCTTTCCCAGGAGAGAAATATCCACCTTGTTTTGGAGAGACTGTCCTGCCCAAGAGGAGGCATGTGATTTCAGAAGGGTGAGCTGATAAATGAACAGGTTTCCTGGTTGGATACTAATTGGTGAGATGCCAACCCTGTAGATTTTCTTTCTATTCAGTTGGAATGCAGTCTTCAACCTCCCAGAGACATTTCCAAACATGAGAAGGTAGAAGATAGGAGTATGGAAAATGCAGTGATGGTTAAGGTAATGAATGAGCCAGTGATACAGCTAAAAACACCTTACCTCTTGGGTCTATTTGCTCATCCCTTCTAAAGTGTGACTATTTTCATTAGTCTGAAATATAGGTTTTATACTCAAAAAATTATAAGACAGCCATGGATCCACCCAGGAACCGTGGGTACCTTTGAGACTGTGCCATCCAGCAAAGGTTGGTAAGTGGCAGAGAAGGTCTCTGAGGAATCCTTTACATTCCAAGGCATAGGCTTTCAGAATATTAATCCACAGCCATTGTGAGCACTTTACAATATTTACTCTACATGAATAAAGGACATTAAATTATATTCAAGAACTGTGAGAGCCTTTCCAATTCTATTCCCCACTTACCTCTTTGTTAAAAAGATTTGTAACCTGAAGATAGTGCCAGCAGACTACAAGTATGAATAATGCTAAGCAGAGGATGAATAGCTGAACCACACTGCCAACAGCTCTTGGAAGAGGTCTTCTCCAGCCTGGACATCAGTTTATCCCCTTTGTAAAGAAAAGAATTCACTTCTAGGAGAAACCAAAGATGACAAAAGGACTAATGAACCGTTTTGATCAGTAAAGCATGAGAATCCCAGACAAATCAAAGGACTTTTTTTTTTTTTAAAGGGCATGGACTGAGAAGTATAATTTCCACAAAGGGAACAGGGAAAGCCAAAGCTGAAAGATTATAATGCTCCTCTTTTGCTCTACACATAATGATACTGAAAACAGCTCTGGGACTTACATCAGAATACTGGCACCTATTTCACCTTGCACAAGTCCTTTTAACTAGCTCTAGATCACAGCTCACTGAATCATAAAATCAACCTATTAAAGTGTGGTGTTATGGATATAATGGTATTGAACTTCTGAGTCCAAAAGATCAGGGTATGAAGGCCACCTGTAACGCTGACCAGTCGTGTGATCCTGGGCAAATCATCTAACTTCTCTGGGTCTTAGGTTCCCCATCTGTTGAAAAAGGGGGTTGTCTCCAATGATCTCTAATCTTGGTGTTGAAGTTGGGAAAGAGGGACCTCGTTTGGGGTCCCAGACCAGTGTAGCAAGGTGTCTCAAAAGAATTTACAGGCTTGAACTTGAACACATCTCCTACTCAAGGGGCAAAGTTTTATTGCAATAGTAATAATGTAACAACATTACAAAGCAGACTGAATTATAAGGGAATTCAGCAGAAAAACAGAAGCAAGGAGATACTTTTATTCAGCTTTCAATCATAGATATGCCAATTATATGGCTCATAGGCAGAAGGAGCAGTCTCTGGAATTTGGTTCTCTTGACCAGATTATTACTGACAAGATTACCAGTGCAATGAATTAAGGAGTGGTCTTATTCACTACAGTCTCAGGATTTTGATCTGTGAGAGTTTCCTGAGGCAGATTCCAAAGCTAAAAGATTTAAGACTACTGACTTATTGTTAAATAAATCATATTGCATCATTATGACCCAAAGAATCTACAAAGAGCCATCCGGCTATGGTTAGGAAAAGTGATCCCAGAGAAGACTTTTGTCTGAACTGATACAAAGAGCAGAACTAAGAGAATATCATACAATAATATTGTATGCTCATCACTTGTAAATGTTTTCATTATTACTTAGTAATACAATCAATTGATCCAAGACAACTCTGAATGAAGACAATGAAAAATGCTATACACCTCCAGAGAAAGAACTGATGGAGTCTAAATACAGATAAAAGCATACTTTTTTAAAACTTTAAAAAAATTTTTTTTTCTTTGGGTTGTGTTTTCTTTCATATGTCTAATGTGGAAATGTTTTGCATAACTGAAAATGAATATTTAACAATGTATTAAATTGCTTGTCTTTTCAAGGAATGGGGAGATTAGAGAAAGGAGAGAATGTGAAATTCAAAAATTATTTTAAATGAATATTAAAAATTGCTTTTTATAATAAACATTAAAAACATTCTTTGAATATCTGAACATTTTTTAGAATGTTTAAAAAATTTTAAATGTTTTTTAAAAATTTTTAAACATTCTTTAGGATTAAGTTATTTAGTATCCAATTATTTTTATTCTTTCCTTCAAAAGTCCCCTTTCCAATATATTTTTATTATGTTATATGTAAAACAATTTTTTTTAAAAATTGATTTTAGAATCTAAATAAGAGTCTCATAACTATCCAGGAAAACTATGGAGAAATTGTATAAATAGCAACTTCCTCTACAATGATCAATGACTGGAATCTAGTTAACTAACACTATCTTTTCTGGGCCTTGACATTTGTAGAAAAAGTCCCACATGATGAAGGGAGAAAGGATTTTTTTTTTGAGAGTGGAGTAAGGTCAGACATTGGTCTGTTAAGTTACATTTTGATTCTTAATATTCCTAGCAAACATCTTCAACACTGAAACAATGAAAAGCAAGTGAATGCTTCAAGGGAACACTTGTGCACTGTGAAAGAGAGAGGAAAAAGGAGACAGAACAGGAGATATTACCCTGCAAAGTTTCGCTGAGATGCAGATTTCTCTGTGGATACTATATTGCTTTGCCCCTTGGCTGACTACATTTAGGTAATAATTTTATTCAATATATTTTCCTTTCATTTTTGTTTGTTCACCTGGAGTTCCCCTGTAGAAAAGTCATTAATGCAAAAGCTCTGCCAGGTCAAACTCACCCCTAAATTCTCATAGCTATATCTAACTGTCAACAATAGGGGAATTTGAAGTATTCACTTTGCAGAGAAAAATCATAAAACCTGCTCTGCCACTCTGTCCTAGATCTATGCTGAAAGTACTGAAATTAAAGTAGTTTTTGGAACCCACCATTTTGCTTCTAATGAAGCCTGACAGTTCTAGGAAATTAGAATACTAAAAAGTTTAGTGCATAATCAATCAAAAAGCACATATTAAGTACCTACTACAGGCTAGCCACTGAAAGTACAAGAACAAAAAATGAAACAAAAGAACTACTGAGCAATAAGCTTATGAGGTAGGCTTTCTCCAAAGCCATCAGCAACAGCTTTTTAAAAGCACCTAATGCATGCCAGAGAATGTGCTGGATTCTATGGAGAATACAAAAATGAGTAAAGCACAGTCCTTGTCCTCAATAAGTTTATAATCAAGTCTATAAAGACTGGACTTTATGCTGTATGCCAATAGGAGAAGCAAATTTAAGTGGGAAAACCCCCCCACAAAACATTAACAGCCTCAGAAGTGCATGGTCCAGAGGATACAAAAGCAAAAAAGAAACAGTCCCTGATCTAATGAGACGTGCATCAGCTTGAGATGATACCACTCATAAGTATATATAAATAACAAATAATTTCAAGAAAAAAAAAAGTCCCAATCACAAAGGACTCAGAAAATAAGGAGGTATCTGAGTTGGGCTTTGAAGGAAACTAAGAATTCCAGGAAGAAGGAGGGAGGTAATTTTTGACACAAGGAATCACTTGGGTAAAGGCATGCAGATAGGGAACAGGATGTATTATTCAAGGAATGGTTATCTGAAAGAGATTGTGTGAAAGGAAATAATGCTCAAGCAGTAGCCAAGACCCATCAATGTCAACCTTTGCAACATCTCTTGAATAAGCCTCCTCCTTCTCCTCTGACACAACTCTACTGCAGGCCCTCTCCACCTCATACTTTGGTTATTGCAATAGCCTGCTGCCTCAAGTCTCTTCCTACTCCAATCTATTCTCCATTCAACTACTTTAAATGATTTTCCTAAAACGCAGATCTATCATGTAACCCCCTTTAACCAACTCCAGTGGCTTCCTATTGCCTCTGGGAGTAAATAAAAAATGAAAATCCTTCATAACTTCGCTTCCTCCTACTTTCTAGTCTTCTTAATACCTTACTCTGCAACACATATTATTTCAGCAAGTGACAGGACTTTCTGGCTTTTCTGTAAATAAGACACTCTATTTCTTGGCCCAATAGCCATATTCTCTGGCTATTCAATGAAATGGAGTGAGATCTCTCAAGACAGTTGTGAAAACTGAGTAAGGTTTCATCTACCCCAGAGTTGGAGTGAGCTTGAAGGTCCTTGGGCATTGACTCAAGGACACACCTAAGTCCCCTTCCTACTATTCTCCCATGACATCATTTTCTTCCTACCTTGATCAAATATGGGCAGCTATGTACCTGTTGGCCAAAGTTCAATTTCCTGGGCAGTTCCCCAGTTTAGAATCCTCAGCCAATGAGGATAAGGGGTATTTGCACTAGGGACTGTTTAAAGTGTCAAACCTGTCCCAAAAGGTGCTTCCTCCTTTCGATTGCTTATTGGACTGGAGGGACACCAGCTTCTCATGAGAACATATAATAAACTTTGCTTTTGCTCCTAGAGATATCTCCAGTTTTTTTTATTAAATGGTGATCACTCACCATTCTCAGCCACACACTAACTACTATATCTGAAACAAACTTCCTTCCCTCCCTGGGATTCCTTTAAGTGCCAATAAAAATCTTATCTTTTACTGGAAATCTTCCCTAACTCCTATTAATTCCAGTGCCTTTCTTTGGTTAATTATATCCTATTTATTCTGTATGTAGCTTGCTTTGTATTATTTGTTTGCATTCAGTCACCTCCTTCCAACTCCACAGAAGACTGTAAGCTTCTAAAGAACAGGGAAGATCTGCCATTTTTTAAAAATTTTTTTTTTTTATTAAAGCTTTTTATTTGTATAACATATGTATGGGTAGTTCCCCAGCATTGATCTTTACAAAGCTTTCCATTACAAATTTTACTCCCAGCCCCCTCCCCTCCCCTAAATGGCAGGAAGTCCATGACGTGTTAATAATGTTGAATTACTTGACAAGTTATGCAAGAAAAATCCTATCTACAAGAAAAAAAAAGAAAATCAAAGAAAGGCAACACAATGCAAGCAAATATCAATAGAGAAAGATCTGCCATTTTTATAAATGGTCTACAAATGGCTGCATGAAAAGATAAAACAGACCAACAAGAGAATGGAATTTAAATGAAAAAATAATAATTATGCACATGGCACTGAGGATATAAAAACAAAAATTAAACAATCCCAGATCTCAATATGTTAGCACTTAGCACAAAATAGGCATTTAATAAATGTTTATTGAATTGAACTGAAATATAAGGCGTTCTATTTTGAACCAGATAAGTGGTTTAAGATACATAGTAAATATTTAAGTGAAGATGTCCAAAAATTCAAGGGAAAGTTTAGGACTAGTTATTTAGATTTTGGATAAAATAAAGATGATAACTAAACCCAAGAAATCTGATAAAAGCAACAAGGGAGAAATTATAGAGGAAGGCCCAGGACAAACCCCTGGGGAATTGTTTATTTACTGAATGAGAGGAAAAAATAAGATAATTAGATGGACATTTTATTTGGTTTCCACAGTTGTGAAAATTAAATTGTAAACTCTTTGGAGAAGATAACAGAGGAGGGCTAGGGACCAAGAATAAAGAATTCTTTTCAAATCTCAAGCCACCACCTCGGATTACAAAAGCCAGTCCCAGTCCCCAAAAAGTTTACATTCTTATGGAGGCAAAGTTCAGAAGGCTCCTGGTTCTAAATCTAAAACCTCCATCCCAGATTACTTCTTGATGTCCTCATGGGTTTCCATTTTTCTAATTTTAAGTTTCATTTCTCCAATTTAATTTTCACAACTGTGGAAACCAAATAAAATGTCCATCTAATTTTCACAGTTTTTTAAACACACAACCCTAACTTTGGGGGGAAAGAGGTTTCCTATTGAGAATATTTAAAGGATTTGGTAACTCCTTAAATTTTTATTGGATTCTATCTATCCACTAGATTTAAATAGTAAACTCTCAATACAGTCTTCTATTTTGATTATCCCCAGTTACATTGTTTCAACAGAACAAAAACCTGCTCTTATTATGGCAGGCTGAAGAAATTCAGACCCCAGGGGAATTTCCTGGAAATAAAAAGTGTAGGCCTTCAGCGAAACAAATTCAGAGATAAACAAATTCTTCAGAGGGACATTTTAAAAAGACCAAACTTAGAAATCCAGTTAACACAAAGGAACCTCTTAGGCTCTCCTCTCTAGGTTTCCAGTTGGCACAATGGTACCTCCTAGGTCCTCCTCCCTAGGTTTTCAGGGCATCTCCTCCAGCTTCTAAGCTCCCAGCAAAAGCAGCTTTGCAAGACAGGCTACTTTCAGAAGAGGAGGTGGATAGGTGGGAGGTGAATTCACTGAGGAAGAAAATTCACTGGGAAAGATTATGTTTTATTGCATTCAATGATAATAAGTACCATAAAAATGCATAATCAGAGACTCCAACTGTGCCGAGATCCACAACAGTGACATAGCCAAGGGCCTCTTTAACCGGCTCACAGAACAGCACACAGAATTAAGAACCTTCCGGCTTTTTCAATGGGTGGAAAATGGATAGTGATCTAAGCAACAGATTCCCTACCCAGAGATAGAAAAATCTGAATTGCAGGACACTAGGCCTTACCTAGTAGATTTAGTTAGGAAAGTAGAAGCCCAAAAGGTCGGGGAGGTAAGCAGAGAATAGGATCCTTCAGAAAGCAAAGGATAAACAACTCCAGCTTTTCCTGGGCCCAGGGGGTAGTCACCATTAATTCATTCATTAATTCATATTAAGCACCACTGAAAAGAAAAAGATACAGTACAGCATAATCCCTACTTCCCCATACAGCTCCTTCCTTTCCTTATTTTTCTAACAGCTTTAGAGTCCTAAGATGCTAAATTCATTTTAAAAGGATAGCAAGGAGAAAATATTAACACAATATTCTGTTTTAGGCAAAAGTTTGCCAGAAACAATTTTGTTTATTTTAAAACTAATATTATATTTAAGCATTTCTAGCTTGGAAAGATATCTCAATTGACTTATCCTATGCCTTCCAATATGTCTTCTCTAAACAGAGACAAGTTGAAGTAATATTTACTAGAATAAGGAACAAATATATATATATATATATATATATATAATATTAAAAATAGTTTGGGGGTTAACATTCTAAAATAAGTCACAATTTAATTTCTTTTAAAATCAGTCCTTCAGAGGACTGATAAAGGACTGCTCCCAATAAGCTAAAGATGTCGCAATCATTTCTCAAAGGAGCAAGGTGATTATTAGCACCAAGGGCTTTAAGTAATGGATCAAGAGGACAGTGTCCTAAATTTGGTCAATATCTCAGTGTAACAATCAAAGTGAAGACCTCTCACAATTATTGACTAGATTAAGCAAGGCCTGAGGGCTTAAGTTTCAGTTTCAGGGGGGAAAATAGAAAATAGTTTGATTTATAAGCTGTCAACATTCCAGTTCCTAAATAAGGAAAGTAAAGCATATATAACCAATTAGAATGTATGTAAAGGAAAAGGGGGGTGGGCTTCGGACTTTCTTTGTTCTGGACTGTATAAAAATCACAAGAATGTACTGGACAGTGGCCTCCTCCCTCCTAGTACTTCCCTTTTGCTCAGGGGCTGTTAGACTGCCAGGATTTCATGAAATTCTAAATTACATACTTTTCTGCTTTTTACTTTGAGAGACCTCAAAATGACTACTGAGTAGTCATTCATTTTTGGGTGAAGATCTGAACATCCCACACAATATCCCATTTCTTTAGGAATGAAAAAGGCAAAAGCCTAAAAAGACAAAGAAACTAAACTATTCATTAAGGTGATCTGGTCTGTTTTCAGGCATTACCTCTTATGAGAAGCAGTTGAGCAAAGGGTCAAAAGGGTTATCTCAAACATTTCTGTTGGAAGAGCAATCTTGCCCTTCTCCCAGAGCTCAATAATTAATCAGAGTCTGAACTACCCAAGGTTATTATTCTGAGAAGTCCTCAGTTTCCCATTTCATTCATTACTATGTATTGAAAATAAAAAGAAAGGCATGTACACACAAAACCAGTCCCTGACCCCAAGAAGCTCACAGTCTGATGAAGATAACATGCAAAAAGCTATGCACAAACAAGATAAATGCAGGATAAATGAGAAAATTGAAGAGAGAAGATTAAGGAGAGCTAGGAAAAGCTTCCTGAAGGTGAGACTTTGAGAGAAACTATAAGGAAGCCCCTTAGGGAAGCTAGGAAACTGAGATGACCAGAGGGAATGTGCCAGGCATAAGGACTAGATAGTGAAAACTCCAGAGATAAGTCAGTGGGGAGATGGAAATGTTGTGTCCATGGAAATAACAAAGAAGCACAAGGAGAAAAATAAGGTATGAGAATGAAAAGATAGAAAAGAGTCAGGTTAGGAAGGGCTATTAAAATCAAGCAGAGGACTTTATATTTGATCCTGAAGGGAGGTGCTAGAGTTAATGAACTAAGGCAGTGATATGGTTAGATCTACATTTTAGGAAGTGAAAGATGAATGGGGAGATACTTGAGCCAAGGAGACCAAGCAGAATGACCAAAATTGATGCAGTGTCAGAGAAGAGAAGGGTTTATCCATAAGAGGATACACAAAAGATATTATTAAGATATAAATGACAGGACTTGATAAATGATTAGATATAGAGGTGAAAAAATGGGGAATCCAAAATGACACTACGCTCCAGTTTGGGGAATTGTGAGTATTCCAGAATACTCTTTGAGTTTAAGATATCTACAAAATAATTGGAAATGTAAGACAGGAAGAAGGGAAGAGTCTAAGAGTCACCCTCATGGAGATGATTGTTGAGATCATAGGATAACTGAGATCTAGCAAGTGAAATAGTATAGAGGGAAACAAAAAAGAAAGCCTAGGACTAAGCCTTGGAAAATCCTCAATGTTAGACAGCAAGACCTAGATGAAGAGCTAACAAAGGAGACCTAGAAAGAGCAGTCAGACAAATAAGAGAACTAGGAGAGAAAAGTTCCACAAAATACTAGAGAGAAGAGGATGATCAACAATCTCAAATCAAAAAAATTATCAAACCTGCAGAGAGGTCAAAAAGGATGAAGACTGAGAAAAAGCCATTAGATTTAGCAATTAAAAGGATCCTTAGTCCTTTGAGAACTTTGAGAACAGTTTCCATTAAATAATAAGATCAAAGGCTAGACTGCAGAGACTGCAGAGAAAGGGAAAGAACAAACTATTCCACTATCTTTGCCAAGAAAACTCCAAATGGGTCACAAAGAATCAAATGTGACTGAAATGACTTAACAATAACAAATGTAGGAAAACTAGAAGAGGAATGGCAAGTTATAAAGCGTTATGAACACCAAAGAGTAGATTTTTATATAGTAACAGAGAGTAACTGAAAGTTTGACTAAGCCAGGGATGGGGATAGGGAGGGAAGGACAATCAGAACTGTGCTTTATAAAGATCATTAAAGATCAAACTTTGCCCCCTTTACTTGGAAATGGGTTTAAGCCTGCAAATTCTTTTGAGACACCTTGCCAAACCCATCTGTGATCCCAACCTTTTGGGGTTCCTTCCCAACCTCAAGGGTGAAGTCAAAACGAAGACATGACCTTGATACAAATTGCTGGAAATTTGAAAAACATGTAACGTGATACCCATCAGACATGGAAGGTGAATAATTTATGAACAAACAAAAGATAGTATTATGAGATGTAAAATGGGTAATTTTGATTACATCAAATTAAAAAGGTTTTTTACAAATAAAATAAATGTAGCCAAGATCAAAAGGAAAGCAGAAAACTGGGGAGGGAGGAAAGGGAGGGAATTTTATGGAGAGCTCCTCAGAAAAAAGTCTCATATTTCAAATCTATAAAAACATGATTCATTTGCCAATTTATAAATGGCCAAAGGTAGTTTTCTGATGGGGGGAGAAACAATTTATATCATATGAAAAAGTGTTATAATTACTAGAAAAATACAAATTAAAACAATCCTGAGATATCCTTTTACCCTATCAGTTTGACTAAAACGAAAGGAGAAAGTGACAAGAGTTAGAGGGGATGTGGAAAAATTGGTACCTTAATTCATTGTTGATGGATCCGTGAGCTGATTCAATCATTTTGGAGAGATTTGGAATTATGCCCAAAGAGTTACTAAACTCACTTTGAACCAGCAATACAATAAGGTCTGCTTCTCAAGATGATTAGGGAAAATAGAAAAGAACCTATATGTTCTTAATATTTAAAGCATCTCTCTTTGTAATGGCAAAAAAATGAAAACTGCAGGGATGCCCATCAGTTGGGGAATGGATAAACAAAATTGTAGTATATGTTCATGATGGAATATCACTCTGCTATAAGAAATGATGAGCTCAATTTTAGAAAAGCATGGAGAGATCTCCACAAAGTAATGAACAAAATAATGAAGAGTAAAATAAACAGAACCAAGAGAACATTATATATAATAATATTGTTTATAATACATATAATAATATATGTATTATATATAATAATATTCTACTGAATAACAAAATCATTCTATTATAAATTAACCTCAAAAACCCTGTGAAGGAAAATGCTGTTTGAATCCAGAAAGGAATATTGTTATGGTATAAGAAATGATAAGCTAATTGATTTAGATTGTAGAAAAACATGGAAAAAAATTTATGATGGAAGATGCTATCCACTTCCAAAGAAACAGATGATAGGAGGAAATAAACATAGTACAATACTACATATATGTGTATGAGTGCATGTGTATATGTGTGTGTGTTCATAGACATCTATGTTTATATGTATACATCAATGCTTAATTGTAGCCTTCTTGGGGAAAGAGGAAGCAATAAAGTAAAAAGTGCACAGGAGAGAAAAAAGACCAACAAGAAAGCAAAGAAAAGCAGGGCAACTTTGAAAACAAAGTATAGTATTTATTATTTGGTTTTCTTGAAATGGAAATTTATTGTTTTATGTTGATACATTTCATAATCTGTGTACAAAGCAATATTTTTTTCTCATTTTGTATTTAAGTGTAAAATTTTTTAAATTACCAAAGAAAAAGATGTCTATAGTATATCCAATTTGAGATGTTCAATAGACAATGAAGATATAAGAGTAGAAGTAGGCAGTAAGATGAAAGCTGCATGAATACATTTGAAAATCATCAGCATAGATACAATAATTAAATCTATGGGAGCTGATAAAATCACCAAGTGAAATGCTATATAGAGAAGGCTCAGGACGAAGCCCTATGGAACATCCATGGTTAGCATGCAAGACGTGGATGAAGATCCAACAATGAGATTGAAAATGAACAGTCAAATACTTAGGAAAACCAGGAGAGATACAGTGTCATGAAAACCTAAAGAGAAAAAGAGGATCAAGAAGAAGAGGATGGTTAACAATGTTGAAGGTTGCAGGAAAATCAAGAAGAATGAAAACTAAGAGGCCATTAGATTTGGTAAAGTGTAACCACATTAAAGAGAAAAGATAAAAAAGACAATAGCTACAGGAGTAGATGAATTGAGTAAGGATTTTCTGAAGATGGGGAAACATGGGCATCTTTGTAAGCAGAAGAGAAATAGCCAGTAGACAGGTAACAATTGAAAAGCAGACAAAGAAGAGGAATGATAGAGGAGATCATCTGTTGGAAAACATAGGATAGAACAGGATCATCTAAAGGAGTAAGACTTGATAAAGAAAAAATTCACTTCTTTATGTGAAATGGCTAGAATAGTAAAGGAAGGTATCTGAATGAAGGGAAATGAGGAAATGAGGAGAGTGGGGACTTTTCAGTGAATAACCTCCATTCTTAGCTTACTTGAAATAATTGGAAATTTAAGAAAATTTAAGACTTGGAAAAATCTACTACGTTGAAGGGGCTTTTGAATCAAGTAGAAAGGTATAAAAAGATTGCTTTGCCTCAGTTAAGAGTCCAGTTAAAACTGGACAGTGAATACAGTCAGCACTGTTTTGTGGTTCAATTGTAAATAAATAGGGGCAAAGGAAGGGGATGGTGGGAATAATCCAAGACAGGATTTTGAAAAGCAAGATCTTTTTTATGGAATAATGTGGCAAAGGGCTGGAGGGAAGAGAATAGTAAAGAGTTAAACTGATCAAACTGAGTAAGAGAGTATAACTAATGCAGCCTAGGAAAGAATTGAGAAGTAGAGAGATTGGAGGTCTCAGTGAGGAAAAAGAACATGTTTTGAAGTTGCAAAACAGAGGAAGAGGTAGAAAGACAACAGATTATATGATAAAGCAATGTTATGAGTTCATGACCATGGATATGGAATACTTAAAGGTAACAGTAAGATCAAGAGTAAATCCATTTCTACATGAAGCTGTGGTGGGAATGGGAAATAAGTAATGGAGAGGAACATTTGGTTCTTTGGTGCTTAGAAATTGGAGGACTAAAAAATTCAAGGAAGTATCATGTTGAAGATTGAGAGGGAAGCGCTAAATTCATCAAGAAGAATGTCCTTGAAGTTAGTAAACATGTATCAGTTAGTAACATGTATAAGTTAGTAAACTTATCAAAGTCTGGATTGAGTGATAAATATGGACTAAATGAACCTCAAAGAACAAGTTACTGAGTGATGGTAGAGAGAGCTTGGAAGTGGCAATAGGATGAAAGAAGTATTTCAACCCCTCAAGGAGGTCCCTTGTTAGAACTGATAAGTCTGGGACAGACTGAAATAAGCACTTAATATCTATCTGTCAGATACTATGCTAAATATTTACAAGTATTATCTCATTTGATCCTCATCTCTTTGCTGGTGATTTTCAAAACTATCCTGATTACGCCATCTTTTTCCCAATCCCTCTTAATTCTAGTACCCTATGTATCCTATAATGTACATAGCTTATTTATACTATTTGTTTTCTTCCCCCTTAGGCTCTCAGTTCCCAAGAGGCAGCAACTTTCCCCTCTTTTTTGCATCCTCAGCACTTAGCACCACTGCATTTATTTTGTATTTCCACTATATACATTTTACATGTATTTGTATCCTTCATCAGAATATTAGTTCATTGCATATAGGGATTAGTTCATTCTTTGTATTTCTAACCCTAGCACCTAGGCCAGTGTCTTGCTGAGTGAGTGAACTACATTCAAACATTGTGTAACATCCTTTTGAGTAACTCCAGTGAAAGAAAATTTTCATCCTTTGAGTGTAGATTTGATCTCTGGATACAATAAAAAGTCAATTTCAGAATTATGCTAAATTAAATTTTTAAGCTTGTTAAATCTACGTTAAATATCTTGCATCTTTCCCCTTTTTCCATTCATAAGGCTACGACCCTAGTTCAGATTTTCATCACCTTTAACTTAAGACTATTGCAAAAACCTCCTAATTAAACTACTGGCAGCTAGTCTTTCTCCTCTACAATCCAGCCTCCACAGAATTATCAAATTTAAAAAATCTTTCTAAAGCACAATGCCAATCACATCACTCCTCTGCTCAAGACTCTTCAATGACTCCCTATTTTCTCTAGAACAAAATACAAATTTCTCATCTTGAATTTAAAGCCCCTCATGATTTAATTCTAACCTATCTTTCCTGCTACAGTTCATATTATCCTTAATGCACTTCCCATTCCAAAATGACTTACTTGCTATTTCCTAAAACATAGCACTCTATCTCAAGCCTCCTTGACTTTAAGGCTGTCCTTGATATTTGAAATATACTCATCTCAACTTCTTGGAATCCCTAGCTTCCCTCAAAGATCAGATCCTATGCCACTGGCTTCAGAAGCCTTTCTTGATCCCCTTAATTTTTAGTGCTTTACCCTGCCTCAAATAATCGATGATCTTCATATATTGCATTGCATTCCCTTCCCAAAAACAAGATCCTTGAAAAGGATTTTTGTCATTTTGTCTTTGTATCCCCAGGGCCTGTTGAATAAATTAAAGTTGACAGAAGTAGTGAATAGTAGTGAATGCTGTTTTTGGTCAAAAACTAGATGTGAGTAATTATCAAAACTAATTTTTGTGTGTGTGTGTGATTGCTCAAACTGTCCCAAAAGACAATTCTGAAATAGTACAAAAATTAGTTTAAACAACATTTTTGGGATAAAATGCAGTTTTTCAAAAAAAGGTTATGAAATAACTTCTCAAGCATTTCAACATTATTAACATGTAGTGGACTTCCTGCCATCTAGGGGAGGAGAGAGAACTGACTGGGGGTAAAATTTGTAATGGAAAGCTTTGTAAAGATCAATGCTGGGAAACTACCCATACATATGTTATACAAATAAAAAGCTTAAATAAAAAAAAAAAAAGGTTATGAAAGATAATAATTACTTAAAGATATTTAATATTGTATTTGTTAAAATTTTGTCTTATTATTTTTAATACTATGTCGTCCCCTTTCTCTTTCCTGATGCAAGAAAGAAAAAAAAAAAAGCTTTCTATCATTGAGAAATATATAAGGAGATTTGGGAAAGGCTGGAGACTAAGCATCACACAATTGGGTTTCGCTGATATTTGGCTTGACTTAATTGTATATTCATTCACCTACCCTCCTTAAAATAGAGAAATGGTTTTCTCCTTAAACCCATGGTTCTCAAACTGTTTGATCTCAGGACTCCTTTACATTCTTAAAAATTAAAGTCTCCAAAGAGCTTTATTTGCATGCCTTCTATCTACTAATTTACCGTATCAGAAAGTAAAACTGATAAATGTTTTAAATCTTTATTCATTTCACAAAAAAAATCTTTATTCATTTCAAAATAACAATAAACTACTATATATTCATATGAATAACATTTTAATGAAAAATAACCATATTGGGGCAGCTAAGTGGCGAAATGGATAGAGCACCAGCCCTGAAGTCAGGAGAACTCGAATTCAAATTTGACCCTCAGAACACTTAACACTTCCTAGCTATGTGACCCTGGGTAAGTCACTTAACCCCAATTGCCTCAGCAAAAAATAAAGAATAACCATATTTTCTAAAACAAAAAATTAAAAAACTGTCATTGTTTTACATGATTTTGCAAATCTTTTAAAAGGAAACTAAGCAGAATATCATATTAGTTTCAGCATTCCATCTGCTTCAATATGTTGCTTTGGTGGGGGCAGCTAGGTGGCATAATGGATAGCGTGCTGGTCTTGAAATCAGGAGGACCTGAGTTCAAATGTGACCTCAGATATTTAATACTTCCTAGCTCTGTGACCTTGGGCAAGTAACTTAACACCAACTGCCTCAAAAAAAAAATAGAAAATGCAGCTTCATACAGTTGGAAAAAGGAGTATTTTAATAGCTCTTATAGATGACCGAGGACATTCTTTGATACTACATCAAAAGTGGACAAGATCCTTCTTTAGAGATCACCCCACAGAACCTCTTCATTTTGCTAAGGCAATTCCAAAAAGGATTAGAGGCTTGGCTAAAAGAACAAAGCTTATTCCATAATAAAATTCACTGTGTGACCCCTAAATAAATTAATTAACCTCCCATATGTAAAGCATTTGGCAAACGTTAAAGAACTATGTAAATCCTAGCTGGTGGTAGCAGTAGGGTCTTTTATCAAGAAAGCTCTGGTTGACTTTAACATCCTGCTAAAATTTTAAAGGCACCTAAGTGATAAAGTAGATAGTATGGATAGCGGATTGAACATTTGGCCTCATAAACTTTCCAGCTGTGTGACCCTGAGCAAATAATTTAGCATTTCTGGGCCTTAGCTTTTTTCTCTGTAAAATGGATAACTGCTTCCCAGGATTGTCATAAAGAAAATCTGTGATATAATATTGGTTCAATACTTTGCAAACTTTAAATGCCATCATTTTGATAGAAAGGGGAAACTAACATTTAAAAGGGAAATAATTCAAAAGACCGTGACAATACCACTTGAGGTCATTTCTCCCCAAGATCTGATCTGCTTCAGATGGCTGTGCAGGTTTTAACCGAGGCAGGAAAGGCCATCAGAAATCAAACAGGTTCGGACCCTTCCAACTAATATCCCCCAACCAAAGAAAGAAAAAATAGATATAGAGGTGGATACCCAAGAGATACCGGAAAGTAGCCAAAAGTCTCAGCCTTCCAATGATCGTGGATCACTGCCCCTCAACGGGGATCAAACTCCACTTTCCCCCATGTCCTCCTTCCCGTCCCCTTCTCTCCCAAGAACTAAGCAATGAGGGGTCAGTCGGGGGAAACGGTCAAATCCCTAGGGCACAGATAATTGGACAAAACTGCTGGGGGGAGAGGGGGGAAAGGATGAGTCTCCCGTAGGAGTGGTCAGGGGAGGGACAGGCGGGGCCTTGTACGGAAGTGCGGTTAGGGAGTGGATCGGCCTCTCAAGGTAAGCACAGGGGATCGGGAATAATGATGGAAAGACCGCTAGTGTCAGGGCCGACAAGATCCCATGAGGCACAGCCCGAGCCCAGTTCCGAAACTCAACAACCCTACCTTCGATTTCCCTCCCAGCAGCAAATAGAGAAGACCTGCGCAGCCCCCAGAATTCCCGGCGCCCGTGGTAGCCACCAGCGTCCCTTCCCGTGCGCAGAAGCACTTAGCAAGCCTTCTGTCCTCCCGCGCTCTAATATTACATCACTCCCCCCTCCCAACTCCCCAATCACAGGCTGCCAGGACTTGGCGGTGATCGCTCCGCCCCCCGTAGTTTCCCCTGAGGCGGAGCAGGTGGCATATTACGTCCTTCATCCCTGAAGCCCCGCCCCCTTTCACTATGTAGATTACTGCAATTCTCCCTCCGCTGGCAAAGATGTTTTTAAAATTCAGTTTCTGCATTTTCTGTCTGCACGCTAGTATTCAAAAAGTCCTCTCCAGTAAAACCAAGGCACTGAGTAGACAGATATGTTCCTGCTATATGTCAATAAGCTGGGGACACAAAGAAAAGCAGAATTGGAATCAAGAAAAGGAATTCCTCCCCAATTATATACTCAACAAACATTTATTAATCACTTACTGTGTTCCAGGCGCTATACTAATGGTAATAGCAAGCTCCAGAGAGATACATTCAAAGTAAAGGTAAAAGATTGAATCTATTGCGCTTCAGCAAGAGTAAAAGCTGGGGGGGAGGGGAGAAAGCGGTCCTGATCTCAGATCAAGCAAGAGCAAAAATAAGCAATTAGTGCCCTAAGGTTTGAAAAGACCATTCCAAATATCTCATTTAATCCTCACAACAACCTTGAAAGATGGATATTATTTTTTTCTTATCCCAATTTCACATATGAGGAAAAGTGTCAGATTTTCTAGAAAGTGTCTGAAGCTGAATTTGAACTCATATATTTTCCACCTTCCCCACCCAACATTCCATTGGATGGACTTGCTAAACTAGGGATTGGGGGGGGGGAGGGAATTTCTCTTTCCATTCCCCCTTTGAAAACATAATCACATCTAACATTTATGTTTTATGTTTGCCATTTTCCTTATATCAACATATAAAATTATGGTTACGTTTCTCAAGTGTATTATTGGAGGGGTAGATAATTTAAAGTATGCAATCCTCTAATAACATTTAAATATAACTGGTAAACATAAATCAGTAATATTTTTGCTTTGTAAGTTTTTTTTTTTGTTTGTAATAATTTTTAAAGGTGTCAAATATACAGAGGTTGGACATGTGGATTCTGAAGTCACGAATTTGAATCTTGCTTTGACACAAAATTTCTGAGTCTTTGTTTTCCATATACAGAAAAAGAAGGTAGTGCTTTTTTTTCTTTTGTAAATTTTAAAGCACTGGGTAAATGTAAGTTATTATAAATAAATTTGGAAACTCTGAGAGTAAAGAATTGGAGTGGAAGAAGACAAGGATAACTGATTAAAATCTATTCCAGAATCATAAAGGATTGGACATAGGATGAAGTTACAACATATCACTTTTGAAAGCATAACCAACAATACGTTGGGATAGGTACCTACCCCATGCCAGGGGGTTATGGATTATTCAAGGAAGACTAGCATCTCTGACATGAGGTCTTGTGGAGCGTCCACCTTTGGTATCCACCTGACTCTCAACTCTCATCTGTGGGTCCAAAGAGCTGTAACATACACTGTGGCCACACACTGGCTAAAGTACTTTGCCAAAGGGCTAAACCAGGGTGAAGGTAACATACAGGATCTCAAACCTGTCAGTTAGTTGTGGGAGGGAGACAGTTGTCTACCTTAAGCATGTGAAATCTTCTCCCACTGAATTGAGCAGATGAGAACAATTTTCTTTCAATGACCATGAAAGTGGCTAAAGCAGGCATTGTGAAGTACTTAGGGCTTGGTCAGAAACAGAAGACTTCAAGATCATGCACTTGCATCCTGGACCATCATCAATCATCCTGACTTTTGCCTTGCCACAAACTTCTATGACTTTGGAAGAGGGGGTAAGATGAAGACTGCCATTCTACCTCACTAAAATCCAATTTTTGTGCAATCCAAGACATCACTCTGTTATGTGATAGGTCTTCAAAAACAAAAGACAAGCAACCCTCACCAGTTGCTGGGAACTGTGCTAAACACTACAATTATCATCTCATTTGGTCCTCACAGAAACTCTGTTTTGACACATCAATAGACTAAAGTATGAGCACACAGTTCTGGAGATAGACAGTGCATTAATATACCTCAGAAATAGCTCTACATTCAAGCATAGAGGTGGGCATATGGGCTAGCTAACACGAGGAAGACCTGAGCTACAGCCAATGAGTCTTCAAAACTTCAATTTGATCAGAAGAAAACTAGCACAGATGCTAAAAGATTGAAAAATTCATTTGTGGGACAGTGAAAAGAAAATCTCTTATTTACTGCTGGTAGAACTGAGAACTGGTTCAATCACTTTAGAAAATGCTTTGAATTATTCAAGAAAAATTAAAAGATAACTCTCCTTTTTTGTCAGCAGTAGAATTAACTATATTGGCAGAATAGACTTTATAAGAGGATTTATTGACATTTTTGTAGCATCTGGAAGCATACCACAATTCATACAGCAAGCCCCAAAACAAAATTACCTCAGGTTCAAGGTTTTCTGGGGGACTTGATACATTATCTCATAAATTCCCACCAATGTGTTCCCCTTTAAAAGTCAAAGGACATAATTAGGTCAAATAAACAGTCTTTAATCAAATAGTATAGTGAGAAAATTCACAGTAAAACATTTCCTACATAAATCTGGGGCTTACTCCAGTTTAACACATGGAACTATGAAGAGATGGCTTCCAGCCACCAGTAATCAATGTGTAGTACAGTATGATGAGAAACTCTTCTAATTGGCTATATGGGAAGAACCCAACAACCTAGAGGCATGGAACTGTAACTGAGTTTGAATATGAAAAGGGTAATAATAACCTCCAAGAGGTAAGGAAGGATAAACCCCTGTGAGCTGGCAGGCAAGAGAATGGCAACAATTTGATTTTCTGGCCTCCAGGTAAACCTGTGCACAAAATTATTTTTCTTTCTTTCTTTTTGTTGATTCTTTATAGATCTTAGGTAAATAAATACTGGGAGAGGCAATTGAAAAGATAATTTTGTGAATTTCAAAGGTTCATATAACCTTTCCCCAAGCCACTAGAGAAGGTAGCCCACTCCAGTGGTAGAGGTGGCAGTAGCTGAGAATAAAGGAAATGTCTGAAAATGGAAGTGGTATGCTAGTTATATGGGGATACCAATGGTGTGGGCCAGATATAAACAAGAGAAAGGAACCAATACTGGGAGCCCAAGAGAGAGCTACACCTAAGGGGTATTTCATAAGGATTCCATGAAAGGGAAAAAGGATTCTCAGTGTCAGATGCTTTAAGGAACCTTTTTTATATCAATTATTTTGTGATATCTTCTCATTAATCCCAAGTATAAACATTAATGGAGTTCAACTGGTTCATTTATAGTGGGAATCCACTGGATATGGCTTCAGGAGCTACAATATTAGAAATTCTAATCACTCAGTATTATCCCTAGAACTGTGAGATGAGTAGGAGTCAGCCACCCTCTAAAAATCCCAAATCTTGAGTATGAATTCCTCAGGGAATCCAGAACCAGTATTACATTTTTCTCCAGAAGCTCAGAAAGGAAATAGGATTTGTTTAAGGTTGTATATTCTGGTCAGTGCTAGAATATAAATTTCCTGACAGATCTTTTCCCTGAATTAAGAAGTAGCTGATTTTATGCATATCCTTTTCCTAAGACTCCACCAAATATATCCCATCATTTTGCTTTGATCACATTTTTTTACTTTGTTGTTTTTTTTTTTTTAATTAAACCTTTTTATTTGCAAAACATATGTATGGGTAATTCTTCAACATTAACCCTTACAAAGCTTTCTGTTACAAATTTTTTCCCCCTAGACCTCACCCCTCCCCCAGATGGCAGGAAGTCCACTACATGTTAATTATGTTAAAATACTTGACAAATCGAATATATGTATACATATTTCCACACTTATCATTGTTGTGCAAGAAAAATCATATCTACAAGAAAAAAAATCAGAGAAAGGAAACAATGCAAGCAAACATCAATAGAAAGCATGAAAATGTTATGTTCTGGTCCACATTCATATCCTTTTCTCTGGGTATATATGGCTTTCTTCATCATTGAACAATTGGAATTGGTTTGAAACATTTCATTGTTGAAGAGAACCATGTCCATTAGAATTTATCATCATAGTCTTGTTGTTGCCATGTACAATGATCTCCTGGTTCTGCTCATTTCACTCAGCATCAGTCCATGCAAGTCTCTCCAGGCCTCTCTGAAATCATCCTGCTGGTCATTTCTTCCAGAACAATAATATTCCATGACATTAATATACCATAATTTGTTCAACCATTCCCCAGTTGATGGGCATCCATTCAGTTTTTACCACATTTTTTAAAAATTCTTTTTATTATAAACTTAATAAACATAAATTATTCTTATTATGGACTTAATAAACATGAATATTTCAATATACAAAAAAAAACCAGAAAAGAGGATTTTACATGAAAACTGTGAACTTCCATTGTGTATATTTTAGGGTTTTTTAGTGTATGTCAATTTTAGCACAATGATAATAAAATAGCTCTGCCTGCTTTATTCCTTCTGAACTTCCTCCTGCTGCTATGTGTTTTTAGAGTTTCACTACTGCTTTTTTCTTTCTTTTTTTTTTTTATCACTATAACTACTCATCAACTACCCCACCCTCAGCCTTTCCTTGTAATACATAAATATAGAAAAGCAAAACAAATCAACAAATTAGTTACATCTGAAAATGTAGGTCTCATTTTGTCCCTCTGATTCATTATATGTCTGCCAAGTATCTTAGCTACATTCTAATATAATAATGTAAAATAAAATTTGTGAGTGTTTTTGCTGTTTTTGTTTTTTATTAAGTGCTGTGTAGAACACCCTGTAGTAAGTCTATTTTTATCATACATTGCTTTATGAGTCATATTGGAAGAGAAAAATCAAGAACAAAAGGGAACACCCTGTACAAAGCACTACATAAAAAAATATGAAATTAAATAGGGCTTACCCCAATAGCATAGCAATAGGACACTGGGGCAAGTTCAAGAACATTCCTCCTATCCTTGAGCAACAATTCCCTTGTTCCATGGGCAAAATATAAATAACCCAAAGAATCACCCTTAGCCCTCTCCTAGGGTGTAAAGGAAAAGCAGTGGCTGGAGGCCATGCACTGATTTATCCTGTTCCTCATTCTCCTAATTTGCAGTCATAACTGAAAGCTGCCTTCTCTGCTGGCCCTTTATCTCCTGCTACTAGAGCTTTTAAAGCCCCAAGTCAGCAAATGTATGTGTAGGGGAGAGGGGTGTCTCTATGGTCCATTACCCCAGTAGAGGCTGAGGAGAAGGGCCCCACATGTGCAAGAATGTTTGTGGCAGCTCTTTTTGTAGTGGCTAAAAACTGGAAACTGAATGGATGCCCATCCATTGGAGAATGACTGAATAAATTATGGTATATGAATGTTATAGAATATTATTGTTCTATAAGAAAGGACCAGCAGGACGATTTCAGAGAGGCCTGGAGAGACTTGCATGAGCTGATGCTGAGTGAAATGAGCAGAACCAGGAGATCATCATACACGGCAACAAGAAGACTATATGACGATCAATTCTGATGGACATGGCTCTCTTCAACAATGAAATGCTTCAAACTAGTTCTAATTGTTCAGTGAAGAAAGCCATATATACCCAGAAAGAGGGATATGAAATGTGGACCACCACATAACATTCTCATACTCTTGATTGGTGTTTGCTTACATTGTGTTTCCTTTCTCTGATATGTCTTTTGTGTAGAATTAGAGAATTGTGTGAATTAGAGAAGGAAATCAGTGGGATCTGAGGTAATTTGCAAAATCTAGGTGAGGATTACCTTAAATTGCAGACCTATTCACTTCTATTTTTTTATGAATTCTTGTAGCAAATTATAACATTCATTAAGTAATTAATAATATATTTTTGTATTATAGCTAGCTAATTTCACCTATATTAATATATTTTTTGTTCAATTGTTCCATTATATCCAACTCTTTCTGCCACTATTTTGGGAGTTTTCTTGGCAAAAATACTGGAGTTGCTTGCCATATCCTTCTCTAGCTCATTTTACAAACAAGGAACCTGAAGCAAACAGGGTTATGGATTGTGCCAGGAGCAAACAGTAGCAAGTATCTGAGGCAGAATTTGAACTCAAATCTTCCTGCTTCCACCCACGCATCTGAACAGTACTATTTATATATTCTGACATCATCTCTCAAATTCAGCATGTTTCAAACATGAACTATCACCATTATTATTCAAAATAATTGACAAACTGAAAAAGTATAGAACAAAAAATTCAAAAGCTGAAAAGAAATAGGGAGAATTCATCTATGTAGCAAGAAAAAGGACAGGCAGATTACAGAAACATGACTACAAATAAAAGAATAGGCAGAGAGTAAAAGGAATATGATTCATAAAAAACAATGTCTTCCATTTACATATTCCTTTACAGTTTTTAAAGCACTTTCACACATATATATTTTTCATTTGATTTACATAATAACTCATCAGGTCCCTATTCACATTGGTATGGACAGTTTGGGGCTGCTGTTCTGGGGGTGGCCCTGCAGGTGACTCTCCCCTTCTGTTGATTCTATAGTACACCAGCCTGCATTGTTGTGCTTGCCATTAAAAATCAGAAAGAACATTTTTTTTAATTTGCAAAACATATATATGGGTAATTCCTAAACATTAACCCTTACAAAGCTTTCTGTTACAAATTTTTCCCCCCTACTCCCCACCCCTCCCCTAGATGGCAGGATATCCACTACATGATAATTATGTTAGAATACTTAAGAAATCGAATATATGTATAGTTATTGCATCATTTTTTTTTCTTTGTGCAGGAGAAATCGTATCTACAAGAAAGAATAATGGGATAAAGGAAATACAATGCAAGCAAACCTCAATAGAGAACATGAAAATGTTATGTTGTGGTCCACATTTCACATCCCTCTCTCTGGGTGTATATGGCTCTCTTCACCGAACAATTGGTACTGGTTTGAAGCATTTCAGAAAGAACATTCAATTAGCTTTTTAGAAAAGACCCTTATTTAATGGAATTGAAAGAACAGAATTTATAAAGCATTCCTCCTGAACAAGCTGAAGCATACCTTCCCGGAGCTCTGCACAGTGCCTGATATATAGTCTTTGCTTAATAAATACTAGCTGGTACACTGCCTCCCACAGAGTCCATGGGAGGAAGAGTGGGCACAAACTAGAACAAGGGTAATGAGATTCATTCATAGGGACCATGTGAGCAAAGGCAACTCATAAACTGGAATTTCAGAATCTCAATGTCCTTTCCTTCTCTAGAGAGTCCCCTCGAAGTTCACTGTAGGTCAGGGCATCTCTACCAGTGATGGGCTAATTACTGTGTGGCTTGTCAGGGCTGATTCTTGCAGAGTATGGTGCCTTTCCTGGATGATTCAGTCTGCTGCTGGGCTGGATCAGGTAGGCTGTTTAGCCACTGAAATGATGCTACCAAACATGGAGGAGGCTAACCAGGGACGGGGTAAGGGGAAGAAAATAAATATTTAGATAGGAGATGCTTTAGAAATATAATCATAGGGGAAGCTAGGTGGCACAGTGAAAAGAGCACCAGCCCTGAAGTCAGGAGGACCTGAGATCAAATCTAGCCTTAGATACTTAACATTCCCTAGCTGTGTGACCCTGGGCAAGTCACTTAACCCCAATTGCCTCAGCCAAAAAAAAAAAACCATATATATATATTATCACAACAAATCTGGTGAGGTAATTGTCATTATATCCACGTTACAGTTCTGACTTGCTTAGGATCACATAGCTAGTCGTGCCTGAAGTTAAATTTCAGCTGAGGTCAGTCTGACTCCAGGTCCAGTGGCTCCATGAGCTAGCTATTTAGATGCTTCAAGTGGTAGAGTCATTCACTCCTTGTGGGGGTCTAAATGCCTGCCATTTCCAAAGTCTTGATCTCCTTCCTAGAGTCAGGCCTGAAGGGAATCTAACACATGCAAGTCTCACTCCTAAGCAGCTCTGCTCCTCCAGAAGGCATCAGCATCTCCATCAGCATTCTGTCCACCATATGGATGAAGCATCTTTCTGCATACACAGTGGCATGTAAGACACTCCAAGCCTGAAAATCTTGGTTACATAAATGTGAATCCCCTCCTCCTTCTGGGAAAAGAGCCCTTTCTAACCAGCCTTCCACACGTAGCTAAGAAAAGGCATTGTTATTGTGATTTTACAGATGAAGAGGGGGAGATCCATAGTTACTTGTCACAGAAGCCCAAGGTCAGGTATTGCTACCTAAGTAGTGAGTACCAGGGATGGGATCAGAACCTCACATCTCACTGTTGGTCCTCATAAATAGAGAGAAAACCTCCCTCCTTCCTTAAGAGCTCAGGGATAAAGACATAAAACTAAGACTAGAAAGCCCTGCAATCAAACTCCCTAGCAACAGCTAAGAAGCTTCTGATCTAAATCAAATTGTTCTCTCTTCTGGCCTTGTTAGTCATTGGTCAGTGTCTAGACATGACAGAGGCAGTCTCTCTGGGATGTTGAAGCAATGTGAGGCCATGAAAGAGACAAGTTACTCCATGAATGAACCAGAAACGACTGACCTGGAAACCAATGTATGAAATCAAAGTCTGACTTTGGCTGATAAGTCTGCATCTATCACCCCTATTGTCAAGCATCTTGTGACTTTACTGTTGCCCGATTGCATAAGTGAGGAAAAAGAATTATAGAATAGAAGAATAAAAATTCTGGCCATTCTCAGAATGGAATTAAAATCATGGGAGTTGGAAGACACTTCAGATGTAGTCCTATGAACACCACAAAAGAATGTCCATTATGACATAAATAACCAGTGGCCCTCCTCTACTTGAAAACTTCCAATACGGGAGAAGCTACTGCTTTCTACATTCCATTTTTGGATATTAAGAAGTTTGTTTATTGTTGGTATTTTCCCCTGAAAGCAAGACTAAATTGACTCCCTTTCATTTTCATTCACTGTTCCTAATTTTGTCCTCTAGGGCCAAACTGAACAAATCTAATCCCTTTTCCCTGGAATAACTCTAAATACTTGAACACAAAGATCAAGTCATCTCTGAAGCATCTCTAGGTTAAATACCACCAGTTCCTTCAGCTCATTTTCCTTTGTCATGTAATCAAGTTCTTTCTCCATTCTGACTGCCCCTCTCTGGACATTCCAGCTTACTGATGTCCTTAGACTATGGCACCCAGAACTGGACCCAATAATCTAGATGTGTCTGATGAGGGCAGAGTACAGAGGAACCAGCCCTTACACATTCCCAGATGCCATATCTCTATTGTGTTGTTGTTGTTTAGTCATTCAAATTTTTCATGATCCATTTGGGGTTTTCTTGGCCAAGGTACAGGAGTGGTGTGTCATTTCTTTCTCCAACTCGTTTTATAGATGAGGAAACTGAGGCAAACAGAGTTAAGTGACTTGCCTGGGGTGATACAGCAAGTAAATCTCTGAGGCTGGATTTGAACTTAGGAAGATGACTCTTTTAGACTCCAGGCCTGTCATTATCCACTGTCTCATTAGTTTCTCATGTCTCTCTGCATTAGTTTTCACTGGCAAATCTTAACAACTAACTGCTGAAGAATTCCCTTCATCCCAGCTCATTCTACTTAGGTATGCTGAAAAAAAAAAGTCAGGTGCTAGAAGAAATGGTCTCTGTCCCAGGGACCCTGTCATCCCATGGTTTTTTATCACCCCATTTTTTTTTAATGCCAGTGAGAAATTCAGTCAAGAAACATGAATATCAATAATCTCTCCTTCTCTCTGAGAAGCCCGTAGGGGAGCTTGTAGTATCTAGGGCAGGAGGTCTAGATTCTGTTACTAAGAAACTAATAGGCCCAGAGCTATGCTATGTAGGACACTGTATTTCACAGCCAAAAAAAGTAAGCCCAGGCAGACTGGTAAGAAGGAAGCAGTATTTTTGTGACAGGGACAAAGCCCCCCAGGACAGAGATGAGACAATTCAGAATGGCAACTTCCCTCATGCAGGGAAGCCTGTGGAGCTTCTGGGTATAGGCCAGGAGCTGAGAAACAGCATGGATGGCTGTAAGCATCATTTGCTCTCACTTAAATTGGCCTTTCTGGTCCAAAGGAAAAGCACTTAGAAGAAACGGCCCAGGAGACAGGCTAGGACATCAAAGGACTCTTGCCAAACAGCATCATGGGGAGCCCATCTAGGCCAAGGCAGAAACATTCCCAGAAACATTTGCAAATAGCACAGCTTAATGCACATGAACACACACTCTAATGAAGAAACACCCATACTCACCAAGACTAATGCACAGATTCATACGTCAACATGCATGCACACCCACCCACATATGGGTCCACATATCCACCAGACACATTCTGGTACAGAAATGGGGAAATAAATATTAAGTGTCTACTATGTGCCATGTACTACCTCACCTGGAGAGACGGGCTATTATGATCCCCATCCTACAACTGAAGAACAGAAACAGAAATTAAGTAACTGAATTTTGTTTTGTTTTGTTTTGTTTTTGTTTTTTTGCAGAGGCAATTGGGGTTAAGTGACTTGCCCAGGATCACATAGCTAGGAAGTTCTAGGACACTATCCACTGTACCACCTAGCTACCCCAAATTAAGTAACTATTTATTCAGATTTGAAGTCAGGTCCTCCTCATCCCAGTTTTAGGATTCTAAGCTACAGACCTAGCCACACAAAAATAAACACATGAACATAGATATGCTCAAACACTATTATAATGACAGAGTAATAGAATATACATAGACATTCTTATATGGGCACACACACAAATCACAAGATGGCAATTCTCAGAGATACATGCATGCACTATATAAAGCTCTGCAAATTAGATCAAAAAAACAGGCTATATACTAAATATTAATTAATACACTGAATATCATGCAACCACAGAGTCAATCTCAAGAATTGGAAGAGACATCAGAAACCAACCTTCTAACAGAAGGCAAATTCCCTCTACAACATAAATTACAAATACTTCTCCAAGATAGACTGGTCATGTAGTAACAATAAGGGGTGACTGATGGCTAACTCAGGCACTCCATAGTTACCTATATATTAGCATGAGATTCAGGGGGAAATTTTCTTCCCATGAGGAGGACCCACTAGTTCCCAAGGCAGCTCATTCCATCCTTAGATAGCTGTAACAGTTTTGAATATAGCAATGCATTGCCTTGGAAATAAGAGAGACTCAAGCAGCCCTTAATTTCAGGTCCACCATTTTTTGAGAATTTTAGAACTTGGGGCAGCTAACAGAACTTGGGGCAGTGGATAGAGCACTGGCCCTGAAGTTCAAATTTGTCCTCAGACACTTAACACGTCCTAGCTATGTGACCCTAGACAAGTCACTTAATCCTAATTGCCTCAGCAAAAAAGAAATTTATTGTGAGAAATTTGGAACTTTAATTTCTGGCAACAGATTTCTTGGAGAAAGGATCCAGAAAGAGGTAGTTCAAATCTGGAGTCCACGATGGGGGAGTTTATTCTTCATATTGTAACCAAGTAGACATGCCATGGTCAAACACAGAGCCAGATTCCCTGACTTGTGCTCCCCAGTTCATTCTTAAGGAGGCTCCCAACAGCCCCTACAATTGCCACTAACTGCTATTGCATCAAATGATGATGCCACTGTATTGAGCAGACAGAACCAGGGCTAAGAAATTGACATGAACTGAAGGTAATGGCTGGTGAGCTAATCCAAATGCCTTACCCCTTACTACCTTATTTCTTACCTCCAGGAAAGGAAGCCACTCATTTACTGTCCCACTCCTCCAGAGCTTTTTCTCCCCATTTCCTACAAAAAAAGGGAAGGAATCAAAAGTAGAAGCAGTCAATTTCTGTTTCTGCAAATGTTCCTTGGACTTTATCCTCATCTTTGCTCTTTGTTCATTCAAATGTTTCATTCCTCCTTTCTATATAAAGAAAACCTGATGGATGTTAATGCTTATTGTTCCATTAATGTGAGCTGCACATGTATAGGTTTGGAGAAGGTCTGATCAGGACTGAGGCAGAAAGAGGCATCCTATTTCAGTGTAAGGTGCAGTGGGGTAGAAAAAATGCTAATTCTTTCTGGCAGTCCAAATGCATTCAAGCACATAGGAGAGTACTCCTAAACCAGCTCATGTTTTATAAATAGAGAGAGATTAATAACATAAAGTGACAAAGCCCATAAATATAAGAGATAAGCTCTTGAAGTAAAGGTGAGCCTAAAGAGATGGGAAAGGGAGATGGGAAAGGGGGTTTATTTACTGGGTACATATTACATGTAGGTCTTCTTCAGTTTGGCATTCCTTCACCTATTCCCAACCACAAAAAAAAAAAAAAGCCACCCTCATCTGAGTGAGTCACCTTGATCTGTACTAATATTTACGTGCCTTAATCCCTGTGGGCTCAGCAGAGAAGTCAAATGAAATATATTTATTACATGTAGGAGTCTCATTCCATGTACTTTTTACTTGTAGAATAGTCCTGTATAAATTTACATGAGAACTTCCCCTTCCTCTTATCCAACTTATACATCAGTTTTTCATCATTTATTTGTATGTTTGGATATTTATTTGGAAGGATAGATGATGTTACATATGTAGATAAATCCTAAGGTATAAACTATCTATCCTAAGTAATTCTTGTTCATCTTCCTTCATTCATTCTTCTACAGAGGTATGAACCAATGTACTGGGGACCTCCTTCTAGATATCACAGCAACACAAATATACCAATGAAGCACATTGGTTATCCATCAGGTTGTTGTTACATCTATTGTAACATCATCTATTGTTACATGACCAGCTTATCTTCTTTCACAATTATTCATCGCTCTGATTATGTTTTTTTTGGGGGGGGTTAGGGTACTTTTCTTGTACAATTCTTGATTAGTAATTCATTGACAACTACTTACTCAGCCCTACAAAGTACTTCTCCACTGTTCTCTGAGTAACCCTTTCCTCTAATTCCTTGGAGATGCTGGTGTTTCTTAACTCACAGACAAACTGTATAACCAGAATAAGTTGTTTAAAAGATAGACCTCTGCATATGAAAAAAATGCTTTAAATCACTATTGATTAGAGAAATGCAAATTAAGATAACTCCGAAGTATCACTTCACAGCTCTCAGATTGGATAAAATGACAGGAAAAGATAATGATAAATGTTGGAAGGGATGTGGGAAAACTGGGACACTGATACATTGCTGATGGAACTGTGAACAGATCCAACCATTACCAAAGGGATATAAAGCTATATATACCCTTTGATCCATCAGTGACTCTATTGGGTCTGGATCCCAAAGAAATCATAAAAGAGGGGAAAAGACCCACGTGTGTATAAATGTTTGTAGCAGTCCTTTTTGTAGTGTCAAGGAATTGGAAGTTGAATGTCTGCCCATCAGTTGGGGAATGGTTGAATAAGTTATGATATATGGATGCAATGGAATATTATTGTTCTATAAGAAATGACAAACAGACTGATTTCAGAAAAACTTGGAAAAACTTATATGAACTGATATTAAGTGAAGTGAGCAGAACTAAGAGAACATTGTATATAGCAATATATAACAAAATTATGGGATGATCAACTGTGACAGGCTTGGCTTTTTTCAATAATGAGGTGATTAAAGGCAATTCCAATAGACTTGTGTTGGAAAGAGCCATCTGCATCCAGAGAGAGAACTATGGAGATGTAATGTGGATCAAAGAATAGTATTTTTACCTTTTCTAAGGTTGTTTGTTAACTTGTTTGTTTTTCTTTCATTAGTTTTTTTTCTCTCTTTGATCTGTTTTTTCTTGCTCAGCATGATGAATATGGAAATGTGTTTAGAAGAATTGCACATGTTTAACCTAGATTGCTTGCTGTCTTGGGCAGGGGTGGGAGAGGAAAAGGAAGGGAGAAAAATATGGAATATAAGGTTTTGCAAAGGTGAATGTTGAAAATTATTTTTGCATGTATTTGGAAAAATAAAATACTATTAAAAAGATGAACTTTTTTTATTTTTTTTTATTTTTTTTATTTTTTTATATAAAGCTTTTTATTTACAAAACATATGAGTGATTTTTCAACATTGACCTTTGCAAAAATCTTTTTTTTCCCAAGCTTTTCCCCTCCTTCCCCCCACCCCCACCCCTAGATGACAGGTAATCTAATACATGCTAAATAGGATAAATTATATGACAAATACAATACATGTATACATAGCTATACAGTTATCTTACTGCACAAGAAACATCAGATCTAGAAAGAGAAGAAGAAAAAAACAACCTAAGAAGGAAAACAAAATGCATGGAAATATTCACAGAAAGTGTTAAAATGCTGTGTTGTGGTTCACATTCCCACAGGCCTCTCTCTGGATGTATATGACTATCTTCATCGCAGAACAACTGGTTTGAATCACATCATTGTTGAAGAGAACCATGTCCATCAAAATTGATCATCATATAGTCTTGTTGCTGTGTATAATGTTCTCCTGGTTCTGCTGATTTCATTCAGCATCAGTTCATGCAATTCTCTCCAATCTTCTCTGAAATCCTCCTGTTGGTCATTTCTTACAGAACAATAATATTCCATAACATTCATATATCATAATTTATTCAGCCATTCTCCAATTGATGGGCATCCTTTCAATTTCCAGTTTCTTGCCACTACAAAAAGGGCTGCCACAAACATTCTTGCACATGTGGGTCCCCTTCCCTCCTTTAAAATCTCTTTGGGATATAGGCCCAGTAGAAACACTGCTGGGTCAAAGGGTATGCACAGTTTGATAACTTTTTGAGCATAGCTCCAAATTGCTCTCCAGAATGGTTGGATCCGTTCACAGTTCCACCAACAATGTATCAGTGTCCCAGTTTTCCCACATCCCCTCCAACATTCATCGTTATCTTTTCCTGTCATTTTAGCCAATCTGACAGGTGTGTAGTGGTATCTCAGAGTTGTCTTAATTTGCATTTCTCTGACCAATAGTGACTTGGAGCACCTTTTCATGTGACCGGAAATAGTTTCAATTTCTTTGTCTGAAAATTGTCTGTTCATATCTTTTGACCATTTATCCATTGGAGAATGGCTTGAATTCAAAAAGATGAACTTTTGTAATGATTATAGTCAATGGTGGAGAGATTATAGAACAACTTGTTCTGTTTGGTCTGAAGGCAGAATTAGAAGCAAAGGTGAGAGTTACAAAGAAGCAGATGTGTGTTTGATGTCACAAAAAACTTCCTGACAGTTATTTACCCAAAAGTAGAAAAGATTACCCAGATAGGTTAAGGGGTTCTCCTCCTTTGAGGTTTTCAGGGAACAGCTATTCCACTTACTGGCTACTATGTAGTAGGAATTCCTTTCCTGTATAGGTTGGATTAAAGGGCTGCTAAATTCACTTCCCACTGTCAAATTCTATAATTCTGTGCAATACTAAATGTAGAGAAGTATGGAAAGACTTATATGAACTGATACAAAATGAAATAAACAGAATCAGAAAAAGAATATACACAATCATTGCAGCAGTGTAAATAGAAAGAACATCAGAAACACAAAAAAATAAGCTAGAGGGTGTATGGGTGAAAGTACTGGGGAAGAGGTGGTGAAGGCAGAATTGACTAAAGCTTGGTCACCCCACAAAATGATGATCTAGGTCAGGGATCCAGCAACCAAAAGAAAGGTAGCAAAGTGGAGGCATCTCCAGGGTAAGAAAGTTGCCTTGTGAGAAGTAGAACTCACTCATCTAGCATAATCTCAAGACCCTTCAAAAACTTGGTTGCCCACCTCTGGATAACCTCCAGTTTATCAATGTCTTCTGTCAAATGGGGCACCAGGACCAAACATAATACTCCAGATGAGGTCCATCAAGACAGAATAGAGTGGACCTTTATCACAAGAATAGTGTAAAACGGGCATGTAATAATTCAAAGTCTCTATGTTGTCACAATACTGGGAGTCAGGATAAAATTCTCTTTGAACTACATCTCCCCTAAACCTCTGACAATACCTAATATGTTCTCTGATAGGAGAATACTTCCAGCATTTTAAAAGACTGGGGGAGAAGAAGGGATGGGTGAAGAGCAAAGGGCAATCCCAGTCAGGGACAATGTAGGCAACAGAAGTGCCTACGAGAGAGGTCAGTGGAGCAAAAGCTACTTTGGCAACACTGAGAATCATCAGAAGTGATCCCTACAATATTCCATAGTAGTATGCCAAGAAGCCCATATTCCTAAAACAATTGCTTTGGCAAGGTTCCAAAGCACTTTTCTTTTTGTAAGCTGATATGTCCTGCTCCCAACTAACCCCTGCGTGGTTCTCAGTGGCAGCCATTTGGGAACGGCATTTAATACCTCATTGAATTCCTAGTTATGACACTGTCCTTTTATATTAATTAATATTAATTAAATAGAAATGATATTTCTATAATAAAACAAATAAAATAAAATAAACTTTCAATTCAAGTATCATCTAGCTTAGCCTGGTTTTAAAAGATTCAACGGTGAGGGATGGAGCTGTGGATTCGAGTGATGACAAACCCTCCCATGAACCTGAGTATAGTTGAAAGGAGGTTATAGCATGAGAGAGGCTTTACTAAAATTCAGGCTTAGGAAGGAAACAAGCATTTATTAAATACCTACTATGTACTATGCACTTTATAAATATTATCTCACCTGATCCTCACAATCACTCTGGGAAGTAGGTGTTGTTATTGTGCTCATTTTACAGATGAGAAAACAGAGGTGATGAAGTAGTTGAGGCTAATTTTAAATACATATCTTCCTGTTCCAAAGCTCAGTGCTTTATCCACTATACCACCTAGCTGCTAATATCCTAAGGGACCTTAGAGGACATCTGCACTAACCCCTTTATTTTACAGATGAGGAATTAAAGGCCAATGCCCAAAGAAACAATAGTTACAGAGCTGGCAAAGTGGGATTTGTACTCAGATCTTTTCCACTCCTGGCTTTGATCAGCTAGCTGCAGTGATCTAGCACTAGTGATCCTATCAAAAAAATTAGATGGGGAGGGGGATTTCTGCCATGACTCATTACTTCTTTAAAAAAAAAAACTCAAAAAAGAAAAGCTTCCCCAATGGCTTTGTTTTTAATGCTACTGTGATCACAATCCAAAATTTGCCCTCTTCTCCTCTCCAGCTCACACACATTGAACCTGCCTCTATTAAAAATAAAAGAAATTTAAAACATAAGCAAATTCAATTACCCAGAGACCATGTCTGAAAATATATGTATGCAACATTCCACATTTACAGTTTCCCACCTCTCTAGTAAGGGGGAAAAAAAAGATGTCTTGATTTTTTGCATCCTGGATTGTTCATTGCCATTAATCAGAATGATGCTTGTTCTTGATTAAGTCACCTTTTTTCTTTTTGATAAAAAACAGACAATATTTTGACTTAAAGTTCCCCAGAAACTTTAGCTGGTAGTTTTGATTCCTATTAGATATTTCCTGGAATAATGAAACCTAGGGATTCTCAGAGCCATCTTCAAACAAAGAGTAGGATACTAAATAAGCCTGTATCTAAGTGCCAACATATATTTCTTTGTCCCAAATAAATAGCTAAATAAATGATAACTTTCCTCCTCTAAAGATTTCCTTGATGATGTTTTCAGAAGCTAACCTTAGAGAAAACCTTTTTTTTTTTTTTTTTTGAGGCCAGAAGTTCTGCGAGGTATGGGTCATATGTCACAAGGTGACTTTAGGGTGACCTTGAGCAGAAAGGTCAAAGTTAAGACCTGTGGACTGTGGATTTAAAGCACCTTTGCCATACACAACAGAAGTCATGTCCAGACATCCCCATACATCTATCCAACTATGAAATATATAGGCTCAGGATTGGGGGAAGGGTAGTAAATCCTGACTTAGCTTGGAAGTTCTGTATCTTTTTCAGGAAATGTATAGCTAAGTGTCTCCTGGTGTTTTCTGAGGACTCAATAATGTAACCAATGGCAGTCAGGAGACTATAACCAAGTAGGGCCGTTTTCTTTCCTAAATAGGACTTAGAGAAGATAGTCAAACTAACAAGAAACTTTTCTATGCTGGGACTTAGTAGAGGATGCTCTTAACCTAACAGATCTAAGAACCCTGTTTATGCAAAGGCAGGTTTGAGGTAAGAGGTATTTTCCTTAAGCTTAGAAACCTTAGTCAAACTCCCCTAATTGCAAATTCCAGGAGGATGGGACTGCCTTTTGTGGCTTTTTGTTTTGTTTTGTCTTTAAATCCCCAGTGCCTCGAGCACTCGAAAGTCAGTTGGTGTTTGTCAAAGTAAATCTGTTGAATTATCCAAAATAGAAAAGGGCAAGTCACTAACTACTTAGGGCTCTGGGCATCTATCTAAGGTATACTGTAGCTTACCTGAAGTGGTAAAGGGAGTTTCCTCAGCTGGGAATTCCCTCTACCATTGGAACCCCAGATCCAGTCCATAAGCGTATCCCTGTGAAACATTCCTTATAGTGGCCACCCCTTGGGGGAAGGAAGGGATGGATGGGGATCCCTGGATGGCGATTCTGCCAGAGGCTGAAGGGGACAGGAGGGAGCCGAGGCTTTGCTAGGGGGAGGAACAATGCAAGGGCAGAGCTTGCAGAAGATGGCAAGTGGAATGTGGTTCTGCTGGTTAGTGTCTTTATTACTCCATATGTTAGAATGCACAACAGACCGGCCTGGGCAACTAGAGGCTAGCTGCTTACAACTAATCATTCTTGGTTGTTTGGCTCGTGGGCTGGCTTCTCTGAAACCTCTGCAAACAAGCCTAGGAAGGGAAGCATTGGCGACAAACTCGAAAAGGAATTACATGCTTTTTTCCAGTAGGATATAAGCTCTTTGAGGGCAAGAGTGTCCACAGTGTTTGCTGAAGTGAGCTAAATAACACCAGGCTTAGTGTTCAGGGCTCTAGCTCTGGCGGTTTCCTCCTGTTCAGGAAGGATAAATTGGGCAGGATAGAAGGCATGTCAGTCCTTGTGGTTCATCTGTGTGATCATGTCTGGTTCTTCTTGATGTCATAGACCACCAGACCTTTCTGTCTTCCTGATATCATTGGGTGGGTCACCAAGGGTCACCACGCACACCAGATCCTTGTCTATCTAAGTTCATGTTCATCATTCCATGACATTATCTATCTGTCTCATCCCCTGCCATCCCCCTTTCCTTGTGCTGTCAATCTTTTCCAGCATCAGGGTCTTTTCCAATGAATTCTATCTGCTCATTAAGTGGCTAATGAGTTTGATTCTCAGCTTCAGTATTTGACCTTCCAGTGAATAGCCTGAATTAATTTCTGTAACTATTGATTGATTTGATCTCCCTGCTATTCAAGAGACTCTCAAAAGTTTTCTTCAGCACTACAATTCAAAAGTGCCGATTCTGCAATTCTTCAGTGCTCTACTTTACTTGCAATCCAGTTCTCACAGCCATACATTACTCCTAGGTTTGGGAATTGATGCTTCATTCTTTGAGGGTTAATCCTTAAACCAACACTTTTAAAACACTTTACATGTCATCAAGAATCCAGTGAGGTAGGTACAAACATTATCATCCTCATTTTTTTAATTCTAATTTTTAATAATAGTGGCTAGCATTTATAAAAGACCTTGAGATTTGCAAAGTATTTTATAAATGTTATTTTGTTTGATCCTTACAACAACCTTAGGAGGAAGATGTTATTCTATTTACAGATAAGGAAACTGAGGAAGGCACAGGTTAAATAACTTGCCATCAGCCATACAGTTAGTATCTCAGACAGGATTTGTATATAGGTCTCAGGTCTTTCTGAGTCCAAGGATAGAATATCCATTGCCTCACATTTTACACATGAGAAAGCTGATGGTCCAAGATTAAATGCCTTGCCCAGGGTCACAGAATAAGTAAAAGCTAAAGATGGGATCTGAATCTAAGTTTTTTTAAATCCCAAGACTAGTTCAGTATCCATTGCACCATGCATTCAATAAGCATTTATTGTGCCAAGCACTGTGCTAAGCACTGAGGATTTTGCTATTATTCTATAGTTTTTCATTCATATACAACTCTTTATGACCCCATTTGGCTTTTTTTTGGGGGGGGCAAGAATCCTTAGAATGGTTTATCATTTCCTTCTCCAGCTCATTTGACAGATCAGGAAACAGAGGCAACAGAGTTGTGAGTAATGGTTAACTCACAGTAGAATTAACTGCATGATAATGAGAATTTAGACAATCTGCTTATTCTGAATAAGGCATCATGTTCCACGGATTTCGAGGCAACCAGAGCTGAAGAGTCACATAGTTAGAAAGTATCTGAAGCCAGATGTGAACGCATGAAGCTGAGTCTTCCTGACTCTAGAACTGGTATTCTATTCATTGTGCCATGAAGCTGGGAATACAAATAAAAAAAGGAAGAAAGGAAGGAAGGAAGGAAGGAAGGAAGGAAGGAAGGAAGGAAGGAAGGAAGGAAGGAAGGAAGGAAGGAAGGAAGGAAGGAAGGAAGGAAGGAAGGAAGGAAGGAAGGAAGGAGGGGAGGGAGGAAGGAAGGAAGGAAAGAAAGAAAGAAAAAAGAGAAGCAGGCTTCTTGAAAAGCTTCTAATCTAAACGACAAAAACAAAACATAAAGGAAGCTAGAAATGAGGGAGTCACCAGGGAGTTCCTAGCAAGGAAATCATGTTCCCTGGATTTCCAAACAAGCAGAGTCACAGATGGAAATTAGAGATTTAACTGGAAAGTTAGCTCTCTATGGAAAAAAGAGATTCAACTGGAAAGTTAGCTCTCTATGGAAAAAGTTTGAGAGAAGTTTAGGGCTCTGCTCTTCAGCCTTCTAAACAGAAGGAAGAAGAGGCTGAGGGAGTTGGCAAGGTGTTGAATTGGTTGGTTGGTTTGTTGGTTGTTGTCCTTCTATATCAGAGTAATGGTAAAATGGTATGGTGCTGTCTTGATTCGTGTGTAAATTGGATTTAAGTGAAGCAGGGTTGTACAAAGTCATCAGCCTCATCCTTTTTTCTAAAGCCAGTAGTGTCCAGTGGCAGGACATAGTCAAAATTACCAGATGCAGTGGATGACCTTGATATCTTCAATGTCTGACCAACCTCTACTTGTTCCACCAGGACTTTTTCCTTTGTCTTCATGGCCATTGGAACAAATTGTTCTCTTCTGTCCATTCCACTGGGGAAGTCTTTACATGCCTGGGGTAAACAGCCCCTTAATTCACTGTAGAATTAATTACGGATGATTAGCATCATGTTTGGAGTTCAAGCCAAATAGAGCTGGAAAGCAGACTATTATTTTCTAACTAGCTAGTGGAAGGGAGAGCCCTTTTTAAGTTCCCTGGTTCCTTTTGTTGGGGGATGGCTCAGTGATTCTGGCATATGTCCTGAGCCCCTTTATGGTATTAGGCACAGAAAGAGACAGTGCCCCTGACTTGCTAGTTGAAATGGGTAGACAGCAAAAGAACAATGATGTACATAGAGAGAAACAGCAAGCACTGATTAGGACTGACACTAAGAGCCAATGGAGAAAATACCTGCTTAAACTGGCAAGGGGCTTCCATCATTACCTTTACTAAAGTCCTCTCAATTCATAACCCTTGTTATACCAAGTTCAAATCTGTAGAAACCTGATTTCCAAAGAAAAGGCAAGTCTCTTTTGTATAATTTCTCTGGGTCTTGTTCCTCATAGCTGTGTGAGATATAACTTAAAAACAAGAATTTGATTAAGATTAAAGCTGAGAGTCTCCCTCAAAAGGGAAAGAAGTAGGAAACCACTCAATGTACAATATAAAGAAGGTATAGGACAGCTATTTATTTTCTCCACGCACAAAAGAAAGCTAAAAATAGAAGACTCATAAGTGTACACTGGCATAAAAATTTAAACAAGAGTAACTTATATTCGTATTATATTCCCTTAGGTGAATAGAAGAAGATGAAGCAATTTGTGGGATTGCTGAATCAGTCTTTCACATTTTGCCTCAGCGCTGCACTGTCTAAACAATTCCTTCCAGTCCATGTCTTCTGACAAGTCGGGGCAATGGTTCTGTTCATTCTCTTGATGGTCATTATCCTCTCTCATTCAGCTTCTCCTATTGCCAGTCAGCTCCCTTGAGGGACTCAGGAGCTCCAACCTCTAAAACTTATAAAGCTGCCTCCAAAGCTAGAAACTTCTAATTTAAGATCACTTTTCAGTTAGCTATGCTCAAAAAAGAAACTCAAAGCACAAAAGTCATCCAAGAGCCCAAGACAGAGGCTTAGTTTGCCTTGACAACATTCTGCTTTAGTTGCCATGTGCTCAAAGATATCATACTGCCAGTTTTGAGAGAAGGGTGCCCATTTTAAAATATCATAGGAGAGGGAAAAGGATTTGGCTTATATTCTATTAGCTGTAAGGTAGAGATTAAAGTGGAAGGAGTCTGTTCTATTTATTTTTAAAGTGCCATTTTATTACTTGTTTAAATGAAATTCAATTTTGTTTTCACCTACATTGACTATAAGCTTTTGAGAGTTGTGACCAGACAGAGCCAAAGATGGCTCTGAAATGGCTAAGAAAAGGCAGGGACTTACTGGGGCTCTCTCCAAAATCCCTCCAAACACCTTTATAATGGAAGGAAAAATGGGGATGGTAGCAGGGAATACTTGAACCTTACTCTCATTGGCATTGGTTCAAAGAAGAAATAACATAAAAACTCAGTTGACTATAGAAATCTATCTTGCCCTACAGAAAGTAGGAGGGAAAGGGGATAAGAGAAAGGGGTGGTGCTCATATAAGGGAGGGCAGCATTGAGGGAGCTGGTAGGCAGGAGCAAAACACTTTTGAGGAAGGACAAGGTGAAAGGACAGAATAAAATAATGGTGGTGGAGGGAGAAATAGAATGGAGGGAAATAATAGTCAGCAATCACAACTGTGAAAAAAATTTTGAAGCAAATTTTTTCTAATAAAGGCCTTATCTCTTAAATATTTAGAGAAATGTGTCAAAGTTATAAAAATAAGTCATTTCTCAATTGATAAATGATCAAGAGATATGAACCATTAGTTTTCAGATGAAGTAATCAAAGCTATCTATAGCCATGTGAAAAAATACTCTAAATCATTATTGATTGGAGAAATGAAAATTATAACAACTCTGACATACTGTTTCACATCTATTATATTGCTAATAGGATAAAAAGGAAAATGACAAATATTGGAGAGGATATGGGAAAATTGAGATACAATGCACAGTTGGTGGAGTTGTCAACTGATTCAACCATTATGTAGAACAATTTGGAACTATGCCCAAAGGTCTAAACAACTATGCCTACCATTTGACCACTAATAGCACTACTTAGTTTTTATCCTGAAAGAGATTTTTAAAAATAAAAAGGAAAAGGATTTGTATATATGCATATATATATGTGTATATATGTACATTTTTATTGCAGCTTTTTTGTGGTGGCAAAGAATTAGAAATTGAGGGGATGCACAAGGAGTGACTGAACAAGTTGTAGTATATGATTGTGATGGAATACTATTATGCTACAAGAAATGATGAGCTAGATGCTCTCAGAAAAACCTGGGAAGATTTACATGAATTGATGCAAAGTGAAATCAGAAGAAAATTGTGAACAGTAACAGCAATTTTGTATGATCAATTAACTGTGAATGATTTAGCTATTCTGAGCAGTACAATGATCCAAGACAACTCTGAAGGTACTATGAAAAATACTATTCATGCCCATAGGAAGAACTAATGGATATAGACTAAATATAGATTGAAGTGTACTTTTTAAAATTTTATTTTTGTTGGGTTTTTAATTTGGTTCTATATTTTCTTTTATAACATGACTAATATGAAAATATGTTTTACATTACACTAATCTATATCAAATTACTTGCCTTCTCAAGGGTGCGAAGAAAGGGAAAAATTTTGGAATTCAATTTTTAAAATTAATGTTGAAAATTATTTTTACATATAATTGGGGGAAAATAAATACTAAATAAACAAGAGGAGAGAAAGGAAAAAAAAAGTGGTGACATGTAAATAGTTTTGTTTGATGAATTTTTATCCCCATTCCATTTCCTGGAACAATACATCTCAGATATAGTATAAAATATTCTTTATTCCTTTGAGCCCAACAACTTTGTTAAGTATATGATCAATGAGTATATCTCCAGTTTCCATTTCTTTCATGGCACAATTAGGGATTCCCTTCAGATCTCCAGGAGCATGCTTTTTGAAGTTCACTCCATAGATCTAATTGTATACTGATGGTATATTTCCATGTGATCAACTAATGGATGATAGAACAATCCTTTTCTTTTTTCCTCCACTATTTTAGAGAGCCATCCTGCCTGGGTCCAGATCAAAGAAAAATGCCTGATTTCCCCCCCCCCCTTCTCTTTAATTGACTCAGCACCCCTACCCTTCTGTTGCTATTATGGAGTGAGAAAAGGAACAAGGTACCATCCATTATTTGCTAAATCCTGCCCAACTTCGAAGTCCTTTAAAATTAAGCCATATATTTCCCCAGAAGAAGCTAAGGCTCCAGTTATAGAACACTCCCTGGGGCATGCTCTAGCCAGAGAAGACCAAGGGAGTCATGAAGTCTATACCTTAACCCAAACATACACATTCTCCTTTGAGTTATAAGCTCAGGACCTCAGATAGGTTTGTTAGCAGATCTCTAGACATATTAGCAGCAGACTAGCTGTACTAATGGTTATTCTCATTTGTATTCCGCTTTATTATTCAATCATGTCAAAATGCACAGAAATTCTCACCCCACGCTGTTTTATTGTTCCCCCAAAGATTAATAATAACTCACATTTGTAAGTCTTTTAAAGTTTCTAAATGCTTTCTTCATGACATTTCTGTAATATTCATAGTGCACTTAATGCATTACATATGAGGAGATTGAGATTCAGAGAAGTTAAGTAAGCTGCCCATAGGCACACAGCTAGTTCTAAATGTCAGGGGAACTAGATTCCAGGACTCTTTAAGTCCAGGTTTATCACTTTTTAAATGACACCAAATCAACTCTTTAACTATTCCTGTATGCAATAAACAATCAGTTGGGCTTTTTGAGGGTATGCTGGAGCCAGCTTGTACTAGTAGAGAACAGATTGTTAAATTTTCAGTGTGAGCATTTATACTTCAGAAATCAGTGAATAATACAAATCAAGGATTGAGTTGTTGTTTTGTTGATTGTCTGGATTTAAGAAAGTGATAAAGAAAATGTTTGTGTCAAAAGAGTCCAGGTGTGGTGTGGACTCAGTGAGTGGTTGAGTGTTATTCACATTCCCTCATACATAGCATGGGGGTGTTGTTGGGGGGCTCAGAGGAAGGCAGAATAGATATCTTTAGCCTTTTCTCTCTCTTATTCTTCAAGAGAGAGATTTTAATTCTTTTCAGTAAGAGAAGCAGTGATGAGATGGAGGTGAGCAATTGGTACCAAATGATGAGATTGGTATAGCCATCAAATGTTGGGGTTCAGTCATGAGAAGAATTCACAATGGCCTTTCTCTTTGCCAAAAGATAGGCTTATTTATGAGAAGAAGTTATAAACAAATTGGAGAGATAAAATAGGCAACAGGAGAGGTAAATATGAAAGAGAGTTGAGAGAGCATATAGTTAGTAAAGAAAGGATATTTAACAATTAACAATGGAAAATGCAAGTTCCCTAGTGGAACTCACAATTAGCCAGAAGAAAAAGAAAGTACCATGAGGTGGAAATATGCCATTAAGTGGTATGTTAAATCCACAGTTTAGTACCCTAAAAGAGTTAGCTATAACAAGGAGAAAAACACCATGAGGGGAAGAAAGACAACACTGGGCAGAATGCTGTGGTGGGTTAGTTAACCCAATAGGAAATAGCAAAGATGGTGCAAGCCATGGACAAATTTGTGGGGGGTAATTTAACCTCAGGGGGTTTGACATAACTTGGCTTTCTGATTGGGCACAGTAAGGTGGGATTACCCCAAACCTGTAAAGTTGGCCTGAAACCCTTCCCTGTTTGTCTCAGGGAGCAATTTTATATCAGTACTTCAGACTTTCTCTGCCAACCTCACCTAGTTACCTCATCAATAGGACATTAGACCTACTGTTCTTCTCAGAGAGAAACCATTCTGTTCTCAGAGAGAGGGGAACTAGGCTAGAATTAAATCTGTCTGCTTCCTTAAATATTGCTAGATTAGAAGATAAAATCAAGTCCAATCTAATTTCTTATTTTTATATTGTTATTGGGGGGAAAGAGGACCCCAAACTTTATATCTAAAGCTTGTCTCTTTTCTCACCAAATACCAGTTCCACAATAAATACCCATTGTGAATAGCAAAGAAATCTATTTATCGAAATCGTAGCAAAACAGAAATCAAAGAAGAGTATATATAGGAGAACATATGCCAGACAATATAAAGGAACTCTCCCACTAAGGGCGAGGTAACTCAACTCAACAAAGAGGGTGAGTCTTGAATGTCACCTAAGAAGATATTTCCCCAAAGTCTCTACTGTACCAAGTTGGGAATGGGAACATGAAAGAGTCTTCCAGCTCCTCTCATGTCAGTTTTTTCTCAGAATCTTGTCCTTTAGCAACCTGAAATGGGATCAGTCTCTTCCATCTTACCTCTCAAAGCTGGAAACCAGGCATAAGTAGAAACCTGTAATCACCCCCAATAAAGTGAAGAAGTCTGGAGTTCTCTTATTCTCACCAACTCCACCCCATCCTTCAGAAGCAGCAGAGCACTCATTCCCACCAATGAGGAGAGTCCCACAACAATGGACTTTGGGATTGTGGTTATATTAGTAATGCAATTTAAATTTAAGTACACTTTGGGATAGAGCTGGTTGTTAACCACTAGCACACCACTAGCTTTCCCCCAACTAATAGTTTATCTAGTCCCAGTTCTTTGATTACAAAGAGAATCCTATCCTTTATGAATAGACAATTTTCAGATGAGGAAATTAAAACTATTTATAATCATATGAAAAGGTGCTCCAAATCACTATTGATCAGAGAAGTGCAAATTAAGACAACTCTGAGGTACCACTACACACCTGTCAGATTGGCTAAAATGACAGGAAAAGATAACGATGAATGTTGGAGGGGATGTGGGAAGGCTGGGACACTGATGCATTGTTGGTGGAACTGTGAATGGATCCAACCATTCTGGAGAGCAATTTGGAACTATGCTGAAAAAGTTATCAAACTGTGCATACCCTTTGACTCAGCAGTGTTTCTATTGGGCCTATATCCCAAAGAGATCTTAAAGGAAGGAAAGGGACCCACATGTGCAAGAATGTTAGCGGCAGCCCTTTTTGTGGTGGCTAGAAACTGGAAACTGAATGGATGCCCATCAATTGGAGAGTGGCTGAATAAATTATGGTATATGAATGTCATGGAATATTATTGTTCTGTAAGAAACAACCAGCAGGACGATTTCAGAGAGGCCTGGAGGGACTTGCATGAACTGATGCTGAGCGAAGTGAGCAGAATCAGGAGATCATTATACACGGCAACAACAATACTATATGATGATCAATTCTGATGGACATGACTCTCTTCAACAATGAAATGCTTCAAACCACTTCCAATTGTTCGGTGAAGAAAGCCATATACACTCAGAGAGAGGGATGTGAAATGTGGACCACAACATAACATTTTCATGTTCTCTATTGAGGTTTGCTTGCATTGTATTTCCTTTATCAGATTATTCTTTCTTGTAGATAGAATTTCTCCTGCACAAAAAATGATGCAATAACTATACATATATTCGATTTCTTAAGTATTCTAACATAATTATTATGTAGTGGATATCCTGCCATCTAGGGGAAGGGTGGGGAGTAGGGGGAAAAATTTGTAACAGAAAGCTTTGTAAGGGCTAATGTTTAGGAATTACCCATACATATGTTTTGCAAATAAAAAGTATTAATAAAAAAAAGAGAATCCTATCCTTTCTTCAAACTAGCACCTACCAGAAAAATGTCTTCAGTTATTTCTGTCTCATATTTGCTTTTCTGAACTTCTCCACCATCACAGCACTGATGCATTGTTCTCTAATTGTTTCATGTGTATTTTGTCTCATTTATAATTTTAGCATTACCACTTATTGGGCATAAGACAGGGACAGCTAAATGGCACAGTGGATAGAGCACTGGGCCTAGAATCAGAAAGACTCATCTTCATGAGTTCAAATTCTGTCTCAGACACTTATTAGTTGTGTCACACTGGGTGAGTCATTTAATCTCCAAGAAAGAAAGAAAGAAAAGAGGAGGAATATAATAGATATGAATGAATTATAGAGACATGGTCTTTGTGACTAGTGAAGCTGCCATCAGAAGAGATAGAACTTTGTGAACTAGCTCATCTTGGAAGAAATTTAAAATTCCTGAAAGGAAGTAGTGAAATAAAATTGAAAAGGTATGCTGAGACCAAATGTGCAGAACTTTAAATGCTAGACTAAGAAGTTTGTATCTTTTTGTACAGATAGTAGAAAGATACTGAATGGTTTTTGAGTAGGCAGTTGTATAAAAGGATGTATTGTACACAGAAGAATTCAATAAACAGGCAATTATTAAGTACTTACTATCTACTAACACTGTTAAATGCTGGATATAAAAGAAAGGTAATCAATTTTGATGGATGTGACTCTTTCCAACAATGAGATGATTAAGACCAGTTGCAATGATCTGGTGATGATGAGAGCATCTACACCCAGAGAGAGAGGATTGTGGGAACTGAGTGTGGATCACAATATGGCATTTTCACTCTTTTTGTTGTTGTTTGCTTGTATTTTGTTTTCTTTCTCATTTTTTTCCTTTTTGATCGGATTTTTTTGTGCAGCAAGATTATTGTATAAATAAGTATACATGCATTGGATTTAACATATATTTTAACATGTTTAACATATTTTGGATTACTTGCTATCTAGGGGAGAGAGCGGGGAGAAGGAGGGGAAAATTTGGAACACAAGGTTTTGTAAGGGTCAATGCTGAAAAATTATCCATGCAAATGTTTTGAAAATAAAAAGCTTTAATTAAAAAGAAAGAGAAAAAGAGAAAGAAGGAAGGAAAGAAAGAAAGGTAAAGAACAGCTCCCAAAGAGCTTCAAATCTAATGGAGGGGACAACATGCAATCAATGGGATGTCTTCTTCAGGGAACAGCAAGGAAGCCCATGCTAATAAATTGTAGATTACAGGAAAGAGAGTATAGTTTATCTTATGTCCTTTGTTTTTAAAGAGGACCAATGACAATCACTGGTGATAGCTTGATTCACACATGAATAGGATTTAAATGAGGCAGAGCTGCACAGTCATCAGCTTCATACTCCCTACCAGAATCACTAAAGTCTAGTGGCAAGTCAAAGGTCAGAATAATTGGTAATGGTCCATGATACAGTGAATAACTTTGTGTCTTTGATGTCTAACCAAACTCTAAGCACTCTATAGCACCTGCTTTAGCCATCTTTATGGCCATTGGGACAAATTGTTCTCATCTACCCATTCCACTGGGAGAAGTCTTCACATGATTGGGATGGACATTCCCTAACACACTGATGAGTTTGAAACCTCAACCTGGTTTAGCCCTTCTGCTGAAGTAGCTGAAAAGGTTAAGGGGCATAGCACTGCTAGTGCTGTACCTGAGAGTTAAATGCCAGCTGGACATCAAAGATGGATGAACGGCCTTGAAAAGAGCTCAACAAGTCCTCACACCAAAAGAAAATACTGGTCTTTAAGAAAACTGTAAATGTAGGAAGCAGTCAGGCCATGAAAAGATAATTGGGAGATTTTTATATTTGTTCCTAGAGGCTCTAAGAGCCACTAGAGTTGGAAGGGGGGAGGTGGAAGGAGGTGTTTGGATTTGATCTGTGCTTTTGAAAGAGCAGTCTGGTAGATGATCAGGGGATAGTCTGGAGTGGGAAGAGAGACTTGAGGAAGACAATAATCCAGGCATTAGTTGATGAGGGAATACCAGGTACTTCTGTTAGAAGAGAGAAATGAGATTACAGGAGAGATGTTTCTAAGGTAAAGGCTGTTCTCAGGGAAGTAAGGCCATTATAATAGTCAATAGTAGAGAGAATGAGGGCCTTAACTAGGCTTGTAAGCAGCAAGAAGGGGAGAAACACAAGAGATATTGTAGAGACAGAATCAATAGGACTTGGCAATTGATTGATGGTAGGAGAGCCATCAAAGGTAATTTCAGAGTTTAAGATTTATGTTACTTGAAAGTTAGAGCCAACATAAGAAACGACTGCCATATGTATTGCACGTTCAAGTTTTCATTATATTTTACATACATTGCCTTATTCAATCCTTGACAGTCCTATGAGAAAGGTATTGCAAGGATGATTATCTTCATTGTGTACATAAGGAAATTGAGGCTTATGCTCACACACAGCTAGTGTCAGAGGTAGGATCAGAGAGCTCTCCCTGACTACAGGTGAAGCATTCTTTCACTGTGCTGTACCATGCTGCCAAATAGGAATTTTGGGAGGAAGGATAAGTCTTGGACAGAAAAGATAATGGCTCCCATTTTGGACAGACTGAGTCTGAAGTACATTCTTTGGATACAGAACTTAGTGGCTCTTCTAGACTCCTTAACTGGTGATGTCTGGTGAGAGACAGAAAGTCTCTCCATACAAAACCACCATATGGTTCTGGGGTTCTTTGTCTACCTTAAGGTAGGTTATTTTGTGCTCTGAGTGAAGGGATTGGTGCCTTTGAAAAGGTCAACAAGATACTGAAGTCTCCAGATTGATAGCCAGATAAACAGTAACATCCTGAAGGGGGAAAAATGGACAAAGAGTCTAGTCTGACTCAGCCTTTTGGAAGTCATCCCCAGTTCTGCCTACCCAGGTAATCAGAAAAGGATCCTCTTAATCTTAACCACATGGTTAGCAGATTAGAATCATTTAGAGAAGAGAACCATTTCCATTCCAGTTCATCACAGTTGAATCCCCAGCATCACTTCATGAGAACATGCATGCAGCAGATTCCTATTGCATTAGGTTCCTAATTTTTCTGAGCCTTATTTTTTTGTATTTTTTATTAAATCCTTTTATTTTCAAAATATATGCATGGATAATTTTCAACATTCACCCTTGCAAAACCTTGTGTTCCAAATTTTTTCCCTCTCTTCCTTCCCCTCCACTCCCTCTCCTAGCTGGCAAGTAATTCAACATATGTTAAACATCTGCAATTCTTTTATACATATTTCCACAAATATCATGCTGCACAAGAAAAATCATATCAAAAAGAAAAAATGAGAAAGAAAACAAAATGCAAGTAAACAACAACAAAGAAAGTAAAAATACTATATTGTGATCCCCACTCAGTTCCCGCAGACCTCTCTCTGGATGCAGATGCTGAGCCTTATTTAAAAAAAAAAAAAAAAGTTAAATGGTATTTTATTTTTTCTAATTATGTATAAAGATAGTTTTCAATATTCATTTTTATAAGATTTTGTTTCAAATGTTTTTCTCCCTTTCTCCCTAATATCTCCCCTCCCTAAGACAACAAGCAAATGTGATACAGGTTATATATATGCAATCATGTAAACTTATTTCCACATTACTCATGTTATGAAAAAAGAAGCAAAACAAAAGGGAAAAGCCACAAAAACAAACAAACAAAAAAGTAAAAATAGCATGCTTTGATCAGCATTCAGATCCCATTCTTGTTCCTTTAGGTCTGGATAACATTTCCCATCATGACTCTTTTGGAATTATCTTTGGAATAGATTGCTGAAAAGAACTAAGTTATTCACAATAGATCATTGCACAATATTACTCTTACTGTGTGCAATATTCATCTGGTCCTGTCTAAACCTCTATTTGAAGAAGAATTGAAAAAGAAGCAAGTAGAAAGAAATTTAGCAATCATTTACTAATTGGTTATGTGCTAGGCACTGTAGTAGTATATTTACTGTAGTATTAACTAAGAATACAAATACAAAAAAATGAAACAATGCCTACTCTCAAGTAGCTTGGATTCTAAATTGATCCAGCCATCTCCCAGAATGTAAAGCTATATTATTAGCTTTAATATTGTTATTAAAGCAAGACAAGAGGAATCCATGTGGTCTTATAATCTAGCTGACCTGCCTCTGCTCAGAAGAGCTGGAAAGTATAATGGAAATAAGTTTTTTTGTTTGTTTGTTTGTTTCTTTTTTTCCTGTGTTTATTGGCTCAATTTCTTTATTTTTATTAAAGCTTTTTATTTTCAAAACATATGCAAAGATAATTTTAAACATTCACCCTTTCAAAACCTTGTGTTCCAAATTTTTTCCCTCCATTCCCTCACTCCCTCCCCTAGATGGCAAATAATTCAATATATGTTAAACATGTGCAATTCTTCTATACATATTTCCACAAATATGCTACACAAAAAAACATATCAAAAAAGAAAAAATGAGAAAGAAAGCAAAATGCAAGCAAATAATAACAAAAAGTAAAAATACTACATTGTGATCCACACTCAGTTTCCACAATCCTCTCTCTTGTTGCAGATGGCTCTCTATCACAAGACCACTGGAACTGGCCTGAATCATCTCCACAATAAGATAGGTGTTGCCCAGAGACAATTCTCAGACTCCCTGATCCTTTAGGTGCTGAATAGGTGAGCTGGGAAGATAGGGAAAACTGAAGGCAAGAAGAGGCAAGACAATTTGAGGGGAATTGTTTGGACACCAAACAATAAAGTCCTGTTTTCAGTGAAGCCCTTAAGAGCTGTCACTCATGGGAGGTGGTGACTAGTGGCCTGAAAAATTAATTGGGCTATTCCAGATGGGAGATGAAAAAGAAATTCTGTCCAAGCAGATGTCATGAAAAGGTAGCAAGAGGTTGAGTGCTGATTTACATACCCTACTGGCTTCTCCTTCAACCAGTTTGATTTCAAGCTACTCTCCAGAGAGGGGAATGACAGTAATAAAACCATGTGTGAACACAAAAGGGGATGCTTTCTAAGGTAAAAGAAAATAGAAATGATAACAGCTCCCATTCATCTAGCAGTTTAATATCAGTGAAATGCTTTACATGCCTCACCCAATTCAATCCTATAAGCTACCTTGATGTAAATATTATTATTCCCATTTTACAAACAGAGAAACTGAGACTCAGAGAGGATAAGTGATTTGTCCAATGCTGCACAGCTAAGGAATATCTGAGGCAGGATTTGAATAGGGGCCAGTCTTTCAAACTCCAAGTACAACAGACTATTCTTTATATAACAATGCCTCTGTAGAAAAAGAGAGTAGGTTTAAATATAGCAGAGCAAACTGGAACCAAAGGTTTCATCTCATATCCTTTTCAGTTTATTTAAACTTTCACACTCTAGGGAAAGTCACTTCTTTTCTCTGGTCCTCCTATAACTCCAGGTGAAGGATCATTCTTCTTGGACAGACTGTTCCAGGGAAAAGTTCAAATGGCATTAGATCCTTCAAGGTACCAAACCAAGATATCTTTTTTTTTTTTTATAAAGCTTTTTATTTACAAAACATGAGTGACCTTTCAACATTGACCTTTGCAAAAAAAACCTTTTTTTCCCCCAAATTTTCCTTTCCTTCTCCCCACCCCCCAACCCCTAGATGACAGGTAATCTAATACATGCTAGATAGGATAAATTATATGACAAATACAGTACATGTACACATATCTATACACTTATCTTACTGCACAAGAAACATCAGATCTAGAAAGAGAAGAAGAAAAAAAACAACCTAAGAAGGAAAACAAAATGCATGGAAATATTCACAGAAAGTGTTAAAATGCTGTGTTGTGGTTCACTCTCAGTTCCCACAGGCCTCTCTCTGGATGTATATGACTATCTTCATCACAGA
>JAJPUD010003034.1:109748-176739 GCA_023553655.1 Myrmecobius fasciatus | reverse complement strand
GGAGAGTTCATTCCATTCACATTCACAGTTAAAATAACTAATTCTGTATTTCCTGCCATCTTATTTACCCTAGCTTATGCTTTTCTCTTTCTTATCCCCTTTCCCTCCTCCCTACTATTTTGCTTTTGAAAACCACTTCCCTCAAACAATCCTTCCCCTTTAGAGCCCCACCCACCCCCTTTTCCCCCCTTTCCCTCCTGTTTCCTTATAAGTAAGTCTATTATTCCCTCTGAGGCAAATCTGATGAGATGGAGATTAACCCAATTCTCATTCCCCTCCCTTTTCTCCCCTCAATCATTATAGGTTTTCTTTGCCTCTACATGTGATGTAATTTCCCTTATTTTACCTCCTTTTCCTCTTCTTCCAGTGTTATCCCTTTTCTACCTCTAATTTCTTTTTCAGTTTCTCATATCATAATAATCATAAAATCACAATAAACATATCATAATAATCATAAAATCACAGTAAGCATATGATAATAATCATAAAATCACAGTAATCATATCATAATCATAATGTAATAATAGATTCATAAAATCAACCCTCATTCTATAAGTATCTATAACATAAATATAGTTCTCAAGAGTTATTTTTTCTTGTTACCTTTTTATGTTTCTCTTGTGTTCTGTGTTTGTAGATCAAATTTTTTGTTCAGTTCTGGTCTTTTCAGTAGAAATAGGTGAAATTCTCCTATATCATTGAATGACCATCTTCTTCCCTGGAAGATAATGCTCATTCTAGCTGGGTAACTTATTCTTGGCTGTAATCCAAGTTCCTTTGCCCTTCAGAATATCTGATTCCAGGCCCTTCGATCCTTCAAAGTAGAAGCTGCTAGGTCCTGTGTGATCCTAATTGTAGCTCCCCGATATTTAAATTGTTTCTTTCTGGCTTCTTGTAATATCTGATAGTTCTGGAATTTAGCCACGATATTTCTGGGGGACTTAATTTTTGGGTTTCTTTCAGGAGGTGATCGGTGGATTGTTTCAAGGAGTATTTTGCCTTCTGGGTCTAAAATATCAGGGCAATTTTCTTTTATGATTTCCTGGAAGATAGTGTCCAGGTTCTTTTTTTCATCATGGCTTTCAGGAAGCCCTATAATCCTTAGATTGTCTCTCCTAGATCTATTTTCCAGGTCAGTTGTTTTTCCTAGGAGATATTTCATGTTTTTCTCTATCTTTTCATTTTTTTGTTTTTGTTCGACTGATTCTTGAAGTCTTGATGAGTCATTCATTTCCAATTGTTCGATTCTAATTTTTAATGTTTTTCTTCAGTTACTGTTTTTAGTTCCTTTTGCAATTGACCAATTACATTTTTTTGTTCATTGCATTCTTTTTCCATTTTTTCTATTTTATTTTGCAGTGATCTCATTTCGTTTCCCCATGTTTCTTCTAACTCTCTTTTAAGATTTTTTATGCAATCTTCAAAGAAAGCCTTGTGACATGGAGACCAATTTATGTCTCTCTTTGGGGCTTTTTCTGGAGTTGCTTTACCTTTAGGGGCCTCAGGATTTGAGGTCTGTTCTTCCCTCTCTCCATAAAAGTTGTCTATGGTGAGAGCTCTTTTTGGTTTTTTATTCATTTTTTTTTTTTAAAGGTGTGAGGTCTGTTTAGGGCAAAGGTGGGACAGCTGCTTTAATTTGCCCTGGGGCAGTTCTGCTGATTGAGTTATTTCAGGAACTGGGCAGTTCTGCTGATTGAATTATGTCAGGGGCTGGGCAGTTCTGCTTTAGTTCACCCTGGGGCGGTTCTGCTGATTGAATTATTTCAGGTACTGGGCAGCTCCGCTGATTGAATTATTTCTGGTGCTTATCAGTCCTGTTGTTTGATTGCTTTAAGGTGCTGTGTAATGGCAGCTAGGTCCGATGCTCATCAGGGGTTCAGTGGTTCACAATCTATCCCCCTCAAAAGGCAGACCCTCCAAACCACCTGCCCACAATCAGGACAAATTGTTCCAAGAGGCCTGCAGAAGACTCCCAGGTGTGTGAAAAGCACAATGCTCCCACTCCTGTTCAGACTCCTGTTGCAGCTCCTTGCTCCAGCTCCCTGCCCCGGTCTCCCTGCGCTTCAGTCTGGGTTCAGTAGACCACCCCCTGCCCAATTAAAACAGACCTGTTTTGAGGTTCTTCCAGAGTATCTTCTTCTAGAATCGTGTTGTTCTCCAGATATTGTGGATTTTTTTGCTTCAGAATCAGTCTAGAGGCTTCATATTTTGTTGGTTTGAGGGGAGGTTAGAGGAGGTTACAGAGGCTCCTGTCTGATCTCCGCCACCATGGCTCCACCTATCTGCTTCTCCAAGATATCTTTTTTAGGGTAGGCAACTTAAACTATGTATCTTCTGAATGGTCTTATTCATCTGTCTCTTTGCCTCCATATGTGGGGTCCAAAATTGTCCAACTTATAATAAAAGAAACTGAGACAGAGCTCTGAGTCAGTGGAACTTTATTAAAAGAGTCATGCCCCCCCCCAAATGAAGTGGACCTCAGATCTTTCCCTTGATTTGAGATGCTTCCTTTCTCTAGGGCCTTAGTTTTATAGGGCTTGCTATGCAGACAATACAGATGAAGCACATTTAAAATACAGCTTCTCATTGGTTGATTGACCTTGCTCTTTACCCTCTGAAAATTCTACATAAAATACAGAATTTCATTGGTTGACAAATGGGCTAATGAGCAGATTTCAGTAAACTTATCTTGACCTTTCAAGAGGTCCTATGAGGCAAATCCGTAGGCTGAGCTGATAAAAAGATATCAAAGCTTCTATATGAATCCATGGGCCAGGAGATAGGTGTTTGGTGGGGGAGGTGGAAGGAAGAGAGAATGGATGAGGAAGCTAACAATGATCTAACCTCATTGGAGGCAACATGTCATAGCACAAAGAGGTCTAGATTTGTACTCTGAAGACCTAAATTGAAAGTTGGGCTTTGCCATTTACTGAGTATCCTTAGGAAAGTTTTTGTTTTGTTTTTGGTATCCCCAGGTCTTAGTTGCCTCATCCACAAAATTAAGGGACTAGATTACTATATATTCCTTCCAACTCTAAATCTGTGACCAGATTGAATCATCATATTCAGGAAGGAGTGTGGAATCCAGCAAAAAGAAAGGTTGACAGGAAATTATTCATCAGGGTCTTTTACTCATCTTAACTATGTTTAGATCTAAGAATATGAGATTGCAGATAGCTCTCACCTATCATTTTCCAGGTATGGAAAAATCTACATTAGACACATTTTTCTTCCAAATCTGTCCAAACAAAAAAAAAAGTGCCAAAGAAAGTCAGCCTTGGGCAGGTGGTGATTTTTCACCAGGACCAGCCCTCAAGCTTGGGGCAGAAGGCCCTTATTTAGTTACTGCAATTAGTTTATATGTCATAGCAATTATCCCTTTGGCTCCAAACAAAGACAGTCAGAACAGGGGGCTGGGATTTTAAATCACGACTTTCCCAGTATTTCATTAGGTAATTGTTGCTGATCCCATCATTTAATAGGGACCTATAAAGTGCTTACTATTTATATTTTAAAGGGTGAGGAAAAGCTCAACTAACTAGATAATTAATGAATCAGGAAGAAGATTGGGACCTGGGGGGAGGTATTGAGATTTTAACAAAAAAACAAAAACAAAAACAAAAACAGTCAAAGTCTGTTTTCAGGGACTTAGTAGTGGTTATTGTTTAGCCAGACTCATAAAGGAATGTGTTTGGCAGAGTCCCCACAAGTCCCAGAGCTGCTCGTTCCAAAAGAGACAAACCAAGATAAGAACTGTCATTTAAAAAGATTTTCTACAGTTGGCTAATCATTTGCTAAATGAGCAATTTCAATCATCCTTTCCTCTCCATCCTCTTTAAAGGGACTTAGGTTTACTTCCATTCTAGCCTGTGCTCTCTTCATCTCAAACTTTCCGTACTACTTTGAAAAAGAGATGGACAAGTGATGGATTAAGTAGAGTGGCTGCTACCTCACATTTTAGTGAGTGTCCTATAGGTACCCACGCCTAAAACTATTAAACTCAAGAACTCCCACCATTGTGCACCCCTTAATAGTCAGCCAATAAAGATAATTATATCTTAGCAAAGGCATATACTAAAATGGCTAAGTAAAAATAGCAGCTACAAAACATTCCCCTATAAATTTGGAGTATATTCTCCTACTACTACACAAAGGATTCATGTTAAGAGTGGGTACAAACTTAAAAGTGATAATCATGAAGCAGACAGACTGCTCATCACCCTGCTCATCATCAGGTATTAAAGGGCCTTGAATTCTTTCTCTCCTAGTGGATTCTCACAAAACTCTACTTCTGGCACAATATCTCTCCTGGGTAGATTGGTTTCTCAGCTGGGCTTCCAAAATCTGCAGTCCTCTGCAACTCAACTATCAATTACCAGGGCTAGCACTCTCTTAAGTCCATGGCTGGCTTTCTTTATTGCTCTTGGAAGCTGCTTCCAGCTTTAAGTCATAGCTTCTCTGCATCCACACTTGTCTGAAGTATGTTTGTCTCACTCAACCTTGCCTTGAACTCTCTCTGACTAATCCTCCAACTTCTAGTTGAGATACCTCTTTTGGGGTCATAGTTCAACTGTTAGATGCCATTTTTTCTTCCCCCACCAAGAGGTGAAAAACTGAGTTCTTCCTGTACTCCTGACTCTCTAGTCAACTGATTCAAACTGACTAGACTGTGTCTTTTAGGACTCACAAGGGCATGGCCCATCGTTATTTATCTGATGATGGATAAATCCTTTTTTATTTAATAAAGAAGAGGTATTCATGTTTTATAGTGAGATAGCTGGGAGGTAATACCTTAATACATTAATACCTTATCATCTTGTGATTGCATCAACTGAGCTATGGTGGAGGGAAGGGGGGACCATCACACTTTAATAAAGGAACCGTGTAGATTTCTGAAAATAATCCAGTTACTCTTTCTCCTTTATATAATTTTGTACCCAACTTGCTATCTATCCTTATTCTATGTCCAAAATATCATAACATTGGTTACTCACCAAAGGCCAACAAGAAGGAGTTAAAAGACTAAAAAGTACTCAAGAGTATGTGTGCCCCTACTTTGAATCCTTCCAGTTCTTGCTGGATTGAGAAGAGGAACGGAGGAGTCAACTGAGCAGCCACTGAGAAGTTCAAACTACCAGGGGTCTAGATGCTGAAAAGGCAAAGCTCACTGCTTGGCATTCTGGGACAGGACACATGAGCAGAAAAAGCTAAGCACAATAGCAGACCTAGAATGCTAATGATTAGAAAACAGAGCAAAGCAAGAAGATGCCAAAGGAACCAAGACAGTGTCCACAGGCTCCAGAGAGCAGCAAGAAGTACCAATCCAGTTACTTTTCTTCCCATCCTTACACATCAGGTCCACTGGGAAAATTGTATTTCCTGTTTGCCAGTCACAGCAGAAAGCATTTGGAAGCTTGATTTCCCTAATGGCTTGCTTCCAGTTTCTAGGCTATTTAAACTGCCATAAAAAATTAAAAAAAAAAAAAAAGGCAGGTAAATAGCCAGCAACCAGAGGCTTGTTGATTATTGAATGTACAGAGGGGGATTTTAGAGGGGAAGGAGAAACCAAACCCAAACCCAAATGCAATGAGGAGAAGGTATTTTAATTCTTTTCCTCAGTCTTTAGCTGAAGTTGGAATGGGCCAATTAGGTAGAAAATTGTGTAAATAATTAGAAATATGTTAAAAGTTAGTCATATAATTGACTTATTTCCATTAGAACCTGGTATGAAAAAACAGGGAAAAATCTAAAAGTTGAGCACTGAGGAGAAAACCACCTTTTTTTTTTTTTTTCACCTGAGAGTACTTTGAAGAGATAGGGTAGCAAGGGGAGAGGTGAATCAATTTGACATAGGTATAAGCTCCTGTGATCCTTCTGTTGCCTAACTATCCTTGTTTTTGCACAAGAAAATCTGTCCTTGCAAATACACTCCCACTAAATGGGAGTTAGAATACATACGTGTGTTATTGTATAAAACATATATATACATACATATCAACTTCTAGATCTATATATCCATCCATCTTAACTATGGATGAGTTCTATTGGTTGTCCACAGCATGTTATAATCTGGACAATAGATATTCCTTATCCAATAAACTTTTTCTGTGTGGTTAGTCCAAACTCTTCTATTTTGTAAAACAAATTTTTACTGATATCTTTTGTTCTTTACATTACATGATAGCCAATACTTCTCCCATTTCTCCTTCTTCCTCCTCTCCTAAGGAGTCATCCTGTATAACAAATAATATTTTTAAAGAAAAAGAAAAAAACTTTTAAATCAGTAAAGCTAATCTATACATAGAAAAATTATGGAAATATGTGCAGTGTCCCACATTGGTGGACCTTTCATCTTTACAAAGTTATAGGGTGGTTATATCTTCTCATATCTCTCCATGCTTGTTCTTTGTAATTTTACAACATTCACCTTTATTATAGACTTATTCTTTCCATTTACATTATTGTAGTCATTGCACATATTGTTTTCTTGCCTCAGCTTACTTCATTTTATATTAGGTCATTTACATGTTTCTCTGTATTCATTATATTTGTTACTACTTATGGTGCAGTTATATTTCATTGTATTTATGTACCACAACTGACTTAGCTTTTTCCCACTGGATGAGCATCTATTGTGTTTCCAATTCTTTGCTCCTACGAAAAGTGTTGCTCTAAATATCTTAGTTTATGTGGGAACATTCTTCTTATCGATTCCTTGGGGAATATGCCTATTAATGAACCTCTCTGGGTCAAAGAGTATGGAGGTTTTATTTATCTTATTTGTGTAATTCCAAATTGCTTTCCAAAGTGGTGGTTCTGATTCACAGCTCCACCAACAACATACTTATCATGTACCAACAATGTGTTTATCTTCCCCACAATGCTAACAACATCTCAACATCAACTTTTTTTCATCTTTTTTGCCATCTTGGTAGGGATGAGATGAAACTTCATGGTTGCTTCAATTTCCATTTCTCTTGTTATTTGTGATTTGGAGCATTCTTTCATATGATTACTAATAGTTTGAAATTCTTCCTTTTCAAAACTGTTTGATTATATCTTTTGCACAAACCCTTTTAAATGATTACAGATCTTTTCCAGGAAGCTCTGCAGTGTTCTTAGATATAAGCAGCACAATGTCATTCAAAAAAAAAGAACATCTGGAAAACCTTACCATACAAAGGAACTCCATCTGCAAATTGGACTCCATGCTAGATCTCTTCTATAACAGTGGTTAAAAAACTTTGGTGAGAAAACATTTTCTGTTTTGTGTTTCATTTGGTATTTATGATCAGTGTATTATTGAACAAGTGTATTTTTGTTATTTTGTTTTTCAAAGGAATTTAAATAATGTTCCTGTATGGATGGGAGCTAAGTGACACTGATTTCAGACATTTACTAGTTTTGGGAACCTGGACAAAAGCAACTAACTCCCTTTAACTTAATCTCCACATGTGTTAAATGATCTGGAAAAGGAAATATCAAACCACTCCAGTATCTTTACCAAGAAAACCCCAAATGGGCTCACAGAAAGTCAGACATGACTGAGCAACAAAAACAAAGGATGGGAAAGAATCTTGGTGGATTTGTTCTATAGATCAAATACTTTCAAAATTATTAACAAGGGGCAGCTAGGTGGTGCAGTGGATAGAGCACCAGCCCTGAAGTCAGGAGGACCTGAGTTCAAATCTGGTCTCAGACACTTAACACTTCCTAGCTATGTGACCCTGGGCAAGTCACTTAACCTCAATTGCCTCAGCAAAAATAAATAAATAAAATTATTAGCAAACAATAAATTAAATGGAATTTTGCATTTTCTATCTCTTTTAGTCAGTTGTTCAAGTTCAGATCTATTGTTCAAACCACTTGTGAAAGAAAGCCTATTTCCTACCAATACTGTCTTCACTGCATGCCTAGATAATTTTCTTTTTAAAAAATTTTTTTATTAAAGCTTTTAATTTACAGAACATATGAGTAATTTTTCTACATTGACTTTTGCAAAACTTTCTGTTCCAAATTTTTCCCTCCTGCCCTCCACCCACCTCCCTTAGATGGCAGGTAGTCTAATATATGTTAAATATGTTAAAATATATGATAAATCCAATATGTGTATACATATATATACAGTTATCTTGAAGCACAAGAAAAATTGGATCTAGAAAGAGAAAAAAAAAAACCTAAGAAGGAAAACAAAATGCAAGCAAACATTCACAGAAAGTGTTGAAATGCTGTGTTGTGGTCCACACTCAGTTCCCACAGGCCTCTCTCTGGATGTATATGACTATCTTCATCGCTGAACAATAGGAAATGGTTTGAAACACATCATTGTTGAAGAGAATCATGTCCATCAGAATTGATCATCGTATGCTGAGTGAAGTGAGCAGAACCAGGAGGTCTTTTTTCACGGCAACAACAATACTATATGATGATCAGTTCTGATGGACAGGACTCTCTTCAATAGTGGGGTGCTTCAAACCAGTTCTAATTGTTCAGTGAAGAAAGCCATATAGACCCAGAGAGAGGGATGTGAAATGTGGACCACAACATAACATTTTCATGTTCTCTATTGAGGTTTGTTTGCATTGTGTTTCCTTTATCTGATTATTCTTTCTTGTAGTTATGATTTCTCCTGCACAAAAATGATGTGTGGAAATAAGTATACATATATTCAATTTCTTAAGTATTTTAACATAATTAACATGTATTGGATATCCTGCCATCTAGGGGAGGGGTGGGGAGTAGGGGGGAAAAATTTATAAGCTTTGTAAGGGTTAATGTTGAAGAATTACCCATACATATGTTTTGCAAATAAAAAGTATTAATAAAAAAAAAGAATTGATCATCGTATAGTCTTGTTGCCTTGTATAACAATCTCCTGGTTCTGCTCATTTCACTTAGCATGAGTTCATGCAAGTCCCTCCAGGCCTCTCTGAAATCATCCTGCTGATCATTTCTTACAGAACAATAATATTCCATGACATTCATATACTATACTTTATTCAACCATTTTCCAATTGATGGGCATCCATTCAGTTTCCAGTTTCTAGCTACTACAAAAAGGGCTGCCACAAACATTCTTGCACATGTGGGGCCTTTTCCTTCCTTTAAGATCTCTTTGGGATACAGGCCCAGTAGAAACACTGCTGGGTCAAAGGGTATGAACAGTTTGATAACTTTTTGAACATAGTTCCAAATTGCTCTCCAGAATGGCTGGATCCATTCCAGTTCCACCAACAATGTATCAGTATCCCAGTTTTCCCACATCCCCTCCAACATTAGTCATTATCTTTTCCTGTGATCTTAGCCAAACTGACAGGTGTGTAATGGTATCTCACAGTTATCTTACTTTGCATTTCTCCGCTCAATAGTGATTTGGAACATCTTTTCATATGACTAGAAATAGTTTCATTTTCTTCATCTGAAAATTATCTGCTCATATCCTTTGACCATTTATCAATTGGAGAATGGCTTGAATTCTTATAAATTTGAGTTAATTATTCATTGATTTTCTCTTTCTCTATTTTATGCAAGTAAGCATCTAGAGATATAAAATTTCTCCTTATTACTGCTTTGGCTGCATCCCACAAATTTTGGTATGTTGTCTCCTTATTGTCATTCTCTTGGATGAAATTAGTTAATTGTGTCTGTAATTTGCTGTTTCACCCATTCATTCTTTAGGATGAGATTATTTAGTTTCCAATTGCTTTTTGGTCTATTTTCTCTTGGCCTTATACTGCATGTGATTTTTATTGCATCATGATCTGAAAAAAATGCTTTTACTATTTCTGCCTTCCTGCATTTGATTTTGAGGTTTTTATGCCCTAACACATGACCAATTTTTGTATAAGTTCCATAACCGCTGAGAAAAAAGCAAACTCCTTTCTGTCTCCATTTAATTTCCTCCAAAGATCTGTCATACCTAATTTTCTAACATTTTGTTTACCTCTTTAACTTCTTTCTTATTTATTTTGTGGTTTGATTTATCTAGTTCTGAGAGAGGGAGGTTGAGATCCCCCAATATTATAGTTTTGTTGTCTATTTCTTCTTGCATCTCTCTGAACTTTTCCTCTAGGAATTTCTATGCAATACTATTTGGTGCATATGTTTAGTATTGATATTGCTTCATTATCTATGGTACCCTTTAGTAAGATATGGTTCCCTTCCTTGTCTCTTTTAATTAGATCTATCTTTGTTTTTACATGATCTGAGATCAGAATTGCCACCCCTGCTTTTTTTTGTTCACCTGAAGCATAATAGATTCTACTCCAGCCCTTTACCTTCACTCTGTATGTGTCATTATGTTTTAAATGTGTTTCTTGTAAACAGCATATTGTTGGATTCTGGCTTTTAATCCAGTCTGCTATCTGCTTCCACTTTATGGGAGAGTTCATCCCATTCACATTCACAGTTAAAATAACTAATTCTGTATTTCCTGCCATCTTATTTACCCTAGGTTATGCTTTTCTCTTTCCTATCCCTCTTCCCTCCTCCCCAGTATTTTGCTTTTGATGATTACCTCCCTCAAACAGTCCTTCTCCTTTAGAGCCCCTCCTCCTTTTTAACACTTTTCCTCTAATTCTTCTGTTTTCCTTTCTATTAGTCTTTGTCTTTCGTTTCCCCCTTTCCCTCCTATTTCCCTATAAGATGAGACAAGTTTCTTTGTGATACCAAATATGTCTATTATTTTCTCTTAGAGCCAAATCTGATGAGAGTTAAGAATCACGCAACGCTTATTCCCCTCCCTTCTTTCCCTCAATTATAATAGGTTTTCTTTGCCTCTTCATGGGATGTAATTTCTCTTATTTTACCTCCTTTTCCCTCTTCTTCCAGTGTGATCCCTTTTCTACCTCTAAATTTTTTTCATATTATCATAACAAAATCAAATTATACCCCCATTCTCTAAGTGTACCCATAACAGAAATATAGTTCTCAAGAGATTTTTCTTTTTTACCTTTTTATGTTTCTCTTCAGTTCTGTATTTGGAGATCAAATATTTTGTTCAGTTCTGGTCTTTTCATTAGAAATAGGTGGATGTCCATCTTGTTTCCTGGAAGATAATGCTCATTTTAGCTGGATAGCTTATTCTTGACTGTAATCCCAGTTCCTTTGCTTTTTGGAATATTTGATTCCAGGCCCTTTGATCCTTTAAGGTGGAAGCTATTGGGTCCTGGTTGATCCTAATTGTAGCTCCTCAATATTTAAATTGTTTCTTTCTGGCTGTTTGCAATATCTTTTCCTTGATATGATTGTTCTGAATTTTAGCGATGATATTCCTTGGGGATTTAGTTTTGGGATTTCTTTCAGGAGGTGATTGGTGGATTGTTTCAATGACTATTTTACCTTCTTATTCTAAACCTTTAGGGACCTCAGGATTTGAGATCTGCTCATCTCTCTCCATAAAAGCTGTCTATAATGAGAGTTCTTTTTGTTTTTTTATTCATTTTTAAAAGGCTTGAGGTCTGTTCAAGGCAAAGGAGGGCCAGCTGCTTTAATTTGCTGCTGATTGATTGATTTCAGGTGCTGGGCAGTTCTGCTAATTGATTGATTGCTTTAGGGTTTTGTGTAATGACAGCTAGGTCCAGTGCTCTTCTGGGGCTCAGTGATTCACAATCTAACCCCCACAAAAGGCAGATCTGCCAAACTACCTGCTTAAAATCAGGACAGAATGGCCCAAGAGGCCCATAGAAGACCCTCAGGTTCAAGGAAGCCACAAGATCCGACTCCAGATCCTGATGAGATCTCCCTGTGCTGCAGTCTGGGTTCTGCAAACCACCCCCCTGTCCAATTGAAACATACCTCTTCTGAAGTTCTTCCAAGGTATCTTCTTCTAGAAATGTGTTGAACTCCAGATATTTGTGTATTCTTTGACTCCAAAACAAGTTTAGAGGCTTAATCTGCTGTTGGTTTGAGGGAAGGTTAGAGGAGGTTACAGAGAGTCATGTCTGCTCTCTGCCATCTTGGCTGCACCCTCGGAAATACCTGCTTAGATAATTCTCATAAAAATTCAATATAGGTTGAAAAATAAGGGATTGTGTTTTTTTTTTAATTAAAGCTTTTTATTTGCAAAACATATGCATGGGTAATTTTTCATCATTGACCCTTGCAAAGCTTTCTGTTACAAATTTTTCCCTCCTTCCCCTAGATGGCAGAAAGTCTAATACATGTCAATTATGTTAAAATACTTGACAAAACGAATATGTGTATACATATTTATATAGTTATCTTGCTGTACAAGAAAAAAATGGATCTAAAAAAAAAATTTGAGAAGGAAAACATAATGCAAGCAAACATCATTAGAAAATGCTATGTTGTGGTCCACCCTCAGATCCCATAGGCCTCTCCCTGAGTGTATATGGCTTTCTTCATCACTGAACAACTGGAACTGGTTTGAATCATCTTATTGTTGAAGAGAGTCATGTCCATAAGAATTGATCATCGTATAGTCTTGTTGCCGTGTATATTGATCTCCTAGTTCTGCTCATTTCATTTAGCATCAGTTCATGTAAGTCTCTCCAGGCCTCTCTGAAATCATGAAAAATAAGGGATTGGTAGATATTGTTGCTCTCTTGGTTTACTTTTTAAAAATATATTATTAAAGGTTAACATCCCCCCCACACATACACACACATACAACTATCTTCCCTTCCTTCAACTACATTGTGAATTAATTACTTGAAGTCCTCACAGTTATGTCACCTCTAGTACATGTCCCCTTCTATATACTTGGTCATCCACATATCTCTTTCACCTTTATTCTCTTTAGTATCATTTCAATTTGATCTGTAAACACATTTACTACCATAATGTTAGTATCCAATTGTGATGACTCTATTGTCCTTGATGTTAAAAAAGAAAAATGTATCTTTCCTCTTTTTTTAAAAAACTATTTGTTGTCCTATTCACAAATGCTCCCAAGATGATTTTGCCTAGTTGGATCTCTTGACAACTTTTCTTTCTTTTTTATTTTTTCTTTTAAATAAGTTTTTAAGACAGAAACTTGCCTAAATTTTCCCCAAAACTTATTTATCTACCTTTAATTAATGCCTCAAAGCAAATTTTAGAGAGCAGAAATCACAAAAAGGCTGAGTGAAACAATTTTTCAGTACAAGACAATTTAGATTGACGAGAAAGGTCTGCTGCAATAGAATGAGTAGAACCACTTGAGTCCAGCTTGGGTCCTGTCCAGTAAACCCACAATAGGCCTTGGGGGTTACTGAAACAGTAGTGGCAGTAGCAGTTTTCAAACCTTTCAGTCCACAAAAGGTAAGGGAAAAGACAACTGGTTGAAGGAAATTCTAAGAGTCTCTTTGTTGAGGGACCCGAGGTAGGACTCTGTGAGATTTCCCATTCCCATACCATGATGAAGAAGAGCATACCAGAATTTGTGACCAGAGGGTAGCTGGAACCCTGATCACAGTTCCAAGGCAGAAAAGCGTGCTTATTTTTGCTCACAGATCAGAGTCCAGGTTAGGAGAGAAGTAAATGCACCTCTCCCTAGATCAATACTATTGTTCTATAAGAAATGATGAGCAAGTTGATTTCAGAAAAGCCTGGAAAGACTTACAGGAACTGATGCTGAGTGAAGTGAGTAGAATCAGAACATTTATATGATCATCAACTATGATAGTTCTCTCAGCAATGTGGTGATCGAAGGCAATTCCAATATATTTGTGATGGAAAATGCCATCTGTATCCAGAGAAACAATTACGGAAACTGAATGTGAATTAAAGCATAGTATTTTCACCTTTTTTTGTTTGTTTGTTTGTTTTCTTTCTCATGGTTTTTTTTTTCTTTTGGGGCTGATTTTTCTTGCACAACATGACAATATGAAAATATGTTTAAAATAATTGCACCTATTTAACCTATATCAGATTGCTTGCTGTCTTGGGGAGGAAGAAGGCAAGGGAAGGATAGAGAAAAATCTGGAATACAAAGTCTTACAAAAATGAATGTTGAAAATTATTTTTACATGTATTTAGACAATAAAATACTATTGAAAATAAAAATTAAAAAGAAAGTATATGTAGATGAAGGTACAGCTGTGAGTTGAATGTGATAGGATACTTATCTTTTAAAAATTATTTTGTTTATTTAAGAGATAAGAAAAAGTAATGTACTGTGAGAAGGAAAAAGGGAGAGGTAGACTGGGGGAGATAATCTGACACTAGAGATACAAAGGAGCTTTTACATTGGAAGGGAAGAATGGGGATGCTTGGGAGGGGGTTTGCATAAAGCTTACTCTCATTAGAACTGGCTCAAAGAGTGAATAACATACACACTCAATTGGGTATAGAAATCTATTTTTATCATACAAGAAAGTAGGAGAGGATGGGGATCAGAGAAAGGGGAACTGATAAAAGAGAAGGCAGATCAGGGGAGGTAAAAGTCAAAAAGCAAAATGCTTTTGAGAATGGATATGTTAAAAGGAGAAAGAAAGTAGGATAAACTGGGCAAACAAGATGGAGAAGAATACATAGTAATCATAACATTGAAAAGAATTTTCCAACTTTCTTTGATTAAAAACCTCATTTCTCAAATATGTAGAGGACTGAATCAAATTTATATAAATAAGAGCCATTCCTCAATTGATACATAGTCAGAGAAAATGAACAGAAAGCAAACTCTTAAAAGTAAACTTAATTTACAAATTGAATACAAATTGTGAATCTAAATGCAAATAATTCTGAGCTACCACCTCACACACCTATCACATTGGCTAATATGACAAAAAAAGAAAATGACAAATGTTAGAGGTGATAGGAGACAACTGAGACATTAATGGATTGTTGATGAAGTGGCATGCTGATTCAACCATTATGTAGAGCAATTTAGAATTATGTCCAAGGGACTATAAAACCATGCATACACTTTGATCAAGAAATACTACTATTAGCTCTTCATCACAAAGAGATGATGATGATGATGATGAAGCTCATTTTGTGATGGCAAAAAATTGGAAACTGAAGCAATATCCATCAATTGTGGAATGACTGAACAGGTTGTATATGATTGTGATGGAGCACTGTTGTACTCTATGAAACAATGAGTAAGATGCTCTCAGAAAAACCTGGAAAGACTTACATGAACTGATGCAAAGTGAAATGAGCAAAACTAGGAATGCATTACATATAGTAACAGCCATATTGTATGATGATCAACTGTGAATGATCATTATTCTCAGCAATACAATGATCTGAGACAATTCTGAAGGACTTATGATGAAAAATGCTGTCTCCAGAGAAAGAACTGATGGAGTCTGAATGCAAATTGAAGCATAGTTTTTCTTTATTTTTCTTGGCTTTTTTTTTGTCTGTGTCTTCCTATAACATGACTAACATGGAAATATGTTTTGCTTATGACTTCATATGTATAATCTATATTAAATTGCTTGTCTTCTCAATGAGAGGAAAGGTAGGTGTAAGAAAATATAAATTCAAAAATATTTAATGGGTATTAAAGTTGTTTTTATATGTAATTGGGGAAAAAATATTAAATTTAAATAAATAAGTTTCTACTGGTGTCTTTTGTTATTTACGTAACCTTTGTTTCTCCTGGTATCTATCCCCCTCCCAGAGGTCCGTCCATTTTATATAACAATTACTATTTTTTTTTCAGGATAAAAAGAAAAAAAAAGAAAAAACTAGCATAACTGATCAATGCATTAAAAAGTCTGAAAATATGTGCAATGTGTAACACTTGTGGATTTTCATCTTCTAATATCTCTTCTTTGGAGTCATATGTGTTCTTTATAATTTCACACTATTTTCATTTAATATACTGCTTCTTCTTTCCTTTATAGCCATGTATAATTTTGTTTTCTTGGCTCTGCCCCAAACTTTCTTTAAACCAGTTTTACTGTCCACTTCTCTCAGTTTTATGAGGCAATACTGCTCATAATCTTAGATCATTCTTCTCTGTAAGATTTTATAATTGAGTTTATAGTCTAAGTTAATATTGCCTTTGGTTGCCATAGCTCTCCATTTGGGTAGTAAGTCAAATCAAGTGTTTTTTGACTAACCTGACTTTTAGGTTCTTTTTTTTTTAATCTCCTCATGACAGCAATTTATTTATATCAGTTAAATTTCCATATGAAAATATTGTAGACTGTATTTGCATATAGACAAGTAAGTAATACATTCAATACAGAACTGGACCTGGAGTCAGGAAGACAAGTTCAAATTCTGCTTCAAACACTTACTTTTAATATATAAGCATTTATATAAATGCTATATAAATGTCAATTGTTATTATTCCATACATCTTTTTACCTATTTCATTTAGGAGAAGTAGCATGAACTAGAACACAGATATTGGATTCAGGAAAATCTGGGCTCTACTTCAGAAGTTTATTAATTGTGCAATTCAGATGTGTAATCCAGTAATTTAGTTGTACCCTCAGTAAATCTTTTGACTTCTTTGAACTTCAAGTTGGGTAAATTAATAAAAGCTATTTCAAAAGATTGTTTTGAATATAAAAAAGATAATTTTCATAAATGTAAATATAAATGTGAGCTTTTACTATTAGTCAGTTCTCATTACCACATACATTCTCTGCTGTTGACAGAGTAGTCTTCATTTTATAATCCAAATATAATAATTGTCTAGGTCAATTCACTTATTTTATATGAGACCAGGCAAATGAAAAGACTTCTCCCATATCATTTACGTAGTAAATAGCAGAATGGAGGGGAGGAGTCTAGATTCTCAGACTCAACATTTCTCAAACATTCTCAAAGTCAACATTTTTGCTACCATACCATAGCTCCTCTTCTCCTTTCTGCCTAACCAAATTCTTCAAAGCTCAGCATGAATCTAACTTCTTCTAGGAAGCCCATGCTTCCTCTATCTCATGGCAATTGTCCTCTTCCATGGCATTTGTCCTATACTCAGAATCTATACTACATAATTTAATTATATTCTTATTACTGTTAGAGTTTTCATGTTAAGATATGTCTATCTCCCCAGCTGGACTAAAAACTCTTGAGAACAGGATTTGGATATTATGATTATGCTACCCCAATTTGGAAAATAGGAGCTGGGAGAATTAACTTTAGCCTCAGTCTGGTCAATAGACTAAGGGACTACTAGCACATGCAAAATACAAAAAGCATTTTTAAATGTCTACTGGGTGTAAAGCATAGTGGTAGGTACTAGGGGAGGCATCAAATTCAGACAAAAGTTTATTCTTTTTATGGTGGAAAAGTATTGGAAATTGAACAGATGCCATCTGTGGAATGACTAAACAAATTGTGGTATATGATATCTGTGATGGAACATTATTGTACTCTAAGAAATGACGAGCAGGATGCTTTCAGAGAAACATCGGAAGGCTCACATGAACTGATAAAAACTGAAATAAACAGAATCAGAAGAACACTGAACACAGTAATAGTAATAGAAAATGATAATCACCTGGGAATGACTTAGCTATTTCTCAGCAATTCAACACAATTCTGAAGAATTTAAGATGAAAAATGCTGTCCACCTTCAGGGAAAGAACTAATGAAATATGAATGAAGATTGAAGCATACTTCTTTTTTTATTTTATTATTCTTGGGTTTTGGCTGATATAGAAATGTTTTACATGACTATATTAAATTGCTTGCTTTCTCAATGTAAAGGAGGGGAGGAAAGAATGGATAGAATTTGGAACTCAAATTTTTTTTTAAAAAAAGAATGTTAATTTTTTTTGTTTACATGTAATTGAGGAAAAATATAAATTAAATGTAAAAAAATTAAATGTACTAACAATTTTTTTTAAAAAGAGTATCTTTGACCTTGTGAAACTTATAGTAAGACCACAATCTAGATAACTTTTTTCTTTCTTATTTCTCAATCTTGATTTCATCACCCTGGTAAACTATAAGTATAGAAGCTACTCCCACTGGTACAGAGGCAGCTTCTTCGTGAAACCTGTGTTGCCATGGTGATGAGACACTTCAACAGCTATCTCCCCAGAATTCACCAGCTAGTGACGTTTTAGAATTGGGAATTCTGGGACTGCTTTGTGAAGATTTCTGGGTAGAAAGATGCCAGAAGGAGTAGAGCTGAGTCAAGAATTAAAGTTAGAGAATCATCTTCCATTTTTGGACCACGTGGACAGGAGCCAGGATGCTCCTCAACCTTCCTTAAGTGATCATTGTTGATATTGCTGCGCTCATATGGACCATGTTTGGTAAGATAAACTAAGTGCTCTTTTTCCCTGTGACTTTAAGTAAGGAAAGGTAGGTTACTCTCATCACTTTTCTGAGTTCTCCACAAAGGAAAGATGTTAAAGTTGGATAAGCTAATTTCTGCTGCAACTAGCAGTAAAGAGAACTGGGTACATGTATTTCCATGAACTGGACTTTTCCTCTTTACTTTATTATTTCATGCTGTTATTTATTTCCCTTTTTATAAAAAGAAAACTAGTAGCTACTAATACTTGCTTCATGGTTAATTTTCATTCTGATTGATAAGCATCTCAGTGGAAAGGATAGGCAAATCCCATCTCAGTTTGAGGCAAAGGGAGGTGGAAGGGATAGGAAGGTCAATATTGGGGGAAATTTACAACTATATTTTCAAGTCAGCTGAAGCTGATAAGCAGGAACAATTTTCAGCAGAGAAATTTATAGCCCAAAGTAAATAAAAAGCCCTGAGACTGTCTTTCCTGTTGTTTTAACCTTACCCCCTTCCATTATACTGTGATGCAGTAATATTGACTTCCCTGGTATTCTCTGCATAAAATGTTCCATCTCCTGAATTTGAGGAATGTCCCCCATGTCTCCAAGATTTCCCCTCCTCATTTCTTCCTCTGGGCTTTCCTGTCTGCTTTTAAGTCTCAGCTATATCCCCACCTTTTTTAAAAAGTCTTCCTCCCCCCAATCTTAATGCCTACCCTCTGAGATTATCGTCATTTTATCTTGTATATATTTTGTTTGTAAGTAGTTGTTTATACTTTACCTCCTCATTTAGAATATGAGCTCCTTGAGAGCAGAGACTGTTTGCTTTTTTTCCTTTCTTTGTACCTTCAACACTTAGCACAGTACCTGGCATGTAGTAAATGCTTAATAAATACTTGTTGACATAGTAGAATACATTGTAGACTGCCCTCAGAATCAGAGAAGTAGGGTCCTTTACAAGTAACCACATTGTTCTCCCTGAGTTTCTTGTTCCTTTTATTTCTGTTACAAGTAGCAACAACTATTGCTATCATAACATACTGCAATTTTCTTACCCAGAAACATAAAGTTTAGTGCTTTACCCACCACCCCGTAATAAAAATATTATGTGAGGTGTAAAGGGAAAGGTTGCTATCAGCTTTAGGGACCAAAAAAGATTCCCTAGAGAGGATGGCATTTGAACTGGACTTTAAGGATGGTGAAGAGGGGGAGAAGCAGATAGAATGAGCAAAAACACAGTGATATAACATAGTATAAGATTTGGAGGATGAAGCTGGATCCCAGTTTAGCTGGAATTTAGAATCAATAGAGTGGTATAATATGAAATAAGCCTGGAAAAGTAGAGTGGTACCCAGTTGTGCCAGACTTTGAATACCAGATAAAGGAGTCTCAATTTGATTCAGAAGGCATTAAAGAGTTAGTAAAGATTTTTAAGGAGAGGAGTAATACAGCCATATCTATATGTAAAAAGGGTCTATGTTCTGGAAGATGTAGAAAGAATGGATTGGCCAGGGAGAAAGCAAAGGTAGAAATATCTGAGGAACAATGGTGATAATATGGATGGGCAGTTATGAAGTTCTGTACTGTACTAAGATGACAGCAATGGGATAGCTAGGAAAGGATAGATGAGTGATGTTGTAGATGTGAAATTGATAGGACTTGGTACTTGATTGGATATGAAAGATGAAAGAGAAAGAAGGTCTAAAGATAGTATTAAGGGGATGAACAGTGGAAACAGAGTAAATGGTAGTGACCCAGACAGAGAAAATGAAGACAAAAGAAGGAACAAATTTTAGGGGAAAGATAATAAACCCAATTTTGAAAAAAAGAGTTTGAAGTTCTCATGGGGCATCAACATTAGAGATGTTATATCAGGAGTTAGAGGGAAAATTCTGGAGCTCAGAAAATCAGTGAAAATTTGGAGATGTAGATTTAGGAATCATCTGCATGGTAATAATTTAAGCCATATAAGTATGTGTTCTTAGTTTATTCAGCAAGTATGTAGTAAGTTACATCTATGTGACAGACATCATGTGAGTTCACAGGGAATATAAAGATAAAAATTAAATAGTCCCTTCCCTCAGGATTACATTCTATTGAGATGGGAAAGCAACAAGAAGACAGATAAGTAAATAATTTATAGATATTTACATAAAAGTTCCTGAGGGGAAAGCACTAACAATTGGGGTAATCAGTTTAGATTCTTTTAGAAAATGACACTTGAAATGAGATTTAAAGGAAAATAGGTATTGTGTAAAATAATGATGAAGACGGTGTGCATTCCAGGGATGGAAGATAGCCAAACAAATGATTACAGATAAGAGATGGAAAGTTATGTATAAGGAACAGCAAGTAGGCCATTTTTGCTAAAATGTAGGTTACATAAAAGCAAATATTATACAATAAACCTGAAAAAAGTTGTCTGCAACTAGATTATGAAGGGCTTTAAGAACCAAGTTGTACAAGGTGATTCAAGCCAGTTCTAAAGGTCTTGTGATGAAGAGAGCCATCAGCACCCAGAGAGAAAACTGTGGAGACTGAGTATGGTTCACTTTTTTGTTATTTGCTTCCATTTTGTTTTCTTTTTCATTTTTTTCCTTTTTGATCTGATTTTTCTTGTGCAGCATGATAATTGTAGAAATATATATAGAAGAATTGCACATGTTTAATATATATTGGATTACCTGCTGTCTAAGGGAGGAGGTGGCGGGGAGAGAGAGAAAAAAAGTTTGGAACACAAGGTTTAGCAAGATTGAATGTTTACAATTATTTTTGCATATGTTTTGAAAATAAAAAGCATTAATTTTTTTTTTGCTTTGTTTTTTTGTTAAAGCTTTTTATTTGCAAAACATAAGTATGGGTAATTCTTCAACATTGACCCTTACAAAGCTTTCTGTTACAAATTTTTCCCCCTAGTCCCCACCCCTCTCCTAGATGGCAGGAAGTCCACTACATGTTAATTATGTTAAAATACTTGACAAATTGAATATATGTATACATATTCCCACACTTACCATTGTTGTGCAAGAAAAATCATATCTACAAGAAAAAAAATCAGAGAAATGAAACACAATGCAAGCAAACATCAATAGAGAGTATGGAAATGTTATGTTGTGGTCCACATTTCATATTCCTCTCTCTGGGTGTATATGGCTTTCTTCACTGAACATTTGGGACTGGTTTGAGACGTTTCATTGTTGAAGAGAGCCATGTCCATCAGAATTGATCCTCATATAGTCTTGTCGTTGCCATGTATAATGATCTCCTGGTTCTTCTCATTTCTCTCAGCATCAGTCCATGCAAGATTCTCCAGCCTCTCTGAAATCATCCTGCTGGTCGTTTCTTACAGAACAATCATATTCCATAACATTCATATACTATAATTTGTTCAGCCATTCTCCAATTGATGGGCATCCATTCAGTTTCCAGTTTCTAGCCATTACAAAAAGGGCTGCCACAAACATTCTTGCACATGTGGGGCCCTTTCCTTCCTTTAAGATTTCTTTGGGATATAAGCCCAACAGAAGCACTGCTGGGTCAAAGGGTATGCACAGTTTGATAACTTAAAAAGCATTAATTTTAAAATAAATCATTTTCACACAAAGAAGCAAGTAGTATTTTAACCCAGAAGGAAGAGAGAACCACTAAAGTTTCATAAACAGGAGAGTGATATGATCAGAACTGTGCTTTGAAAATATCTAATAGTCAGACATGTGAAGGATGGATTAGAAAAGGGAGAAAATGGAATCAGGAAGATCAATTAGAAGATGATGGCAATAGTCCAGGTAAGAAGTGATGAGGACATGAATTAAGATATACATACAAGTATATATATGATATACATATAAGTAGAGAGGAAATATATTGGGCATATATTTTAGATATAGAATTGACTTGATGAGTTAAGTGATTGGTTTCAAAGAATTAAAGATGATTCTAATATTGGAAGTCTGAGTGCCAGAAAAGGTAGGAAATAATAGTAAGTCAAAGAGAAATCAATTAGGAAGAAGTGGGCATTTGAGGGGAAAGATAATTCTATTTTGGACATGTTGAATCTGAAATGCTTATGAGAGCTAATTGGAAATGTATAATAGAAAATTGATGATGTGAGATTGGTGTTTAAGGGCAAGACTAAGATGTACATATAGATCTGAACTTCATCTACATAGAAGTAATAGCTGAACTCCTGGTCCTAATAAGATTAACAAAAAAGTATAGAGGAAGAAGGGAAGAGGGCCCAGGACAAAGGCCTGAGAGCATGTCCAGAGTCTCAGAAAAAGTATGATGGTCTTACAAGTGAATAAAGGGAAAACGAAAGAGAACAGTATGATATAAACCCAGGAAGAAGTGTGTAACAGGCTCTGTATGAGGAGAGGGAGTAGTCAACCTCCTCAAATACTGCAAAAAGTCCAGAATAATAAGGACTGAGAAAAGGCCATTAGATGAAGCTTAGTGAATTATACTTTGTGAATTCCAGAGAGAATCCTCACCATACAGGATCAGTTTTGTACAAAATATATCCTGTTTTTAAGCCATTTTTGGTAAGGCTAATTTGTTTAAAATTTATACATAAAAAATAAAGTAAAATCTTGGCCTGATAGTTAACCAATTTAATTTTACATGTTTTTTTTTTTTTTGTTGTTGTTGTTGTTTTTTACCATTGAATCTCCTATCCACTTTTCTGTCACTGCTTATACCTTTCCAATTCCCAATCCATTTACTTTGTGAATTTTCAGTCATTTTAAAGAGAATGGATTTATTTAAATGACATGATCACAAGCTAGATTATAAAGCAATGAGAAGTGAATGTGAGATGAAAAACAGAGGCAGAGTCCATTTTCTAGGAGCTTTGTCTCTAAAGGGAAGGAGAGATGGCAGTGAGGAGTTTATAAAGGAAAGGAAAAATGTCAGCTGAGGAGTATAGTAGGATCAAATGAAGTTGTTTTTTAGAGAAGGGGGAGGCTTGATCATGTTTGTTATCAGAAGTAGAGGAATAACCAGATACAGAGATATTGATCATTAGAAAAGAGATTGTTGGATTCATGTACAACTATAGAACCTTTGACACATTACTCTGAACTCCCAAATTCTCTGTCACTCACTTGAAAGCCCAAACCAGCTGGGATCAGCTTCTTGGTCTTCCTGGGAAATGTAATGTGCAGAATGAAAGAATGACCTATACACCCAGTCCTGCTATTGTTTCCCATCCCTGGCTTGGTACCAACCTACTTGATGAAACTCCAGTTGAAGTAGTAAACATCCTGCTTCCTGGTATTTCATGGCCAAGTTTTCTCTCCCTCTTTGATTGATTATAATATAATCACCTTGCCTGATTGTCTCTGGCAGGCACCCCATTACCTTAGGACTGTATGGTGTCTCAAATTGCAATTTCTTTACTTTGAATAAATCTCTTTTGTTCTACTACTTTATGAGTAGTTAGTTATTGCAGGTTAACAAGATGAACCAAGGGGCATTGTGTTAGTGAGGAAGAAGAGGCCAGAAATGAGATCAAAGGCACAAGATGAAGAGAAAATGTTTTCAGGTTAAGAACTACTTCTTCAAACTGGGACACCAATGCATTGTTGGTGGAGTTGTGAAATGATTCAACTGGTTTGGAGATTAATTTGGAACTATGCCCAAAGGGCTATAAGGCTATGCATGTCCTTTGATCCTGCAAGATCTCTACTGGATCTGTATACCAAAGAGATCATAAAAGAGGGAAAAGGACTCACATAGGAAAAAATGTTTGTAGTAGCTTTTTTTTGTAGTGGCAAAGAACTGGAAGTTGAGTGGATACCCATAAGTTGGGGAATGGCTAAATAAGTTATGGTATATTAATGTAATGGAATATTATTGTTCTATTAGAAATGATGAGCTGGCTGATTTCAGAAAAACTTTGAAAACTTACATGAACTGTTACTAGGTGAAGTGAATAGAACCAAGAGAACAGTGTACACAGAAACAAGATTATGTGATGATCACCTGTGTTAGGTGTAATAGGTGGCTCTTTTCAGCAATGAGATCACCAATAGACTTTTGATAGAAAATGCTATCGTATCTACAGAGAGAATTATGTAAACTGAATGTGGATTTTTCACCTTTTATTGTTGTTTGTTTACTTGCTTGTTTTTTTCCTCTTTCATGTGGTTTTTTTCTCAATTGATCTGATTTTTCTTGCACAACATGACAATTATGGAAATATGTTTAGAAGAATTGCACGTGTTCAACCTATCTTAGATTTTTGCTGTTTTGGGGAAGGGGGAGGAAGGATGGAGGGAGTAAAATTTGGAACACAAGGTTTTTGTTTTTGTTTTTGTTTTTTTATTAAAGCTTTTTATTTGCAAAACATATGTATTGACTCTTGCAAAGCTTTTTGTTACAAATTTTTTCCCCTTAGCCTCCACCCCTCCCCTAGATGGCAGGAAGTCTGCTACATGTTAATTATGTTAAAATACTTGACAAATCTAATATGTGTAAATATTTTTACAGTTATCTTGCTGTGCAAGAAAAGTCAGATCTACAAGAAAAAAAAACCTGAGAAGGGAAACATAATGAAAGCAAACATCAATAGAGAGCATGAAAATGTTATGGAACACAAGGTTTTACAAAGATAAATGTTAAAAACTATCTTTGCATGTATTTGAAAAAAATACTATTTAAAAAAAACTGTCCCAAAGTATTAAAAAAAGAAACAACTGCTTCAATCTCCAAGTCGGGAACAAAAAAAGAGTAAATGATGTTGAGGTGATATTAAGGGCAGAATTGGAGAAAAGGGGACAGATGGCCCTCAATGTTTTCAGTGAAGTTATTAGCAATATCATTTAATAAAAGGGAAGATTGAGTGACTGGTATAGGTGATATAAGGAGAAAAGAGAAGGTTTGGAACAAATGTTCAAGGGAATGGGAAAGAGGCAATTAAGAAAGGAGTAAAAGATTTGTGTGAAGTAATGAAAGACTAGTTGAGATTATATAGCAAATTTAAAGTGGATCCAGTTACTATAGCTGTGTAACCTTACTTCATCTGCTTTCAGTAGTATGAATACAGGAGCAGAAAAAGTAGATGGGTTGGGAATTGGAAAGGTATAAACTGTGACAGAAAAGTGGTCAGGAGATTCAAGGGTAAAAGACCATGCAAGTTAACTAGTTAACTATCAGGCAAAGATTTGATTTGATTTGATTTTTTATATATAAATTTTTAATTAATTAACCTTAATAAAAAAAGGCTTAAAAACAGGATATATTTTGTACAAAACTGATCCTGTGTGGTGAGGATTCTTTCTGGAAATCAATGGCAATGGACCACTGGCTGTGAAATCCAAAATGGTATTGGAAAGCCATCAATGGCAATATTATATCACAAGCTGCCACTAGTCAGGTCAAGACTTGAAAGAGAAGAAAGTAAAGATAAATAAGGGATAATGGCCTAGAAAAGTAAATATGGATGATAAAGATTGAAATAAAAACAGAGAATATATTTAGGAGGAGTGAAACAAGGAGAGTATAGGAAATTATAGTTAGAAGAATATCAGATTTATAGCTATTGAGGGCAGAACATTTGTGAGTGATGACCAGATCAGTGGAATGACCTTCCCTGAATATAACTGCACTACAGAGAAGGTACAAGTAAAAAATTGAGAAAATTGAGAAACTGGGATAAAGGGAAAATCAACTTCTAAAGTGAAGTCCCACTTTTTCCTCTTGCTCCACCACTATGGTAAAGACATGGTAGTGAACTCTCTCAAGTCTTTCCACAAGATTTTCAGGATTAAGAGGGTTTTAACAAAACAAAAGGAGAATTGTCTCACTTTTTCAGGTAATTTGTATGAAAACTGGCAATAAGATCAGGCCCAACCCAAAGAGAAGACACTGGGAAAGGACCCAGATGGGTTTTATAAAGAATTGCCAGTATAACGATATAAATATTTATTTTGTTGTTCAGTTCTGTCCTGCTCTTTATGATCTCATTTGGGATTTTCTTTTTCTTTTGTTTTTTTCCCTTTTTTTTCTTTTTTTTTTTAAAAGCTTTTTATTTGCAAAACATATGCGTAGGTATTTTTTCAACATTGATCATTTGGGATTTTCTTGGCAAAGATACTAGAGTGGTTTGTCATTTCCTTCTCCAGCTCTTTTTACAAATGAGAAAACTGAGGCAGAGTTAAGGGACTTGCCCAGGGTCACACAGATATTAAGTGTCTGAAGTCAGATTTAAACCCAGAAAGATGGAGTCTTCCTGACTACAGACATGCTCTTTATCCACTGTACCACCTAGTTGTCCAAGCTGTTCTGACTTTTGTGCCAGTTTCAGACATCTTACTGTGCTACCACTCTTGAGAAGAAATAAATACTAGTATTTATACATTTTGGAAGATAATTGCTAAGGTACAAACATTTAAAAACAAAAATAACCAAAAAAGAAATCCAACCAATCTTATTTTGAAGAGAATGTTCAAGTCCTTTGTTTTTATATATCAAATTTAATGATTCAGTAATATTTATGTGTAGTATATATTAAGCTGCTGTTCTCTAGATGCCTATTTGTATATATTTGAGACAAAGGCAGTGTCCACAGGGGAAAAAAAAATTAGACAAGACTTGAATATTTTGAATCTGTTTCCTCCTATATAAAACTAAGATGATGTTAGCATCTACCTCACAAGAATATTGTGGAAATCAAATGAAATAATATATAATGAGATTTTAAAAACCTCAGGATTATTTAAAAATGAGCCACAGATTATGTGTGGCTAGCTCTGTGCTAATCAAAGATACAGTTAGAAGTGACCTATTGACTCACAGTTTATTTTACTGAAGAGAAACATAGCCTTGTGCTGTTTTGTTGGGACCTTTTGACTCTTTATATGGATAACTTCATGAATAGTATAGGCATATTGGGAAAGCCCAGTCATTGTGAAAACTAGACTGGGTGCAGCTGAATGTGTTATCAAATTGCTGACAGTGAAATTATGATAATGAAGGGCTGCTCCGGAGGAAAAATCAATAAATAAAATCAACCAAAATCTTCAAGTATGAAAGAGCAGAGGGGTTGAACAAGGGAGAAATATGAGGTTCAGGATTCCTTGAAAAAAGAGAAAGAATCTCAGGACACCAGAAAATAACCAAGGAGATTTGCATCCAGTACTATATCTGGATGGATTGAACTTTAAAGGAGGTGATTGAAGAGTAATAGTGATATGTATGGAGAGATTACTGTTTCTCCTGACCTAGGATATTCTGAGGAATTGGAAGGGGAGAGGATTGAGAGATGATGATATATCCAGAAGAGTGACCAGAGATGAAAGTGACTTTTGAGGGGAGTTTCTATGATTGCAAGGAAATGAAATGTGGGCAAAAGAAAGAAGTCTAATAGGAAGGGTTGTTTGGGGTGGGTTTTTTATAGTAAATTTTGATTATATATATAAAACGTAGATTTTCTCCCATATTTTTCCTCACCTCTCCCAGAGAACCATCTCTTATAATAATTTTTTTTTAATTTTTAAAAGAGGAACAAGGAAAAAGTCATCAAAGGCTGTCAACATATCAAGAAGAACTGACATTATATGCAATGGTCAACACAGATGGACCCAAACATCTTTTTTTTTATTAAATCTTTTTATTTTCAAAACATATGAATGGATAATTTTTCAACATTGACCTTTGCAAAACCTTGTATTCCAAATTTCCCCCCTTCCCCCATCCCCTTCCCTAGATGGCAAATAATCCAATATATGTTAAACATATTTAAAATATATGTTAAATACAATATATGTATACATATTTCTACAATTTAGGGACAGAAATTATGGATGTGTCTAGTCCCATACTCCTCTTGGAATCTGGAGGTGAGAACATATAACTTTAGTGGTCCTGGATCCTGACTGCCCTTCCCTCCATCTAGACTATTGGTATAGCCTACAAAGATGGGCAAGATGTCAGTTCATATCTAACCATGTAATCCTGAACACTCCCTCTCTCTCTCTCTCTCTCTGTCTCTTTATCTCTGTCTCTTTCTGTCTCTCTGTCTCTGTCTGTCTCTGTCTCTTTCTCTATCTCTCTGTCTCTCTCTGTTTATCTCTGTCTCACTGTCTCTCTGTCTGTCTGTCTGTCTCTCTCTGTCTATCTCTCTGTCTCTCTCTCTTTACAAACTCACAAATCTATCTATTTTACATAACCAACAAGCTTGGTCTGGGGGAAGAGATATGAGAAGATAATTTCTATCCCTTAAATATCTCTAGCCTAGAGTTATGAGTCTGGGTTAAGAATAAAAGCCACTTCTCTGATTACTCTGAAAGGAAGAGGGTCATCTTTAACTTATGCTAGCCAACTTAATCCTTTCCCACTAAATTCTGACCATTCTGAATAACTAGTAAATCCCCCTTTAGAAAAGAAAAAGCAGCAAGTGGAAGTCAGTTAAGTCCTACATATTAACATATACTAAAGAAGGCATAAGAGGGAATGGAATCTTTAGTTTTGAGAGGTATAAGATTTTATATCAAACCAAGAAGAGTGAATGATCTGACCATTAGCTAGGGCTGCAGGTGCTAGAAGTCAATTTGTTGTTATTTGTCCTTAGTTCTCAGAAGACCAATGACCTCAGTAGAGTGATATCTTCTTGCCTGGCACATGAATTGGACTTAAGTGAGACAGCTGTGTGAAGTCATCAGCCTCACTTTCTCCTCCAGAGACATCAAAGTCCAGTGCTAGAAGTCAAGAAATGTGTTGGGAAAGCAGCTCAGCCTACATCTATAGCTCCAAGGGCTCCCTGTAGCATAAGAATCAGCCAACATCAGCCCATAGGTAAAATTGAGGCTGTTGTCTATTTCTGTAGAGTTCATAAATTAAGAATGGTTTTTTTCAAATGTGATAAGACTTTAAAAATATTAAAAACATCCTTCTGACTATACTGATCATATATATAGAAAAAAAGAAACTGTCAATAAGTTGGATTTGTCCCTCAGAGGATGATTTGTTGATCCCTGCCATAGCCATTGTAAAATTTTCACTTTCCTTCAAAGGACTTAGCTAGATAGTCTCTCAAAGTGTTTTCAACAAAATAAAGTACTTTCCCCTTTCACCCAACTTTGAGTCTCATCATTCTTTCAGATCATCAGGAGTCGCATCCCTTATGTATATTCAGCTTGGCACCTTCAAAGCACTCTCGGAAAGCTATTCCAGGCTTGTTCAGATGAGGAGGTTACATTTATTAATTGGAAACATTTAGTTTCATTTTTTGTGGTGGTTGTTCTTTCCATTTACGTTGTTGTAGTCGTATATATTGTTTTCCTCACTCTGCTTTTTTTTTACCCTGAATCAGCTTGTTCCATGCTTCTCTGCACTCATTGTGTTTGTCATTTCTTATAGCACAGTAATTTTCCATTGCATTCATGTACCACAATTTGGCTAGCCATGCTCTAATCAATGTATATATAATTCACTTCCAGTTCTTTGCTACCACGAAAAATGCTTCTATAAATATTTTGTGTATATGGAGCCTTTTTAAAAAGTCAATGATTTCTTGAAGAATGAAATTTCTGGGCCAGAGAAAATGGACATTTTAGTCACTTTGCATAGCTCAAATTGCTTTCCCAAATGTTGTGCCACTTCACAATTACACTAACAATGCATATGCCTGTCTTTCCATAATCCCTCCAACATTAACTATCCCCACCTTTTGTCATCTTTGCCAATCTACTGGCTATTAAAGTAAAACCTAAGTTTTCTTTTGATTTGCATTTCTCTTATTATTTAAAATAATTAATAGTATTTTATTTTTCCAAATACATGCAAAGATGGTTTTCAACATTCATCTGTGCAAAATCTTGAATTGCGAATTTTTCTCCCTTTTTCCTCATCTCCTTCCTTCCCTAGACAGCAAGCAATCCAATATAGTTAAACATGTGCAATTCTTCTAAACACATTTCCATATTCATCATGCTGTGCAAGAAAAATTAGATCAAAGGAAAAGAAACACATTTCTCTTATTAGTGATTTGGAGCACTCTTTCAGACTACTAGTATTACTTGTGATTTTTCTTAAAATCACAGTGTATATATCACTGACCCTGAAGTCAAGAAGACCTGAGTTCAAATTTGACCTAAGATACTTAACACTTACTAGCTGGGCAAGTCACTTAGCCCCAACTGCCACACCAACAAAACAAAACAAAGCAAACAAAAAAAGAACTAATTTTTCCGCATATCTGAAGAATAGTTTATTAACCACAGAATGGGATTTCCACAGGAAATGACAAAAATGGAAGGCAAAGTGGGATAGGGTCATTGAAAGGATGGGACTGACATGGATGTCTATGAAGAAGTGGGAAGTAGCCTATAGTCTGAATAGCCAAGATTCTTAGTGAAATTATGGGAGAATAGTATATTGTCCCTCTCTTCATAGTAGCAATGATATTGTTAACTTGATTTTCTACCCATGAGCTAAAAGTAGAAGGAAAGGATGAAGAGGGAAGAATAAGTACATAGCACAGAGGAGTAAGACGGAATATAGGCATCTAATCCTACCTGTGTCAGGATTATAATTGCCCAGCCTACAAAAGAAACCCCTGAAGTAGAGTTCTCAGCCAATGTCACTTTATTAAAGACATGGCTCTTTTCAACAATGAAGTATTCAGGCCAATTCCAATAGACTTGTGATGGAGAGAGCTATTGGTATCCAGAAAAAGGACTCTGGGGACTGATTGTGGATCATAACATGGTATTTTCAACTTTTTTTGTTGTTGTTGGCTTACTTTTTATTTTCATTCCTTTTTTTTCCTTTTTGATCAGATTTTTCTTGCGCACCATGATAATTGTGGAAATTTGTAAAGAATACTTGCTGTCTGGAGAAGGGGATAAGGGAAAGGGAGGGAGAAAAATTTGGAACACAAAGTTTTGCAAGAGTGAATGTTGAAAGCTATATGCATACATTTTGAAAATAAAAAGCTATTAATTAAAATAAAATAATAAAGGGTCCATAGCACCCTCTAATGAAGTGGACCTCACATCATCCTTATTTTTGTAGGGTTTAATACCAAAATTATGTAAAGGAGGCATGTTAAATTATGGAATCTTCATTCCTTCAGGAATGCTCCCAAAGGTCAAAAATGGCATATCAATAGAGGGGGTCACAGATTGGATGAAGCATGTCATTCAAAGCATGAAGCATTGGATGAAGTCTCCAGTAACTAAGTGGTCATAAGATGGTCACTTACCCATGTTGGACAAGAGAGAAATGTCCAAAGGTACAAAATTAAGTTGGAGGACTTTCCATGTAATTGAGTCACTTCTACCTCTCCAGGACTGATGGCCATGAAATGGAAAAACAAGAGTGGAGGCCCTCTAGTTATCTTTTTATGATTAAGCAAATGAACTTACAATCTGCATCTCAGAGTTCTAGGGCCTAATATACAGAACTTATAATTACTACCTCTAGGGAATCATTTAATGCTGATCAGAATAGAGCAAAAATCCATACGAACTGTTTCTCACTTCTCTCGCTTCAAACCACAGAAAGACCTCAGTCTTTCTTAGATCATTACACTCTAAATACATGGAAGATAATCTTCCATGAATGACATAAAAGGGGGCAATCCCTTTACTGAGATACAAAGGTGACATTAGAGAAGATGGAAATTGGCACAATTTATACTGATTATGTTCCATTTAATTAAACATTAACTCATAATATATTAAATATACAATAAATGTCTGAGGTGACTCTCACTAACCAAGAATCACAAGGGACAAGTACCTCCTAGCAAAACATGCCCTACAAGATATGTAAATTGTAGATATGTGGGGCATTTGTTCAAGCACAATAGCACAAGCATCATTTTCCCTACATACAGATTCTGGAAATCTTTTGAGTTTATGAAAATGATTCAAGCAATTTTGACAGTCACCCCATTATGGTGATGAGAAGAAATATCCCTGCGGACAACAGAAACACAGATCTAGGCTCTTGTAGCATAGGGACTGAAAGAAAAAAAAAAGAACAGGTTGAGTTCCATAAACAAAGGAATTAGCAATCCTTGCTGAAAGTGATGGAGCAAAAGCTGGTAGGAAACTGAAAAGGAGGATCCTGGTTTCGAGTTGTTGCATACTTGGGAACAGATGGATTAGCAATCATTTGTGGAAGGAATGATGATGATGAAGGTGTGGGCTTCTCATTTCATACAATTGTCCAGTTTCTGAAACATCCTCTGATATGATATTGTACCCTTCTGGAGATCTCTCATTTTAGAAATAAAGGAATGAGTGGGGTTTCAGTGCAACTTCCAGTGGTTTTGCTTTTCCAATTTAGGTCACTTGTAGAAATCCCCTTCTCTGTTAGCAATCTCTAACAAAATAGATCTTAATACAATTCTAGTTTACTATGACAATAATCAAGTCAGATGTTAAAAGCTAGCCCAAAACTTAATAACACTAATTTGAACATCACTAGAACAAAGAATTTACATTTTTAGGTTGGCAAATTCAAATAAGAACTAAAAAATTTTAAAAAATCTGAGCCCAAATTTTACATTGTCATATATAATTACCTAATCTTATTACAACTGTTTATTAGAACCAACTGAAAAATTTTCATTCTATTTTTTTTCTTGTTATTTTCTTTTACCTGCTCATTCCTCCCCTTTATTTCCTTCCTTTAGAGGATGAGATTTTGTTAGGAAACTATTCACAGAACACTTTTAAAAAATATAATGACTCCCGAATACACACTTGAATTCATATAAAAGTTGCCAAGATAATTGCAATTGTCAGAAGAAGTTCTGGAATGGTTTGCATAAGGACATTGAGTAGACAATTTCAAGGCAGTGTAGATTAAAGAAATTATTTATAATAAAACATTTTTGTCTTTTAAGGCATCTCAATATCCAGATGAATAATAAACCCAAATAAAATGGGTTTTTCCCATTTTGGTAACACTAGATAGTCTAACATTTTTTTCTTCAAATCAAAACTGAAGGTGTTTATTTTAGGCTTAATAATTAATAAAAGCAACAGTTTGGTCGCATAAATTGTTCTATCAATTATTCCCATTTTTTTTTTTTGAGGCAATTGGGGTTAAGTGACTTGCCCAGGGTCACACAGCTAGGAAGTGTTATGTGTCTGAGGTCAAATTTGAACTCAGGTCCTCCTGACCTCAGTGCAGGTACTCTATCCACTGCGCCACCTAGCTGCCCCCTATTCCCAATTATTCTCACATTAATTTTAGGAAGGACTAAAATTTTAGGCTGAATTGTTTAATTCTTATAGCTATATCATCTTATAATAGCTTAGAGGTACTCCAATGTTAACTTATGAAATAAGAATTGAATATTTTATTTATACTGTTAACATGCAATTATTATAGAAATTTGACAAAGAAAATCAGAATATTATACAGTAAGGAAAAAATTCTTCCCTAATCATGTCAATTCCAGATTAGAGTTGTACAGATACCCAATTTATTGAGACAGGTTTAAAAGATGGAATATTTTCCATTTAAGAAGTGTCACACTGAGTAAATTGAGTCAAGATGAGTTTATCTCAGCCTGTGCCAAGAGTCATTCTCCCAGCTTTCCCTATGAGAACTCCACCTGTAATTTATGAATGTCAATGCCATAGGTTTATTGGCATCATGGATCATTGGCCTAGGAGGATTCCTTGATGATCTTATCTGGAATCAGATACAGAATAATATTATTTATAATCCTATAAGATCTAATAGCAAATTTTAATTATAATAGCTTCATGCTTTTAAGTGGATTTAGTTATTAAGGATCACATATCTTTGATATAGATTAAAAAAAGTTCAAGGTCTACAATTTTATATTTCTAAAACATGCCATCTTCTTAGGTCAATTCTGAAAAGGCTTCTTCCTTGTAGAACTGTTTTTCAGGTGCCAAGATTTAGCACAAACTCAATACAAAATAGAGCTATAAAAAGAATCATTATATTAGAAATATTCAATTCACCTGAAACTGGAGAGAACTTCCATTTTTGCATTGTGAGTACCTGAATTGGAAAAAATGAGTCTTTATCTCTCTTAATACGTTTCAAATGATTTTTACATGTAAAATTCTTAATCCAATTTTGAAAATTGTGTCACATTTTCTACTAAGTGCATCTCCCACTAATCATATAATCCACTAATACAATGAAAGAATATTATGGGGTGATTTTCTTATAAAACTAAATAGCCCACTAGTTGTAAGGTTTCATGGTCTCTCTATTATTTTTTATTTAAATGATAATTCAAAATTATTCCTTACTATACTAACATGTATAACTTAACCAAAAATCACCAATAAGTTCATCTTCTTTTACACTTGCCCTTATCAATGGAATTTGCTGTGTGAGAAGAAATGCAGGAACATAGTATTTGTCTGTTTGATTGTAGATATGAGACATTGGCAGCAAATTATATAACAGAATATCATAGTCAGACTTAGAATTAATGAGGGAGCAAAATGTCTTATTTACCAAAATGAAGATAGGTCAAGATAGCCTACCTTAACCATTGCAAGAGCATTCTTTCCTAGGGATAGACATCTACCTGTGTGTCAGTCCTCAGACTGCAGGAACAGAGGGCATTTCTCTTAAATGATGACTCAACAGTCTTCTGTAGGATCAGACACTTATACCTGGATTTATGTCATAGAATAGCAGTAAATTAAAATTCTAAAAGACTTCATCAAACAGCAAAATTTCACTAATTATAACTCAGGGCTAAATAATTGTTATTTTTTTCACATATGTCTTAAATTTTCATGTAAAAATTCATCTATTTGTTAATTCCACCTATTCACATGCTCATTCATAAATTTCATCTATTTCGTCATTCTCCACCTTGGTCTGCAGATAAAGTCAAAGGGAGAACATCAGAACATTTCTAAAATATGATAAGGTGGGGGCCCCCCAGTAGAGGCCATGTAGACAGGTGGCTTATACCTGGGCACAATTGCCCCATGAAAGCTATAATATCAGAAAGATTTGTGATTTTGGAACAAGGGAATAGTTCAAGGTTCTGTTATTTTTATATTTTAAAAACATCATAATGACACTTCCAACTTCCCATTAATGCTTTTTAAAATTTCTTATAACAAAGCCAATTTCTTTAAATTTTCTAAATTACTAATCCTTTAAAATAACTATTTAAAACCAAAGCAAAGAGACAGTCCTTTCCTCTACAATTAATTAGCATACAATTTATGAAACTTATTTTGTAGTCTTATATTGATTCAGGAATGAAGCATAAGCTTATCAAATGCATCCAGATTATAATTTAAATGAAAGAAATTCAATTATTTCTTTTTGACAAATTTGGTTTTCTTTTTTTTTTAATTTTAGTTTTCAGTTAATTTCTGTATCTATCTTTTTTCTCAGCAATCTACAATATAACTAGTGTTGGAAAAAGAAAAAAAGAGATTTGCCCTCTTTTAAGCCTTTTTGGAAAGTTTTGTGGATTTTTTGGTGAGAGTTTTTTTGTGTTTTGTTTTGTTTTGTTTTTTAACAATTTGGTTTTTTTTTGATTGATCATACCAAAAGAAAAAGCATAGATAAAATACCTGTTAGTTTGGTTTAGCACAAAGCACGGACTAAACAAACATCTATTTCCTATTCTCTTAAGGATTTCCCTAATTTTATAAGGTCCCTTTCTATCTGAAATAAGGAACTACTATTTCTAAACTTAGTTTCATAATTTACAAAATGAACACACAGACAACATATAACAAGATACAACATTAAATCAGGCCTGAACTTCTCCCAAATTTTTCTCTAGGAGATTTTGAATTCAAGATTTTACCTGTCTTCTCTCTTAAGTATAGGAATTATGACCATCTTGTAGGTGGGATTCTGTTTTCTAACTATGTTAATGCTTTTAGAATTTTATTAATAAAAAACAAAACAAAACAAAAAGATAGAAGGTAGTAACAATATAAAGTTGCTTTAGTCAAATTTGTCAATTGGGTTCACTAATTTTATATATAGAAAAAAATCCCTGATAACTGCTACAAGAGCTGATTAAAGTTTCATTTCTCTAGACTTTTTTGGTCAAAATATAATCACAGGAAGAAAAACTGGGAATGATGAAGAATTTAGTAATGTTAATAGTTCATTTGTTCTAAACTTGATGTAGGGAGATTGTTCAATAAAATTTCATAATTTTCTATGTAATCAAAAGTTCCATGCTTTGGCTAGAACAACCCCCTAAACCCTTTGTATTTTTTTATTTTACTTTATTTTATTTTTTGCTTTTTGCTGAGGCAATTGGGGTTCACTTACTTGCCCAGGGTCACACAGCTGGGGAATGTCAAGTGTCTGAGACCATATTTGAACTCAGGTCCTCCTGACTTCAGGGGTGGTGCTCTATCTACTGCATCACCTACCTGCCCCAACCCTTTGTATTCTTAACCAAACTTTATTCAGCTTCATAGTTCTTTCTTTAGTCATACCCAGATAGGAAATCTACCCTTATCCCAATGAGCATCTATCTGTAGGATGCATTTTTCCTTACTCCTAACTCCTTCTCTCCTAAGAGTGTCTCAACCAGGAGTAGTACTCCTGTAGGAACTTTACTTGAGAAAACTGGACTACATTCTCAAAGTACCCTCCTTTTGGTTTATTCCATCTGAAAAGTTCCTTACTGAAATCACTAGAAATGGATCCCTCTTCCATTAAGGTTCATGGGAAGTATTCTATTGTCTTGAGTTCCACCCATATGGAAGTTCTTTTTCTGTAGCTAATACTGTAATATTCACGAATTCATTTTGGCAAATTCTCCAAAACTTCTATTTCTTAATTGCTGGGCTTAATTTCCAGGGTTCTAAAATTGGTCCACTGGGATCTAAAAGTCCTTTATAAATGAATATTCAGCAAAATGTATACCAACTTTCCTTTAAAACTTCCTAAAATTTTAGCTTTGATTCTCAGTGACTGATTTAATCCTAGGAATATAAGTGAAAATAACCTTAAAAGAATTTAACAGGCAAAAGAAAAAAAAATCTATTTTTACTTTGCCAAAAGGAAATTCTAGCTGCTAGCTAGCTGGCTAAAAAAGATCTTCTTAGTCTTAACAAAATGAAAGTATGAAATATGAAGAGAGAAAAAACAGTAGCCTATGTTTAAAAAGTTAAAATTATGAGCACATAATTTTTATAAATATAAAATTTTATTTAAGTACTTCAGAGCTTATAAACTTAGAATGGTCAGAAATTTAATTAGTTTCATTTAGCTTAATTGGGACCCTTCTTAAAGAAAATGGATCTAGGGTAAAATAAAACAGACACCAATCTTGAGCATATTTAAACTGAGGCTCAGAGAATTGGGGTATAGACAAAGAGGGGAATGCAACCTCCCAGAGCTCGTGTCCTCAGGGGAGCCATTGGTGAAAATTCCACGAGGGATGCACATTCTTTGGATCCCTTGCAGGACTGGCCTAAAATGATTGAGATCCATACATCACAGTCCCATCTGTGCCACCAATGATGTGGGAATTATAATTGCCCAACCTACAAGAAAAACCACTGAGGCAGAATTCTGAACCAATAACACTTTGTTAAAGGATCTATGGTCCCTTCACATGTAGTAGACTTTGGATCTTCCTCCTGATCTGAAATGCCCCCTTCTTCCAGGATCTTATTTTTATAGGTTTTGATACCCAAATATGAAAAAAAAAGGCATGGCAAAATATGGAATTTCATCAGTTGCTGAACCATGCTTTTGAGAACCAAAAATGACATGTCATGGTGGGGTTGGGGAGGATTCATCCACCCCACACTGGGCTTAATCACCATGATGGAAAATAAGGAAAAATAAGTGTGGAGGGCCTCTGGTTGGCTTTCTTATAATTAAGCAAGTTAACTTAAAATCTGAAGCTCAGAGTTCTGGAGTCTAATGAGCAATATTTATAGTCACTATCTTATGTAATCATATCAAATTGATTAATATTGATTTAAATAGAATAGGAGTCCAAATGAATTATTTCTCACAAGTAATAGTTTGGGATAGGAATTAATGAAGTCTTAGAGCCTGATCTCCAATGACCAAATCAATGCTGCCCAATGTTGAGGCTCCAGTGTCAAGATTACCTCTCCAAAGAAACACTCCTCTCTGAGCTCTTTGGGGATTCAGGGAACCCTTGGTCTCTGACTATGAGATAGTGTGGCAAGAAAATATAAAGAAAGAAGGGCCAAAGATAGACCCTAAAGGAACACATATTATGGAGGATTTTAACTCCAGGGTACAAAATTCTAGGATCATAGATCTGGAGCTAGGAGAACTTCAAAGATCATCACAATTAAGAAACTGAGACCCAGAGAGGTTTCCATGGTCATACAAATAATAAGGAACTCAATTGAAATTTTAACCCATTATTTCTGCCTAAAGCTAGGGCTCTTTTCTCTGTACCAGAATTCCTTCTTGCAATGTTCATATAATCCCCTCTTAAGTTCTCGGTTTCCATGAAAAAGGAAATGTTGAGGGTTCCTGTGAGCTTGGAACAGAGGGAAGATGATGAAAACTCAGGAATAATTTGAAAGTTACAGCTAAGATTCTATATAGTGATTTCCTAATTTTTTCCAATGATACTTAACAGCATTAGACCAAAAGTATAGGAACCAGATGGCAGGGGTTAGCCAGGGATGAGAATCTGTAAGTCAGGAAAGTTGATGGATCAGGGGAATGAAAACATTAAAGTAGCAGACCATGGAATCGCAAAGTGAGGTATGAAGGTAAGTGAAGGCAAAGTGGTGCAGATGGACTGGGACATAAGTCTGGGTCAGGATATTATAGATTTATGCCTATAAGGATTGTACAGAAAGGATCAAGTACAGAAAGTGGCCTCATAGGCCATTTAGTCCAGCTCTCTAATTTTCACATGGAGAAACTAAAACTCAGGAGGGTAAATAAATTGTATAAGGCAACACAGGTAGTTAGCATAGAAGGACATGTTGAACCCAAATCCTCTGCCTCCAGAACCAGGATTCTTTCTACTGTGTAGCTAATTACTAAGTAATTTAAAATATTCAATAGTTCTATTGTCTCTTCTACAAAAACAGCTTCCCTGCCAAACACTTCATTATTCCTAATTCTATTTCAAAATGGTCATTTTTCAATTATCTAAGTTAAGAGATGAGACAAGTGCAGATAATACAAAAAGTCTTTTGTGTTTGGTTTAACAATTTATATGCACGCAAATGTATGCAGAGATCTGGAACAAGTTGACTCATAGAATCACAGATTCAGAGCTAAAAGGGATATCTGATCCAACTCCCTCATTTTACAGATGAGGAAACTTAGGCCTTGTTAACCCAAAGTAATCTTCCTCTCCTCTGAGTTCTTTCTTCATACCTTTCTTGTTACCCTTCCACACTATTTTTACAAATGGTGATTTGTAATTTAGTTTAGCTCCCCACTAGGATTGTAAACCAGCTCCTTGAAGATAAGAACTGTGTTTTATTCAATTTGTGTCACTTATAATTCTAAGGATGGTGTTTTATATATGTAAAGGGGTCAAGGAACATCATGATAAGTGAAGAATATGTTAAGAAGGTAGAAGAATAGAAAGTGATGGTCAGAGAATTAAATGTCAAAGATTGGAATCTTGAGATTTATGTGATTTTAATACGCAGCTGGGTAGTGCAGTGGAAAGAATGATAATCCTGGAGTAAAGAAGATCTGAGTTCATATGCTTCCTCACATACTATCTGTTTGACTCTGAGTAAGTCTCAACCTATGTCTACCTCAGTTTCCTCATCAGTATAATGCAAATAATAGCATCTACCTTCCAAGGTTGTTGTGAGGCTCAAATGAGATAAGAGCTACCAAGTACTTTGCAAACAAAGCATTATGTAAATATTAGTTGTTTATTATTATTATTAATAGATAGATCATAGGTATATCTCTGATGACTAAAAAAAAGGCAAAAGAAGGAGGCTGAAGAATTGTACAGGCAGGTTGATGGCAGAATTTCCAATATAATGGCAACATTGAGTTGTCCCCAAAAGTGGAGATATGCCATGGGAAGGAAGAGCATGAGCCATTTAAAGTCACCAAAAAAATTGAAAGAACGACCTAGAAGTAGGTGAATGATAGCAGCAAGAATAGGAACAGGAGGGCAAAGTAGATTACATGTATCTTGAAATGGGAAAAAAAAAATCACTGAGAGGTGTTGTGTAATAATATGGTCTGAAGCACAGCAGTGGGAAGAAAGGATTATCCCCACTCTTTCTCTCAGCCTCATGAATAAAAGGATTGAGGGAATGAAGTGGTCATTAATGGAAAGCCTTCCAAGAAATTTTCTTTGATTCCCTGGTTATTAATGACCTTCTTTCTTGGACCTCACTTACCATGTGACTTTGTAATTCTCTAATGCACTTACATGCAATATTATATATCATTTTTATCTGTACTTATGACTTCCTCTCACTAAATTACATGCATCATAGGAGCAGGAAACACATCTTATCTAATTTTTGTATCTTTCCCCAGTGCTCTGCAATGTGTTCAGCATAAAATAAGTACTTAATAATGGTGATAGGAAGGAAGACAATCAGAGTTGAAAGGGGTGTGATATTTCCTGGGAGCATCAAGTTTCTATTAAAGCCAGAGGTAAAGAAATGTTGATTGAAAAATTCAAGAATATGGTGGAATTTGTCCAGTAGGACCCAAAGAGTACAGTGAAGTGGGCTAAGCAATGAGGGGACTGAGTTAAAATGGGAGTGGAAGGAGTAGAAGGAATTATAACAGGAGTGGTTTGTGAGAGATAGCATGAGCATGTCATTTTTATCTCAGGTAATAAGACTAGGCAAACAACTTAGGAGTTTAATAAATGACAGTCATGAGTATAGAATAAACCATGGTATTTGACATTTAACTTGTGCTTTTAAGATATACAAAGCACTTTATATACTTGTTGTTATTGTTCAGTCACTTCAGTTATGTCCAACTATTTGTGACTCTTTTTTGGGGGTTCTTGGCAAAGATACTGAAGTGGCTTGTCATTTCCTTCTCCAGATGAGGAAATTTGCCCAGGATCACTCAACTAATAACTGTCTGTGGCCAGATTTGAACTCAAGAAGATAAGTTCAGGACTTGACTCCAGGTCCAACATTTTCTCCACTGTGCCATCTAGGTGCCCAATATAATCTTAAAATATTCAAGTGAATCTGTGCTCTTATCATTCATATCTGCCAATCCTGTTAATTGAATCTCCTTCAATATGGCTCTCCCCCAAATGGATTAGATTTTTTTTCCTTTCTTTCTTTTTTTTTTTAAATTTTATTTTATTTGCAAAACATATGTATGGGTAATTTTTCAACATTAACCCTTACATAGCTTTCTGTTACAGATTTTTCCCCCAAACTCCCCACCCCTCCCCTAGATGGCAGGATATCCACTACGTGTTAATTATGTTAAAATATTTGGCAAATCAAATATATGTATACATATTTCCAAACTTATCATTGTTGTGCAAGAAAAATTGTATCTACACAGAAGACATATCAGATAAAGGAAACACAATGTAAGCAAACATCAATCAAAAGTATGAGAATGTTATGTTGTGGTCCACATTTCACATCCCTCTCTCTGGATGTATATGGCTTTCTTCATCACTGAACAATTGGAAATGGTTTGAAACATATCATTGTTGAAGAGAGCCGTGTCCATCAGAATTGATTGTCATATAGTCTTGTTGTTGTCGTGTATAATGATCTCCTGGTTCTGCTCATTTCACTCAGCATCAGTTCATGCAAGTCTCTCCAGACCTCTCTGAAATCGTCCTACTGGTCGTTCCTTACAGAACAATAATATTCCATAACATTCATATACCATAATTTGTTCAGCCACTCTCCAATTGAAGGGCATCTATTCAGTTTCCAGTTTCTAGCCACTACAAAAAGGGCTGCCACAAACATTCTTGTGCATGTGGGGCCCTTTCCTTCCTTTATGATTTCTTTGGGATATAGGCCCAATAGAAATGCTGCTGGGTCAAAGGGTATGCACAGTTTGATAACTTTTTGAGCATAGCTCCAAATTGCTCTCCAGAATGAAATGGATTAGATTTAATCTGGCTTCTTTTTCCATCTTGGTTCTCTTTAATCTCACTTATGTCTCCCCTGTAATCACATTTATGACTATAACGTGAGAGTTCAAAAGTGTTAGTTCTGTTGTCCTTCATGGAAAATTCAGTTTCTTATAGTAGTAATCATTTCAAATATCTATTTTTCTTTATTTGTTGTTTATCTAATGCCCTTGAGATAACTTTGCTGACTTGCATTTCTCACTAAGTTTTCTTTAAACTGTCTTTACTACCACTACTTATCTCTGATTTATAAGACAACTGCTCTTATAAACTGCTCATTATTACCTATCTTTTACAAAAAGTTTATATTCTATATTAGTGTTCTATCTCTCTTCATTTAACAAATAAGTCAAGTGTTTGTTGGCTAAGGGGTTTTCTGGTCTTTTTTTTTTTTTTTTGGTCTTGCTATAGCAATAGGTTTTCAGTAGTTAAATTTCAGGATTAAATTTTTGTAATTGGTACTAGAGACATTTCTGATTTCCATTTCCATTACTCACTATTCTTATAAAGAATTTATGACGGGGGCAGCTAGATGGCACAGTGGATAGAGCACTGGTCATAAAGTCACTGAGTTCAAAAAATACACTTCAGACATTTAATACTTAACTAGCTCTATCCACTGAACAAGTTGCTTAACCCCGATTGCCTAAACAAAAACAAACAAACAAAAAACAGTTTGTGACTGAGTTACCTGAATTGTACAGGATATCTTTTTCTCATTCTTTCTCTTGTTTTTCACTAATTCTGAACTTTGACCTGACAAACTGGTCCTCTGATTGTACCCAATGAGCTTATTTAGGGATAACAATCACATCAATAATTAATCTTTTCCTGTTCATTAAAATATATTTCATTTTTTATATTATTTAGTACTTATCATATCTAACAACTACCAATTCTTTTAAAACATTCATAATATAAAGTCATTAGGTTTCTACGAGTCTTTGGCCTCCTTAATTGTTTCCCCTGAATCCTGCTTTCCATATATTTCCTGTCATCCTCTTCTTTCCCCTCCTTTCCACTAAAATTACCATGTATCTGAGTATTTGCTGATTTAATATAGAGGGTCCTATCAAGTTCTTTATAGAATTTCTCTACCTTCTCCTCAGAGTCTTCTGACTGTAAGTCTAATATCCAATCTATATTGTGGAAGAAAAGAAGAGCTGTAGAAGACTGTGGATCATTCGTATTTTTCTTTGTTTCATGAGTTGCCATGACAGAAAAATTCATCACCACATGTCCAGAACACTGGTGATTAGTCTCTCTCTGTACATTTTTTTTTTCAGGGCAAGCTGTATTAAATGAGTTTTATTTTAAATGTAAAAATAAATGGGTAAATAAATAAAGCTCAAGATAACATCAGTCCAAATTTGTCCAAGTCCTGGTGTTGTATGGATGACGAAAAGCAGCAGCCATTTAGGATGACAGGTGATTCAAAGTAACCAGCAGAATTCATTAACATTTCTCCATTTCTAAACCATCCTTAAAGAAAAGCACTTATGGATGGGGTCATCATCCTCACAAAAGTCCAAGAGATCCACCATGTCCTCTGGAATCATGTTTTCTCCTATGAAAAACTGATAGGTTTTTTTTTTGTTGTTGTTTTTTGTTTTTTTTTCCTGAGGCAGTTGGGGTTAAGTGACTTGCCCAGGGTCACACAGCTAGGGAATGTTAAGTGTCTGAGACCAGATTTGAACTCAGGTCCTCCTGACTTCAGGGCTGGTGTTCTATCCACTGTGCCACCTCACTGTTCCAAAACTGATAGTTTTTTAAAATTAGCAAAAATGTTTGATTTGTTCTGAAATTCTCTTCATTTAATCAGGCTGGTCCTTAGTAAACAGACAACTAAGTCTGTTGTATTCAAAGTCTTTCCAGCATAGTAGAAACTTGACAGAATTTAAATTCTATTTGAAAAGATTTGAAGAAAATAAGACCACCTCTCTATCCTGGTGAGGAATTTGAGTAGGATTTTGTAGAAGATTTTATATAATGTTATCTCACTTGAGTTTCACAACAACTCCCTGAGATAGGTTCTACATTGATGTTCTTAGCCCCATTTTAAGGTTAAGAATCAGAAAGGTTCAGTGTCTTCCTCATAAGAGTTGAAAGCTAGATTCAAATCTAGGGCCTTTTAACTATAAATCTAACACCTATCTAGTACACCATATTTTGTCTCTATTTGTGTAGCATATTATTAATATTCAGCAGGAATAAAAAATTGTCATGGAGGTGGGGCTAAGGAGATTCATAAATATAAAGATGGAATGGATCTTTAACTCTCTGAACACTACTTATTCTTCTACCTTTTGCTTATCTTATCTTGGCCCTATACATGTATAAAACACCAACCAAAGAGTTATAAGTGACACAAATTGAATAAAACATAGTTCCTATCTTCAAGGAGCTAGTTTACAATCCTAGTGGAAAGTCAAACTTTGGTGATTTGAAGGTACAAATCACCAAACACCATTTGTAAGGTAGAAGGAACTCAGAGGAGAAAAAGATTATTCTGGCTTAGTGAGGCCTAAATTTCCTTATCTGTAAAATGAGGCAGTTGGATCAGATATCCCTTTTAGCTCTGATTCTGTGATTCTGTGAGTCAACTAGTTCCAAATCTCTGCATATATTTGTGTGCATGCATGTGAATTGTTAAACCAAACAAAAGAGATTTTTTTGTATTATCTGCACTTCTCATCTGTTAACTTAGATAATTGAAAAATGACCATATTTGAACTAGAATTAGAAATAATGGAGTGTTTGGCAGGAAAATTGTTTTTGCAGAAGAGACAATAGAACTATCAGGTTTCAATATTTTAAAATGAAATGGACTTCAGAGATCATTCATTTCACAACTCTGATTTTACGGATAGAAAAACTGAGGCTGAAATAGGTCACCAGAATAAATAGTTGAGTCAAAATTCAAACTCAAGTCTTTTGAGGTCAAAGCATAAGCTTTTCTCAATACAGGGGAAAAATGAGTCTGAACTTGCCTGCATAGACAACAAGGATCCAGGGAAGATTTCTAACTAAAAGACTGACTCTCTCTTCGTGAATCTCTATTTCCTTTCTGCTTCTTTCTAACTGCTTTTTTTCTTTGCATGCTTCCCACTATATCCTGAAAAGAGACTTGGATTCAAATTCCAGCTCAGCCAGTTACTAATTGTATAGCCTTAGGTTAGTCTAATCTAGATCAATGATATCAACCTCAGATAGAAGTGCATTTGTGTATGTGTGTGTGTGTGTATGTGTGTGTGTTTGTGTGTGTGTGTGTGTAGGGGCAAGGGGAGCACTAATCTATACACTACACACTGATTTGGTTTTAAAATGTAATATTATCTGTTTCATTGTATTTATATTTACTTTATTAAATATACATTTTAATCTGATTCAGGCTGCTCTCAGGAGTTCTGTGCCCTGTATTTTTTGATGAGGTCCTGAATGATGTGTTGAACAGAGAGAAACTAAAGAATTGATCCCTGAGGAAGGCAAGGAGAAGCTACTGATAGAGATCAGTTTAGTTCTGTGGTTCTACCCTCTGGGAAGGTCATCCAGTCAAAATCCAAGTTATGTCAAATCCCTGAGACCCACCCTCTGAAGCAGTCCCACCTTGCCATGTCCTGTCAAAAGTCCCAATCACGTCCCTGAGGTTAAATTTTCCCTATAAAATCTATTTATGGGCCATGACTTTGCTGTTGCCCTCCTTTGGGTCAGTCCACTACACATTCAGCTTATGATGTCTTTCTCCTTACCCCTCCCCTAACAACTAACTAATTCTTTTAGGGTGCTCAGTCCCTTTCAGGATTTAGCCTGCCAGCTAAGAGCTTGCCCCAAACTCATGGGGTGCTCCCTTTTTACTGGGTAATTGTGAGTTCCACCAAGGAACTTATCGTTCATGTGCTCTTCCACTCTGTTTCATATTTACCATTCCTGATGTCTATTATATCCCTTCATTTTGCTTATAACCTATTCCTCTAAATAAATCTATCTTTTGCCAAAGAGAATGACTATTGTGAATTCTTCACATGACCAAACCTCAACTTTTAGTGCCCTATCATCTGGTGTCTACATCGCCTACTTCATATTTCACACCAAGTCTCCATGACTTGTCACCTCATTTCCACTTTTGATCAAGAGCCTAATGATCCTAAATCAAATAATCCATTCAAGAGCCCTTCTACTCCTCTGAATATAAATGTTCTGGAAGGGAGGTAAAAATATCAGTATTTAAATGTTGCCCTTGCTGCCTCAGAGTCTTTGGGCTAGGAGGAACAATAGGAGAATTCCAGATAAGACAAGAGAGTTTACCAATACAGTCTCAGTGGAAAATTGATAGTCTTTTTTATGGTTACTTTTTCCTCAGATTCCTGGAATATAAGATTTCTATTACATTACCACATTTACATAACAATGCAGGGTGAGAGACCCTGATCAATCTTCCCAGAGAGGGATGAATCCAGTGGAAATGTTATTTTTGCTTGTGTTAATTTGTTTGATTCCCTTGCTGCCCTTCATTTTAGGGAGGAAGGAGGATGAATACTTCTTTGCTGAGTAAAAGGTTGGGAAGAATTTGAAAAAGAGAGGGACAGAAGGAGAGAAAAAAGGTAGTCACCTGCCAGTTCATAATTGTTTGCTGCTGAGAAGGAAAGGGAATTATTCAACAGGAAATGGAGTTGGCTGCTGATAGATTATTTAGCAGGGTATTACTTAGCTATGAGGTGTGAGGGAGATTCCAAAATCTCTGGGTTGGAAGTTTCATGCCTCTAAATCACATGATCTCCTTCTGACCTGACAGGATAGAACCAAAAGAGATCTTGGAGATGTTGAACATTGGAAATATTTAGATGCCCTTTTTTCTGGAGACAAGAAAAGTTTCTTTGGGAATTTCCCTTATTCCATCCTCCTGCTTTCAGTCCAAAAGTGTAAGAGGGCATGAATTTCATCAGGAATGGATTCTAGGAGGTTATCACTGGACCTATACTTTGGTATGAAGCCTTTCTAAAATCTCCCGGTATTGGGTGATATTTCTTTAAAGTGAACAAATACATTCACTCCCTTCAACTCCATTTCTTTCTTTTTTCTTCTTTTCTCCCCTTAATCTCATCTTGTTTCTTGTTTGCTATTTTTGTCTCTGTCTGTCTCATTCTCATGTTCTACCTCGCTCTCTGTCTTTGTGAGTTCAATGAAAAGAACACTATATTTGAAGTCAGAGGCCTCAGACCTGAATCCCAGCTCTACCAAGGTTGCCCTGTAACTGGGCAACAGCTTCCCTGTGGCTCAGTTTTTTTCCTTCTGTACAGCACTAAAATTCACAGGACTGAAATGAGGATCAAATAAGATACTTTACATAAAGTGCTTTGTAAGTAAAGTTATAAATACCAACTATCATTATAATTTCTCTTAATATCATTGTTTACACTTTTGAAATAATTAAACTGAATCCCAGATGATTCCATAAATTGTACTAAATAGGGTCTTTTCAATTGTCAGAAATAATAGACCCAGTTTCATGCTACATCCTTCTTTGCCAATGCTTGGGCCATATCTGGATTTTGCCCAATATGCAAAATGGGCAAAACCATCCCTGCCCTTTTTCCCCTCAGGAAAAGTAAAAAGGACTTGGAGTAAATAAATGTGTTTGGTATCTTGAGCTCCCTGAAGAAACTAGAGATGACTAGCCTTCTGTGAGCTTTGAGAGATGAGCTGATCAAAAAGTTATCAAACTATGCATACCATTTGACCCAGCAGTGTTTCTACTGGGCCTATATCCCAAAGAGATTTTAAAAGAGGGAAAGGGACCCACATGTGCAAGAATGTTTGTGGCAGTCCTTTTTGTAGTGGCAAGAAACTGGAAATTGAAAGGATGCCCATCAATTGGAGAATGGCTGAATAAATTATGATATATGAATGTTATGGAATATTATTGTTCTGTGAGAAACAATCAGCAGGATGATTTCAGAGAGGCCTGGAGAGACTTGTATGAACTGATGCTGAGTGAAATCAGCAGAACCAGGAGAACATTATACATGGCAACAAGACTATATGATGATCAATTCTGATGGACATGGTTCTCTTCAACAATGATGTGATTCATCAAGCCATTCTCCAATGGATAAATGGTCAAAAGATATGAACAGACAATTTTCAGACGAAGAAATTGAAACTATTTCCGGTCACATGAAAAGGTGCTCCAAGTCACTATTGATCAGAGAAATGCAAACTAAGACAACTCTGAGATACTACTATATACCTGTCAGATTGGCTAAAATGACAGGAAATGATAATGATAACTGTTGGAGGGGATGTGGGAAAACTGGGACACTGATACATTGTTGGTGGAACTGTGAACGGATCCAACCATTCTGGAGAGCAATTTGGAGCTATGCTCAAAAAGTTATCAAACTGTGCATACCCTTTGACCCAGCAGTGTTTCTACTGGGCCTGTATCCCAAAGAGATTTTAAAGGAGGGAAAGGGACCCACATGTGCAAAAATGTTTGTGGCAGCCCTTTTTGTAGTGGCAAGAAACTGGAAATTGAAAGGATGCCCATCAGTTGGAGAATGGCTGAATAAATTATGGTATATGAATGTTATGGAATATTATTGTTCTGTGAGAAACAACCAGCAGGATGATTTCAGAGAGGCCTGGAGAGACTTGCATGAACTGATGCTGAGTGAAATCAGCAGAACCAGGAGAACATTATACACAGCAACAAGACTATATGATGATCAATTCTGATGGACATGGTTCTCTTCAACAATGATGTGATTCAAACCAGTTCCTATTGTTCAGCGATGAAGATAGTCATATACATCCAGAGAGAGGCCTGTGGGAACTGAGTGTGAACCACAACACAGCATTTTAACGTTTTCTGTGAATATTTCCATGCATTTTGTTTTCCTTCTTAGGTTGTTTTTTTCTTCTCTTTCTAGATCTGATGTTTCTTATGCAGTAAGATAACTGTATAGATATGTATACATGTATTGTATTTGTCATATAATTTATCATATTTAGCATGTATTAGATTACCTGTCATCTAGGGGTGGGGGGTGGGGGGAAGGAGGGGAAAAGCTTGGGGAAAAAAAAGTTTTTGTAAAGGTCAATGTAGAAAAATCACTCATATGTTTTGTAAATAAAAAGCTTTATGAAAAAATAAATAAATAAAAGTCCTGGTTTCAACAATAACAACAAAAAAAAAAGAGAGAGAGAGAGATGAGCTGAGCTGGAACTAAGATGGGGCAAGCAAGATATTGATCCCTGACCTTCACAGTTCTTCTTAGAATGAATCAGTCCCTTCAGACTTCATTACAGCCTTGATTCCATGACATTCCCTTCCTTATGTGCTACTTAACAAAATTTACAGTAAATGTAAATTAGGGGAAATTTGACAGAAGGTAAATTACTTTCTGGATTTTGCAATCTCTTTTCTGAAATATCAGAAATTTCTCATTCTGTTGATCAGCTCAATGCTGAGAGTTTGCCCAGTATTACTTAAGTCTGGACAAAATATAAGGTGTGGGGGAGAGATGAGTGCCCCCCCAATAATATCCAACTAGGGTTGAGAACTAGATGAGAATTTTGTGAGTCTTCAATGGGAAGCACTGAGAAAAATCCCCTGTGTCTGGGATGGGAACCTCCCTGTATAATGTATTTTGTAAACCATGGCTATATAAACATCTTTTCAATACTAGTATCTCACTGAGCACACAATAATGACTTCATAAATGTTTGTTTGTTTGAAATGAATTGAATAGACTCCCTGAGTGACCTCTCCAAAGGACCTTAGGGACCTAAGAACCTTAAGGAGTCAGGAGAAGAGAAAGAAAATGGGGAGAATCAAGAGGGATCAGCTTCATATTCCCTGAAGCTCATCTGCTCCTTCCCTCCTTCTTTTCACCACCTCTGTGCTTTTCCCTAGTGAGCAAAGGATGTCTTCTTGTTCTTTACCAAGTTTTCCATTTGTAGGCTGTAATTCCTTGAAAAGTGATTTATTTGATGCTATATTAGTTTTTTTTTCCTTCTAGTTCAGGAATACTTTCGACAGCTATAACTAGCAAGGGCAAAAAGAGTTCTTGGCTCAATGTATCAACAAAGGGGCAATATACTTTATTTTCTGTATTGTTATATCTATATCTTATTTTTTTAATTAAAGCTTTTTATTTTCAAAATATATACATGAAGTACAAAAATGTTTGTGGCAGCCCTTTTTGTAGTGTCAAAAAACTGAAAACTGAGTGGATGCCCATCGGTTGGAGAATGGCTGAATAAATTATGGTATATGAATGTCATAAAATATTATTGTTCTGTAAGAAAAGACCAGCAGGATGATTTCAGAGAGGCCTGGAGAGACTTGAATGAACTGATGCTGAGCGAAGTGAGCAGAACCAGGAGATCATTATACAAGGCAACAACAAGACTATATGATGATCAATTCTGATGGACATGGCTCTCTTCAATGAGGTGATTCAAACCAATTCTATTGATTTTGTGATGAAGAGAGCCATCTATACCCAGAGAGGACTGCAGGAACTGAATGCGGATCATAACATAACATTCTCACTGTTTTGTTGTTGTTCATTGGCATTTTATTTTCTTACTCATTTTCTTTCCTTTTTGAATTGATTTTTCTTGTGCAGCAAGATAATTGTACAAATATGTTTACATATATTGGATTTAACATATTTTAACATGTATAACATATATTGGAGGAGAGGAAGGAGGGGAAAATGTGGAACACAAGGCTATGCAAGGATCAACGTTGAAAAATTTTCCGTGCATATGTTTTGAAAATAAAAAGCTTTAATAATAAAAAATAATAATAAACAAACAAAAACAAAATATATACATGGATAATTTTCAACATTCACTTCTGCAAAACCCTAGGTTCTAATTTTTTCCCTCCCTTCCCCTGATCCCCTTGCCTAGTTGGCAAGTGGTCCAATATATGTTAAACATGTGAAATTCCTCTGTATTTCCACAAATATCATGCCACACAAGAAAAATTAGATCAAAATGAGAAAAAAATGAGAAAGAAAACAAAATACAAGCAAACTAATGAAAAGAGTGAAAATACTATGTTGTGGTCCACATTTAGTACCCACAGTCCTCTCTCTGGGTGCAGATGGCTTTCTTCATCACAAGATCATTGGATTATCTCATTGTTGAAGAGAGCCATGTCCATCAGAATTGATCATCGTATAGTCTTATTATAATGTATAATGTTCTCCTGGTTCTGCTCATTTCACCCAGCATCAGTTCTTGCAAGTCTCTCCAGGTCTCTCGGAAATCATCCTGCTGGTCATTTCTTACAAAACAATAATATTCCATAACATTTATATACCATAACTTGTTCAGCCATTCTCCAATTGATGGGCATCCATTCAGTTTCCAGTTTTGGGGGCAATATATTTTATCTTGGAGGGGGAACAGTTCTCAGCATCAACTAGCATCCCCCACTTTCCCTCAAGGTCTTCTATCAACACTTGCTAGGGCGCCCCATCTCTTTCAAACCCATCTTCACTCACAACCTGATAATATTTACCTTTAAGGTTTGCAAAACACTTTACAAATATTATCTCACATTATCTTCACAACGGGTGGCAGGTCCTATTATCCTGATTTAATGATGAAAAAACTGGGTCAGACTTGCCCAGAACCACACAGCTAAGGAAGTGTTGGAGGCTCATTTTTTTTCTGGTCCTCTTGATTTCAGGGCTCTAACTCTATCCATTGTTTTTTAGGAGCAAGAATTAAAGGGCCTCTGCTCCCAATGTAATTGCACCCTCAATCAGTCTGAAGTACTATTTCCTCTCTTTCTCTCCCAAACTACTTCTGTCTATTGAAAGAAAATTTCTAGTTAGAACTTAAATATTTCCTATCCCACCCTACTATCCCATTCTTTCCACCTATTGCATATGTCACTCAGAGGCACACCTGGAGTCTGGTATGAAAACAAATTTTCAAAGCCTTGTTATTTTACTTGTTCTCAGAATGGGGCTGGGAATTCTGGGGGGAGGATTACCCTTCTAAAGGGCAGTAAGTGGTGGGAAGTTGTCTAGAAGGAGGTGAGATATGAAATGGAAATCCACTAAGCAGGAAGGGGAGGGAAACAAAGCAGCTAAAAGGATGTAAGGATGGGAAGGAAGAAAAGAAAGGGAGAAGGAAAAAAGAAAGAGAAGGCCTCCAGAGGTAGCTTCCCCCTATATCATTCAATCAAAGGGAGCTGAGAATGAACAGAATATTAGCTGCTGGTGTGGAAGGTCTAAGACACCATCAGTGCTTCTGACTGAAATACGGACAGACCTATCCAGTATTTCAGCCCATAACCCATCTGTGAACCACAGCCAAGCAGAGGAGGACAATTTTCTAATAACGAGTTTATGAAAGGAATGGAAAACTCCAAAATGTTTATGGGCAGATTCCCTGAAGAAAAAGAGAAGAAAGGAAAGCAGTGGATGTGGTAGAGAACAGGGTCTAGGGCAAATTCTGGTGGGGGAGATACCCCTGACTAAATGATCCTGGCAAAGGATAAAAAAAAAAAAATCAGAAAAAATACAGCATCCTCTAGCACACCCTTGTCTCCAAGAGGATCAGTTAGAGCTCCAGGGTTGCCTGGTTACAACAAGCTTCCTCCACCAATGCCTGCACTCGCTGACCTCCAGTCATTTTGCAGAAACAACAAGAAAGGGAAGATGGGAGCTGTTCTAGGAGGAGCTGGAAATGGGGCTTTATATTCGCAATTCTGATGACCCCTTGAAGGGAGGAGTTAGATTAAAAAGCTTTCCTCCATCTTCAGCAGTAGGAAAGGGAGTGGGTAGGAGGGTGAAGAGCCCGAGACAGCAATAAAGAGTTTAAGGTTAGCTCAAAAATAAGATATTTAACATAGGGCAGCTTTTTGTTTTGTTTTGTTTCAGGGTGGGTCCCTTGACAGGAGTCTTCTCTATTAGACCACTGAAAGGGCCTTCTACTTCCCCAAATATTCCTGGAGCCACCTGAGCTCCTAGGTTATTCTGACACACTGTAGCCATGGCAGGAGGGGCAGGGAAGGAGAAAGGAGCATAAGAGGGTTATGGAGGTGGGGGGAGCTATGTTCTAGTTTGGGGAAAACTGGCTGTATTCCTCTATTTCTAGCACATCATCTGGTCTGCACTCATTGCCCTTGGACAAGAAAATAGACTTATTTTAGTATTATTTATTCTAAGATCTCCTGTTTCTTGGTTCATTGTTCTCTTCATTGGAAAGATCCCATAGTTCAGCACTTGTTCCTCAGCTGGAGGTCTCCATCCAGGACCGGCTCTCTGACATCTGTCCTATTGATGAAGGTCCTCACCTGAAGGTCTCTGAGACAGGGAGTTCCTTCAGGTTCCAGTGCCCTTCCTGATGCTAAGTCAGGGTAGACCACCTTTAAGTGCCATTTGTCAAAGCTGATTCACAGCCTAGTCGGTTCCGCTCCTGAGCCTACGATGCCATCTGGTGCTCAGCTTAGGGAAGGAGAATTCCATTTTAACCAGTAAATCAGGAGCCTGCTAGGGTTTAGCAGGGGATGTGGTTCTGGGAAATACAGAATCCAGAAGGGAGTTGCCCACTTGTCTGCTAAAGACCTCACTCCTGACCTGGAATGTAGGTGAGTGTTCTGTTCCTAAATCCCCTTCCTCCTCATGACTCTCAGGCAGGTCAATTTTTTCCTCTGGTCCAGGAGTCGTCCCTTGAGAGGATCTCACTAGGTTATGGTGATGACTCCCTGTTGGAGAAGGAATGAGTGGATAAAAGGCTGGGATGAAGATAACCCTTGATATCAGTCTTACTGTGAGGATAAGTTGCCCAAAAGGATTCAAGCCTCCATTTTGAAATTGTCTCTCTAAAAAGCTTTTTTTTTCTTCTTTGTCATAAATTTATTCATTCATTTGACAAGCATTGTGCTTGGTGCTGGAGTGACAATGGCAAAAAATGAAACTATCCCTGCCCCTGCAGAGCCCTTTATACTCTACTGGTTGTTTCCCCCAGCAGAGTAAATACAAATTTTTTTGTTATTTTTCTGTTGTTTTTTCAGTCATGTCTGGCCTTTTGTGATCCTACTTCAGATTTTCTTGACAAAAACACTGCAGTAGATTGCCATTTCCTTTTCCAGCTCATTTTACAGATGAGGAAACTGAGACACACTGAGTTAGCTGACTGGTCCAGGGTCAAACGACTACTAAGCATCTATGGCCAGATTTGGACTCATGAACACAAATCTTTTTGCTTCCAGGCCTGGCACTCTACCCATTGTGCCACCTAGCCACCCAAATATAAGATATGTACAAAGTAATTTTAGTATGGGAAGGGGACAACAAATGGAGAAATTGGGGTCAGCCTTCTGTAGGAGAGGTTACATGGGCTGAGAGAGATTTTGCAGGCATATTGAGAAGGGGATGCATGGAAGGTAGTGAGAAAGACAGCTTTCACAAAGGAATGAAGGTTTCTTCTGAGATTGCATCATAGATTTGTTTTTGTTTTTTTGTTTTTTGCTTTTTGCTGAGGCAATTAAGGTTAAGTGACTTGCCCAGGGTCACACAGCCTAGGGAATATTAAGTGTCTGAGACCAGATTTGAACTCAGGTCCTCCTGACTTCAGGGCTGGTGCTCTATCCATCCACTGCACCACCTAACTGCCCCGCATCATAGATTTTTAATGAGCTAAGGTACCATAAGAAATTAAACCAGGGTAAAAGGAAATCAGGGCAGGAGTATGATAAAGCTATCTCATACTAACTAGCTTATGAGAGACAATTGTTAAATTTTCAGAATGAGTATTTACACCTAGGAATTCAGCAAACTCTACATATCAAATCCTTTTATTATTTTGTCTTAGGGAAACTTTTTTTTCCCCCTGAGAGTCAGGCATTAAGCATTTAGCAACATACTCCTGAATCAAGGTGCAAACTGGTGAGGCTTTTCAAAAATGATTAAAATATGACTTACACTTTTCAATTTGGGGAAATTAAAAAAAAATCTGACAATGTTGTTTAAATTAATTATTAACAAAAATCCAAAAGGGCATCATGTGCAATACCTTTAAGCCCCATCCTATCTAACCCACAGAGCGGGCTCTCAAAATATTTGTTGAATGAATGGTTGATTGGGAAGCAATTTCTCCTCTCCTCTTTTCATGATGATTCATTATGAATCTTGTATTACTTTATTATCCTTCCCATATTGTATTTCCCAGGTGTCCTATATATCACACCCCAAATCATATATCATGCAATGTATGCTATAAATATGAGTCAATTAATTCAAAGATCTATGATTTTGTTGGTATGGATATTCCCTCCACCAACAAAGAACTACTTTGTTAAAACTTAGAGTTGCCTTGGGCTCAGAGGTTGTGTATGTTCATCTACAGAGGGGATTTAAACCTAGTCTTCTCTTCTCAAAGATCATCACTCTATACATCACATGATGCTATTTTTTCCTTTTATAGTATAAGTGTAACAATCCAAATAACCACTGTGGGATCTAGGGGAATTGAAGTACACTCTCTATCCAATAAGGGGCCCCTCTCATTGGACCCATACGCAGGCTCTTAAGTTTCATTTGGAGGAAAGAGGTCAAGTTTTCCTCTCTCCCCCCAAAAACTATCTTCTGTTTACACTATCCCTTGGAACCTCAAAAAATATAGCATAAAGCTTCTGTCTGACTCAAGTCCATGGTTAATTCAAACAAGTAAGAGTGTGGGGAGAAGAAAGCTAATCAATATGACCATTCTTCATAGGAAACCAAAGGATGGTAGCTGAGAGAGACAGACAGACAGACACAGAGACAGAGACAGAGAGATAGAGAGATAGAGACAGAAAGAGACAGAAACAGAGAGACCAAAAAACAGAGCTAGAGAAAGACAGAGATGACAGAGAGACAGAGAAAGAGGGACAGAGAGAAACAGAAAGACAGACAGAGACAAAGAAAGAGAGAGACAGAGAAGATTATGTCTTTTTTAATTCGGCTTCTGCCTTGCCCCACTGTCACTATTTTTGGAAGAGAAAAGGGGAACCAAAGGACCATCCAGAGTTTGTTTCTCAACCATTCCATTTAGTACTATGTCACACTTGTCCCTGGAAGTTGTTTAGAGAGCTCCAGCAGTGTTGCATGGGATAAGTCTTGCAGGATTATCACCATTCATATACATGTTCTGTGGAATGCATTCCAATGCAATTTCTCTTACATTAGTCTTCTTATATAACATTATGAAATAGGTGATCAGCTATCATAACAAATAATAGTGTTTAGTAGGAAGATTACTGAAATAAAGGTCAGAATAATCTGAACTCCACTCTGTACTAGATATACACAACTGGTAAAAATCTTTCTAAACTTCAAGTTACAAATTTATATAATGAGGATACCTGCCTTATACATCTCACAGGTCTGAAGGTTTTTACCCTCAGATCAGCTGTTTCCTCCAAAAAAAACCTTTAAGGAAGGATGCCCAGAATATTCATGTCTTCAGTTCTCTTCAGTTTCATTCCTGACTCTAGGGACGTTCTCTACTATTCCCCCTCAGAGGTACCTCTTCCCTTCCCCGTTTTCAGCTTCTTTTTATGTGTCTATTCTCCTTTAGATGCCCTGCATCACAAAATCAGAGGTAGGATTAAAATCAGGATATAAACATTATTTAAACATTTAATTTTAACAATTTAATTTAATTTATTTTTATATATTTATTTATAATTTATATATTATATTTTATTTTTTATAATTTATAGTAGAAATTATATTATATATTATATGTAATATGTAATATAAATTCTATAAATTAAATTATATAAATCATAATTTATAATGTAAATTATAATTTATAATAATTTAAATTTAATAACTTAAACATGAAACATACCATTATAATAACCAAGCTTGACCCCAAAAGAAGAGACTAGAGAAAAGACAAACTCCTACCTTCTTGCCCAGGTGAGAGAGAATATTGTATATAATGTCAGATTTTTTTTTCCATGTGTTGATTAATTTTGCTGACACTTTTTCATTCTCTAAGGAATGAAAGAGTGGGAGGGAAAGGAATATATTGTGAAATGTAGGTAATATAAAAACAAAAGATATCAAGAAAAGTTTATATTTAAAATGTATATTGAAAAATGATTTTGCATTTGGGTCACAAGATCCAGTGGGCTAAAGTTGACTGCTGAAATGGAGATTGGGAGGGAGATAGAGGGGAAAGGGAGAAAGATTAAGAGAAAATAAGAAAACAAGAGAGGGTAATAGAAGAAAGAATAAAAGAGGAAAATAGAATTAAGTAGAAGAGACAGGGAGAAAAGAAAATTCAGTTCTTTGAAAAGATTTTGAAAAGGATTTTTGAAAAGGATTCATCAAAATGGAGGAGTGAAAAATGGGTCTTGCAATTTTAAAACAGAAAGGAAAAATCCTAAAGTGGCCAAAGTCAGCACTTTTGTCCCACTAGAAGAAAATGGAAATAGAATCCCTTCTGTGGCCTTTGAATGAAGCTGGTATGCTTCTTAGAAGCTGCTGTCTCAGATTCTTCATCTGAGATTCCTGAGGTACACATTAAATTTTCTCTATTTGTTACTGTCCATCAAGATCTAGTTCTTGCCTGTCTCTTAAGAGATTTATTACTCACTGCAGAGTAGGAGTCAGGTAAACAAATGTGATAGCTACTTAATTATGTTTATTGAGTGCTTGAGTTAGATTCTTTTCATTTCTTCTTCTACTCCAACATTTATGAACAATAAAACTCCACATTGCCCTCCTTCTCCGCCTCCAAGAACATGCCTGGAAAAAAAAAGGAAAGAAAGAAATAAAGAATCCTTGTGTTCAATCACATTCTAACAACTCACAATTATTGATCAAGTAAAGGTTTACAAAGCACTCTCCCCACAATAGCCCTGAGGCAGGTAGTACCATTCCTACCATACCCACTGAGAAGTCATCATCAATCACTCAATTAACATTTATTAAGCTCCTATTATGTGCCAAGACTAGAAGCAGAGGATCCTGAGACAAAAAATTTTTTTACTTTCCTTTAAGGAATTTTAAAGGAGGAAAATATGAACATATATAAATCAATATTAAGGAACTAAAGAGGTTGAGGTAGACACCAAATGAAGAGAAGAGGTTATGGATGAAATGAAGAGGTAAAGTAGACACTGTGAATTGTAAATATGAAATAGATTTGAGAGAGCATATAGTTATCAAGTTAAAAGGGTTTTAACAATTTACACCAGAAAAGACAAATTCCCCAGTGGAACTCACAATTAACCAGGAAGAAATTGCAGTAAGTTAAGGGAAGATAATAGCTAATAAGACGTAAGAATTCAAATCTTTCAGACTTTCTCTGTGGCACATTTTCACTTCTAATGGGTGCTTTTTAAACTTTGGCTAGTAGAAAAAAAGGGTAGGAAATGTATTCCTTTAGGAGGTCTGAAATCTCTTACTCATGGAAGGAGTTATATGACAGCTTCTAGCTGGCTAAAGTAACAAATTTAAGAAATGCTAAAAATTGTAAAAGATTCATAGCAAACATTGATAAGACTTAAGCAATCAGTACCTTGTAGTTTTTAACTGCTATTACTACCAGAATATTGGGCTATTAACATCATATCATGAAGCAGTTTGTAGGGGTGCTGATTAGACATTTTATATTTTACCTTCTGTCTATACTGTCTCCTTCAAAGTCCTAAATAAGGGACAGATTGAGCTTCCCTGTCCCCAGAGATATCTTTCCTAATATGGAATATGATATCTCATATCTCACCTCCATCAGTGGATAGCTCCAGTCAAATATATATTGGAGTTTCAGGGTCAGGTATGGGCTACCAAAATGATGGGGGTTAGTCACCAAATGTTAGGGAGAAGGGAGCATTACCCCAAAAGTATATTGGAGTCTCAGGCCAATGTCATGAGGTATCTCAAAAGAATTTGTAGGTTTAGACTTTCTCCAAATCAAGAAGCAAAGATTTTATTATGCAGCTAAGAGAAACTAAATCTATATGGGGGTTTTAGCAATTAATAAGAAAAAGATAAGAGCTAAGTTTCCCCATGCAACACAATCAGGAGGAAGCCACCAATAAGGTATGAGAAGTGGAGGATGATACCATTGGCTGAGCGGTTAAATTCTTAAAGAGGTTTAGTGGGGCTTTGGAGTAGGAGTAGGTCTTTTATAGGATAAATATCACCTGGAGGGGAGGGGTTGATATCATCACTTGGCTTTCTGATGGGATAGATTTATGATGGTTTTGTCAATGCAAAGAATTCTAAGAATTCTACTAGGGATGGAATCCTATAATAAAAGTCAAAAAGGGCTAATCAAAATCATCCTTAGAGTGAGTGCTCCTCCCTGCTGCTTCAGGGAATAGCCTGCCTTCTAGATTGTTTATAGTAATTCAGGCTCTCTCCCAATGCCATTCCCTGATACCAAAGACCTGGGGTCTTACTCAGCTCCCATCAAAAGGAACCAGGACTTTAGACCTCTCAAACCCATAAAGTTGTCTGCAAGCCTGGAAAATCCATCACTGACATGAAGCCTAGCACATAGTAAGAAGTTAACAAATGTTTGATGATTTGGCTTAATCAATCAATCAATTAACATAGCAACAAATACAAAAGAGGCAGCCTCAAGCCCAGGCTCAAGCTTGCCTAAATAGGTAGAACATGTGCTTCAAATGTGAGCTCTGAGAAGGTAGTCACTTTCAGCAGCTAACAAGAAAGACAGCTCATTGACCAGCACCTAACATCCTATACCAAGATAAGGTGGAAATGGGTTCATGATTTAGACATAAAAAGTGATAAAACAAATTAGAAGAACAAAGCATAGTTTACCTCTCAGATCTGTGGAAAAGGAAAGAATTTGTGGCCAAAGAAGATCTGGAAATCATTACTGAACAAGAAATAATTTTGATTATATTAAGTTTTTGTACAAACAAAATTAAGGCAGACAAGATTAGAAAGGAAGCAGTAAACTAAAAAAAAAAAATTACATCCAAGGGTTCTGATAAAGGCCCCATTTCTAAAATATATAAAGAATTGACTCAAATTTTTAAGAATTCAAGCCATTCTCAAGTTGATAAATGGTCAAAGGATATGAACAGGCAATATTCAGATGAAGAAATTAAAACTTTCTAGTCATATGAAAAAATGTTCTAAATCACTATTAATCAGAGAAATGCAAATTAAAACAACTCTGAGGTATCACTACATACCTTTCAGATTGGCTAAAATGACAGGAAAAGATAATGACGAATGTTGGAGGGGATGTGGGAAAACTGGGACACTAATACATTGTTGGTGGATTTGTGAACTGATCCAATCACTCTGGAGAATAATCTGGAACTATGCCCAAAGAGCTATCAAACTGCATACTCTGATCCAGCAGTGTTTCTACTAGGCCTGTATCCAAAGAAATCATAAAAAAGGGAAAAGGGCCCACATGTTTGTGGCAGCCCTTTTTGTAATGGCAAGAAACTAGAAACTGAGTGGATGCCCATCAGTTGGAGAATGGCTGAATAAATTATGGTATATGAATATTATTCAATATTATTGTTCTGTGAGAAATGACAAGCAGACCATAGAGGCCTGGAGAGACTTGCATGAACTGATGCTGAGTGAAATCAGCAGAACCAGGAGATACATGGCAACAACAAGAATATACAATGATCAATTTTGAAGGGCATGGCTCTTTTCAACAGTGAGATGATTCAGGCCAGTTCCAATGGTCTTGTGATGAAGAGAGCCATTTACACCCAGAGAGAGGACTATGGGAACTAAATGTGTATTACAACATACCATTTTGATTCTTTTTGTTGTTGTTTGCTTGTATTTTGTTTTCTTTCTCATTTTTTTCTTTTTTGATCTGATTTTTTCTTGTACAGCATGATATTTGTGGAAATATGTATAGAAGAATTGCACATGTTTAACATATATTGGATTACTTGTCATCTAAGGGAGGGATGGGTGAAGGGAAGGGAGAAAAATTTTGGAACATAAGATTTTGCAAGAGTGAATATTGAAAATTATCTATGCATATGTTTTGAAAATAAAAAGTTTTGATTAAAAAAAGAAGAAAAAGAAAGCCAGCCATTGAGGAAGAAAGCTTCTGAGGTCATTTTTCTTCATTTTTGCAAAGGAGTCCAGGTGCACAAACAAGTTGGAAAAGAAGACCAGAGCAATGTCTTAAGCCAGGATTTCAGTGGATCCAGCAATTTGGATGGTAGTCAATGGTAGAGGAAGCAACTAGAGGGTATCAGCAATTTTGCGTCATGGGAAAGGTAAGTTGCTATTTATCACATGTGCCTTATCCTAATGTGTACCCTATCCCTGTGTGTGCTTCTCTTCCCTGTAATCTCTGTGGGCATCTATTCTTCCCACTAATGAGAGGTTTGGTGGGTAAGATATGTTGTTACTATTGTTATTATCATGTCATTTCAGTAAACGTTTTTGCTATGAAGTAATTGTATGTACTGGCCAACTATTGAAAGTGGGGAATAAAAAAATCCTAAGAGACAGTTTCTGGCTAATTAATTTATTTGTTAGACTAACAAACAATAAACTTAATAATAAATTTATATTATTACTATTATAAGTAATAAATTATAAATAATATTTAACAAATATACTAAATAAAAAATTAATGGTTAGTGGTTTCTCTCAGTAACCAAAGACAAAAGACCATAGAGATCATCTAATGCTTAAACACTTTGGAAAAGTGGATGTCTCCAACAGGCTGAAATCACCCCTGACTAGTGAACAATCAATGAGGGAGTGGATGAGGAGTACATTGACAGCCTTGCTCCTTCCTGCTAAGGTTGGCTTAATTAGACTCATGCCATCAGCTACTGGATAAAGGAATCTATCTCCACCCAGACTATTTAAATTGAATAATGGGCAAGAATTCACTTAAAGTAGATTCCCTTTTTTTTTTTTTTCTTTGAGGGGAGGAGTGCCAAACAATTGGGATTAACTGACTTGCCCAGTGTCACACAGCTAAGAAGTGTTAAGTGTCTGAGATCAGATTTGAACTCAGGTCCTCCTGACTTCAGGGCGGTGTTCTCTTTAATGAGAAATAAACTCCCTTTTTTGGGTGGGGATCTGCCCTGGATAGCAGAGAAGAATGAATGTTCTTAGAATATTAGGACTAGTCTTTAAATGAGGCAGTAAAAAGAGAAAAAAAAAAAACTTGGGCTCCAATATTAATAATTGATTTCTTATAGAAAAATAATAATTTCTCTCAAAAATAATCTCATTGGTGGGGATTTTCAGGCTATATTTTTATGAATGTTGATTCATGGGCTATACTGAACCTTAGGTAATCTCCTGAGGATCTAAACTATGAGTGAAAAATGAGCAATTTTTCAGAGGAGGCTGTACTAAAACACAAAGTAAGCTGGAAGTAGGTGGCACTTGAGCTGTGCTTTGGAGGCAGCAAGTAAGTCTTAGGAGTAGAAGGGAGGAAAGGGTGTATTATAGGAATCAGGCACAGAGATAGTGATGGGAACTGTATAGGATAAACTGAGTGAAGACTTCTCAAGGGGATATGGTCTTGAGACTTTACAAAGTGAACTACAGCTAAAAAACTGCAGGTTGTCTTAGATGAACATTTCCCCTTTTGTTTCCTGCCACCTCTTAATTTAAGTACTTCTTTTAAAGAGGATGATGGCTTTGGGTATTGAGGTTACAGAATTCTCTCATCCAAAAATGTGTGCTTGTATAGTAGTTCTCTAGGGAAAATTTAAGAGTTTTTATTTACTAAGATTCTTTTGTTTCTGGGATAGATTTCTGCTTTTAGGATATAAGCCTGTTCTCCCCCAGACAATGGGAGAAAAGATAGGGAGCTGGGGGGGAAAGCAGAGAGGGCTTCTTCATTCAGTCTATTTAATCTTGTACTTTGCAGTTTGTGCTTTGTACTCCTTTACTGACACCTTGTCTGTTGGAAGTTGCCCTTTCTTCTGAGATCTTAATAAATCCCTTTTTGCCTTTTTTTTTTTTTTTTTTTACCTCCAGAGTCTCTAATTTTAATTTGGGTAAGGTTCACTGTCCCACACTGAACCCTGGACCATCTTGTGGGATAGACCAACTTATTCTCAGGAACAGCTAAAAGAAGTCCATCCTATTCCTATTCTCAACCATAATAGGACTCAGTTTTCCCAGATTGTCTTTGAGATGTTCTCAACATCTCAATACACATACTTGTTACTCCCTTGTCTCCTGACTCCTCCGTCTCCCCTGAGACTTTAAAAGTTCTGAACTCGAAAAAGCAAGTTGCTCAATGAACTCTATCTTGCTTAGCTGGGACTGCTTTGTGCCCGTGAGCTATTTCACATAAATAAATGACAAATCTCTGGTAGCTGTGATGGATGTCTTGTCATGGTTGTTCCATTTCACTAACTACTGTGCTCTCCCAAATCTACTTCATATTTACATTTCATATTACCACTTCTAGTGCCTTTATTTTCACATCAGTAGGATCTAGAAATATTTTTCTTTGTTTTTAAGGGGAATAATAAGAAAACCTAATTGGTAGGAATGAAATATAAATTAAAAGGAACAATATGTAATAATCCTGGGAAAGTAGGCTAAAGCTAGATTGTAAAGGACCTTTAAATACCAAATTGAGATTATATCCTGTCCATTAAGTAGGATTACTCCTTTAAAAAGAGACATTTTGGGGGTAGCTAGATGGTGCAGCAGATAGAGTGTCAGCTCTGAAGTCAGGAAGATCTGAATTCAAATCCGGTCTCAGATACTAAATACTTTCTAGTTGTGTGACCCTGGGAAAGTCACTTAACCCCAATTGCCTCAGGAAAAAAAAAATTTGAAAAGGGGATTTTTAAAGATATGTAGAAAAAAATAATAGTCTCTGTCTTTAAGGAGCTTGGGAGAAAGAAAAGGATATAACATGTACACAAATAAGCAAAATTAAAGAAATTAAGAAAGGAGAGAACACAGGAAACAAATAGGGAAATGGGGAAAGATTCATTTAAGAGCTGATCCCTGAGCATAGCTGTGAAGGAAGAAAAATTTAAGAGTGTGCCCCATTTAGACTTCCATAAAATTAAAGATTATAAAGAGCTGACATTGATAAAAAGAAAAGGTATAAAGAAAGCATTTCATAACTTAGAAAAGGTATGAGATTTGAATCATACAGTTGCCTAGGAAGAAGCCAGTAAGATAATGAATTTACTCTGGGTTAGACTACTTCAAGACCTTTATCCCAATGGGATTTTTGGGAAATGTAGCAGAGCAGAAAATCATCACTAACTAGGACAGAACAGCTTAGACCCCTCCCACCTCTCACCTGGAGTTAACAAAACTTAGAGCTCAGGTATTGAGAAGACCAAAGGAGAGGCTTCTGCTAAATGTAGATCAGTATTAAAAAAAATTTTTTTTAAATAAATTCAGATCAGTGTCTTGACTGAAAGAGCACTATTGCTCTCCAATTAAAAGGGGTACAGTACCACCTAGCTAAGCAAGTGACTGAAAGTAGTTAAAGATTACTTATAGAAAGAAGTATGAGTCTGAATTTAAATGATATTTGACCATTACTAGCTGTGTGACCAGATCATTTAATCTCAAATGCCTCAAAAAAAAAAAAAAAGCCATAATTAGTCCCAAGGTATAATAATAATAATAGCTAACCTTTATATAGTACTTACTTTGTGCCAGGCATTGTGCTAAGAGCTTTACAATTATTATTTCATTTGATCTTGACAACAATCCTGGGAGGTACTGTTATTATGATTCCCATTTTGTAAGGGAAAAAAATGGGGCAAAATGTTAAATCACTTTCTCAGGGTCACATAGCTAAGAAGCATCCCTGGTCTACCCAGTGCATTTGAGTAAATGCCTTTGCTAAGAACTAACTGACTTTGTTTAGGACAGTCAAGGATGGGCTTGTAAGTTGCTGTGTTAGGAGGCTAGCTCCCTACAGAGTTATCCCTAGAAACCTGAGGGTACCAGCAACTACCTTCTATTGATCTAATTGGCTGGAGAGTGCTAGAGGAGTAAAATCAGAGATAGTATTTATATAAGGATTCAGAGGTGCAGAATTAAAACTAAATTGTATTCCAGGCAGAAACATTCCTAGGAATTTTAATGAAATTTAGTTGGGATAGCAGCCCTTTTTGTAGTGGCTAGAAACTGGAAACTGAGTGGATGCCCATCAATTGGAGAGTGGCTGAATAAACTATGGTATATGAATGTTATGGAATATTATTATTCTGTAAGAAACGACCAGCAGGAGGATTTCAGAGGGACTTGCAGGAACTGATGCTGAGTGAAATGAGTAGAATCAAGAAAATATTGTACATGGCAACAATAAGATTATGTGATGATGAATCGTGATGGATGTGGCTCTTTTCAACAATGAGGTGATTCCAACCAATTCCAATAGGCTTGTGATGGAGAGAGCCATCTTCATCTAGAGGGAGGACTATAGGACTGAATATGGATCACAATACAGTATTTTCACCTTTTATGTTATTATTGTTGTTTGCTTGGGTTTTTTTTTTTCCTCTCCTTTTTTCCCTTTTTTTTTTTTGATTTGATTTTTCTTCACCAATATGATAAATGTGGAAATATGTTTAGAAGAATTGCACGTTTAACCTATATTGGATTACTTGCTATATAGGGGAGGGGGCAGAAGAGAAGGGAAGAGAAAAATAGAGAACACAAGTTTTTGGAAGCGTGAATGTTAAAAACTATCTTCGCATGTATTTTGAAAAATAAACAGCTATTATTAAAAAGAGAGAAAGAGAGAGAAGCCACTCTTGAATAGGTAAGTGGTCAAGGGATATGGACAGACAATTTTCAGATGATGAAATTAAAACCATCTCTAGTCATATGAAAAGTTGCTCCAAATCACTATTGATCAGAGAAATGCAAATTAAGACAACTCTGAGGTACCACTACACACCTGTCAGATTGGCTAAAATGACAGGAAAAGGTAACGGTGAATGCTGGAGGGGATGTGGGAAAACTGGGACACTGATACATTGTTGGTGGAACTGTGAATGGATCTAACCATTCTGGAGAGCAATTTGGAGCTATGCTCAAAAAGTTATCAAACTGTGCATACTCTTGGACCCAGCAGTGTTTCTGTTGGGCTTATATCCCAAAGAGATCTTAGAGGAGGGAAAGGGACCCGCACGTGCAAGAATGTTTGTAGCAGCTCTTTTTGTAGTGGCTAGAAACTGGAAACTGAATGGATGCTCATCAATTGGAGAGTGGCTGAATAAATTATGGTATATGAATGTTATGGAATATTATTGCTATGTAAGAAATGACCAGCAGGATGATTTCAGAGAGGCCTGAAGAGACTTGCATGAACTGATGCGGAGTGAAATGAGCAGAACCAGGAGATCATCATACACAGCAACAATACTATATGATGATCAATTCTGATGGACATGGCTCTCTGCAACAAAGAAATATTTCAAACCAGTTCCAATTGCTCAGTGAAGAAAGCCATATACACCCAGAGAGAGGGATATGAAATCTGGACCACAACATAACATTTTCATGCTCTCTATTGATGTTTGCTTGCATTTGTTTCCTTTCTCTGATTTTCTTTTTTTTTCTTGTAGATAGGATTTTTCTTGCATAACTTCTCAAGCATTTCAACATTATTAACATGTAGTGGACTTCCTGCCATCTAGGGGAGGGGAAGGGCCTGGGGGTAAAATTTGTAATGGAAAGCTTTGTAAAGATCAATGCTGAGGAACTACCCTTACATATGTTATACAAATAAAAAAGCTTTAATTAAAAAAGAGAG